>CM067316.1:9210725-9682735 GCA_034231615.1 Meghimatium bilineatum
CTCTCCTCGTATGCGGGTTTAAAATAATTCATCAGATAGCATACACAGCAAGTTAGGTCACAATACCTAACAAAATGAAAGAGGTATAACAAATTCACGCCTCATACCAATAAATCAATCAAATACCATGCCGAATGGCGTAGGCGATCATGTTTCTCCACGACTCTGCTTCTTGTGTTGTCAATAAGCTCGGTTGGTGAATTTCTACCGTGAATTTCTACAATATGCCTCGTATAGCAATTGATAAAGAATGTATTTCTCCGTAGAATGTTCACAGTGAGTTCACAATACTTAACAAAATGGCAGAGGCATAATAAGTTCAGGTCTCATATAACACACCAAAATTTCAAGAACTTGATATGTAGATTATTATTCTGTGATCTAAAACTTTCTAAGAGCTATTGCTTTCTGTATGTTTCCTCCTAGTCACTACAGAAACTTAACTATCCATCTTTTCCTGGATTCCGTGTGCCGACCATTTCTGACAAAATTAACAAAAATAGTTAAAAGTGGTACCGAAATAAGTCATGAACAACCTTAGAACGAAACACAGTAGTTGTTAGTTTGTTTCATAACTTATTTCGGTAACACTTTTACCTATTTTTGTTCATTTTGACATTTTCCCTGTGTTACCCCAGCCACCTATTTCCTGTTTTAGGTTGTTACTTGACACTGGAACATTTATCCCTCCATTTCTAAATTGTTTTTCTCTATGAAATTGCTTGTCTCCTCAACATTTAATAGACTGTCCAAATTGCGTCACACATAGTTACCACTTCTGTATTTTACTCACGCACATTTTTGTGTTTTACTCACGCACATTTTTGTGTTTTACTCACGCACATTTTTGTGTTTTACTCACGCACATTTTTGTGTTTTACTCACGCACACTTTTGTGTTTTACTCACGCACATTTTTGTGTTTTACTCACGCACATTTTTGTGTTTTACTCACGCACATTTTTGTGTTTTACTCACGGACATTTTTGTGTTTTACTCACGCATATTTTTGTGTTTTACTCACGCACATTTTTGTGTTTTACTCACGCACATTTTTGTGTTTTACTCACGGACATTTTTATGTTTTACTCACGGACATTTTTGGGTTTAATCACGCAGATTTTTATGTTTTCCTCACGGACATTTTTATGTTTTACTCACGGACATTTTTATGTTTTACTCACGGAATTTTTATGTTTTACTCACGCACATTTTTATGTTTTACTCACGGACATTTTTATGTTTTACTCACGGACATTTTTGGGTTTAATCACGCAGATTTTTATGTTTTCCTCACGGACATTTTTATGTTTTTCTCACGGACATTTTTATGTTTTACTCACGGAATTTTTATGTTTTACTCACGCACATTTTTATGTTTTACTCACGGACATTTTTATGTTTTACTCACGGACATTTTTGGGTTTAATCACGCAGATTTTTATGTTTTCCTCACGGACATTTGTATGTTTTACTCACGCACATTTTTATGTTTTTCTCACGGACATTTTTATGTTTTACTCACTGAATTTTTATGTTTTACTCACGCACATTTTTATGTTTTACCCACGGACATTTTTATGTTTTACTCACGCACATTTTTATGTTTTACTCACGGACATTTTTTGGTTTCTTCTTCTTCAGCGTTCATTCTCAAATTCCTGCTGGATTTCTCTTGTAACAGGACAATGGTTCTACAAGATTTCCAGTTTAATATAGTCCAGAGAATGGAAATGCGTTGTGTTGCCGTTTTATTTGCGCCAATGGCCCAACACATCCGTCTTCGGCGATATTTTTGGGTCTAATCATGCACATTTTTTTGTTGTACTCACGCATATTTTTGTGCTTAATCACGCACATGTTTGTGCGATGTTTGGAGTTATATAATTTTCCTCAAAATATGCTGCCGTCCTGTTACACACGCGAATTTGTTGGATTAAAACCACGAATAATCACGGTGAAATCCCGGTCACCTATACTGCGGACGAGTTACCTAGGCAATATACTACCGCAGCTCCTTAACGTTATTTATTGTTTATCATTTAAACCAAGAAATAGACGCGATTACTGCGATGGTCAAGGTTGTGCCTGGAATCACGTCAATTATTTAATCACCGCGTAAATCTGTAATATTTACTACAGAATATTGTGACTGGAATCACGTCAATAATGTAGTAGTCAATGCTTAAATCTGTAATATTTACTACAGAATATCGTGGCAGCATATACGTGGCTTTGTTAGATGGCGACCTTCTATCTCACTCTAACCGAAGAAACCACATTCTGATTTATGTTCACAATTAATCGTGTGATGTAACTTTCTGTTGGTTATCCCCAGCTTTCGACTCCCCCACCAAAGCATGCCCATTACCAGGGGTATACTCCTATGCTCAGAAAGGTTCCGAGTGTGTGGGTCAACTGGACATTGGTTGCTTGCAGGCGTCTGAAATCGTGGTAGATGGAAAGTGTCCTGGTGGAGAGTCAGGTTAGTAGTGTTGATGTTTGTCTTGCTTTTGTTAATAGTGATATTTACGATAGTGAAGGAGTATTTGTGAATATTGCTACATGTGTTTCGATATTGCACAATTCGGTAGCCATATAGTGCATATTCTTCTTCTTCTTCTGCGTTCTTCTCAAACTCCTGCAGATTAGCAGGATGTAGTCCGGAGAACGGTGTGCGTTATGTCATGTGCGTTGTGTTCCCTGGACTCTATTGGGTGTAATGACGATCTTGACTACCTCTTGAAAGACCATAGGAATCGGTATCCATTCCTTGCCAGCAGTTCTGGGGCGCAAATCCGTTTAAGGGTATCCTCGGCACGACTCATCCATATTTACCTCTCTTGAGCCAGCTTCCCTACACACGAGGAAGCTCACTGTGTAGTGGGTCGTCTATGTCAGAACTCACTCTGAGGTATGCACCGGCACGCCACATATCAACTCTGTGAAATATGCTCGGAAAATCGAGGAGAAATTTCATAGCCACACAGGGTGTGTCTCTTGTGCAGCCAAGAATGATCCGCATCGCTTCATTTTGAATTCTCTCCAGTCTCTCACTTTGTGACTGACTAATAGTGGACTGCATATTCAATGACACGGAGGACAAGAACCTCATATAAGATTACGAGCTGTAAGTGTTTAGTGTCAGCCGCTGCCATTACTCTCAGAGCTGAAAGTCCGTTGCTGGCTTTTGCGATGTTTTTTGATCAACGTGTTCTCGAAAACACAGACTACGATCAAATCGCACGCCCAGGTATTGCAAGGATGAGGTCCTGATTACATCGTACCTCCTCATCTCCCACGTCGGTGCCACAGACTTTACGATGTCATAGTTAAGAGAGAACCATGTCACCGCAGCCTTCTTTTGGTTGATCAGTGCCCCTGAATTATCACACCAGGAGGCGATACGGTCTAGCTCATTCTACAGTGATCCGACATTTGTTGTTATACCCTTTCCCTGTCTGTATATCAGGATATCATCCTCAAAAGACATTGTTCTACCTCTTCCGTCGAGCTGCTGCTGTGTGATTGCCACGGTGTAGACATTGAATAATACGGGTGAGAAGGGAGATCCCTGTGGTAGGCCTGGGCGTATTGTTAAGGGTTTAGATGTCCAATAACCGCACCTGAGAGTCACCTTGTTCTCGAGCAACACCGCTGATATCCATCTGACGAGGAAAGGGACAACATTAAAGAGCAAGAATACATTTGTCTATGTATGTAACGTAAAACGAATAGTAAAAATGCCGCATGCCATTCAGGTCGTAGAAGACATCTAAGGAGATTGGGTTTGAGATTAACTGCACAGCCCCGTGATATCCCTGTGATGAAGCCTGCTGAGAACCCATACCTGAACTGCTGAGAAGGAATCAACCATTTTATCATCAGCATATTATTAGATTGTAAGAAAGTCACGAAAAGTCTCCGAATTCCACTGCACACATTGCGCCCTGCAGTCACGTTGAATAAAATAATATCCGTGTGGACATTAAATAATGCGGTTAATCAATTTTTTAATTAATAAAATAATGCGGTTAGTCAAGTACGGAAAAACCTGTTTACTCGTATTCCAAGGCGATTGGGTGCCCTTAGAACGGATCTGGTTCAAGTCCCGTTAGTCCCAAATGGAGGACCAGTGTACTACCATAACCGACACCAATAAAGACCTTCCAACATAATTAATTAGGACCCCATTTGTTACGTTTTTTATTTTTGCTTGGATTTAGATTGGTCACTATTTATATACTTGAAATCTCGTGCCAAAAATAGCGAATACCGATCAACAAAATTCATGGAAATGATCAAAATTAGCCTTTCGGATCATGTTTAGTTTTTGTGCACAGTGCGGGTGGGGGTATAAACCTAGTGTGTAAAACATATAGAAAAAAAATATTGTAAACCTATGGGTACAAACACCCATTTCCCCCCTCCCCCCGTTAATTTTTTTTTCAATCTACAGGCTTGTGTCCAAAACAAGCACGTTTTCGTGTAGAAAAATATTTTAAGGATAGCTAATAGGAAAACATTAACAATCAAGTATCTTTATCTAATTCAATTAAGGGAACATAATTAGTAACGTTGAAGAAGAGATAAAACCATGTCTAAGAACTTTTAAATATAACAAAACCACAGGAGCCACCAGATATAAAGTAAAGCAGAATAGAACATACAGATTAACATTGAAAGATCAAGTAAATAAAATATGCTTGAATGCCTTCAAAGTTCTAAAAGATAGGGAAAGACAGCATTCCTACGGAAGCCATCAAAGCAAATTAACATTTCAACATAATTCATGTATACGTTTGTTCATATAACACAGAAGAAAAGAAATTCCGACATAAAGAAAATAACGATTTCTGGTGAAACGAAGTTACAAAAATGAAGATTTACGGTATTCGACAAATTGTGGCGTATTACTATGATAACTGCCAGGAGTATATCCTAATCATGATTATTTTAGATTAAAGGGTACTGTAAACAGATAAGAGACGAACAGACAAGTAGTATAACACTAGTAGCTAATGAGTTTGCCTCTCTTTTGGAGAGGCGTGGCCCTTTCAACCAGCAGACAACAAAGTCCAATTAGGTTATATCAGGACACAATACCATAAAATATTATAGGTAACAGAGACCCCAATGTATAATAGTAATTCAGACAAGTTTTCGATAAAATACCTTACATGCACAGACCAAAGAGCAGTTGTGAGAATAATATTAGAACAATCGATATGTGTTACCGGGTGTGAGGGGGGAGCATAGATCAACAACATTGTGTACTGCTATTCATGTGGTTTGATGGGATTGTTTTACAGTGGAGTTGGTTTTCATATTTGCATCTAGATAATGTCTTCGATACAATGAACCGAGATGGCTTATAGAATATTTATCTAATGTCTTCGATACCATGAACCGAGATGGTTTGTAGATGTCTTCGATACCGTGAACCGAGATGGTTTGTGGAAAATTCATTTAATGTTTTCGATACCGTGAAGCGAGATGGTTTGTGGAAGATTCATTTAATGTCTTCGATACCGTAAAGCGAGATGGTTTGTCGAAGATTCATTTAATGTCTTCGATACCGTGAACCGAGATAGTTTGTAGAAGATTACATACAATCAAAGTAAATGGCACAGAAAAACTGAGTATTGTTATATTTCGCAACTGTCATGGCGGTATGTAAGCTATAACGTAGATCTTTTCGTAACAACAGACAGTACTGTGCGAAAAATCCTTCTCTGGTATCATTTATCATGAAAATAAGTTTTGAGTAATGCGCGGAGTCAGAACTCAGAAAACATATTTCAGTTATTAACTTCGATATAACAAAGCTTGTAAACGTGGAATCAAAACTCAGAAAACAAATTTCGTTATTAACCCCGATATAACAAAGCTTGTAAACGTGGAATCTAAACTCAGAACACAAATTTCGTTATTAACCCCGATATAACAAAGCTTGTAAACGTGGAATCAAAACTCAGAAAACAAATTTCGTTATTAACCCCGATATAACAAAGCCTGTAGATGAAATACAACATCATCCTTCTCATTGATTAAAGTTAGTTGCCGATGCAGCAGTCCATTGGTGTGATCATGGTTGCAAGATGACAACAAGCATTCCAACTCCCAATGACCAAAGTCTTTAACAAGAATGAGACCTGGCCCGGGCGCTCTTTAACGTGATGTTTTCATTCATTTATTCATTTTCCTTTTGCGCTGAATTTAGTGCATAGGGCAGAAGTCAGATCTCTCCAATTCTGTCTGTATGAATATTGATTGTTTTACTTTCTCTAAGTATTGTTCTTCTGAGTGTTTCTTTTTGTCTACCCCTTGCTCTTTTGCCTATAGGTATCCATTCACGAGATTGGTGGTGTATTCTGTTGGTGTCTGCGCGTAGGATATGCCCGATGTAGGACCAACGGCGTTTTCTTATAACATCTGTGATGAAATTTTGATGTGTCTCTTCTCTGATTTTATCATTCGATTTGAATTCACTCCAATGGGAGTTAGTTATCCTACGAATACATTGGAATGAATTGACTTCTGTTACACAAATCGGTCTGGACTTTACGATGTTAGTTGATTAATCCAACGATCGACGGAGTGACCCAGACTTGATTAGAGAAACACCCCCCCCCCCATCAACGGACGTCACTACCGGAAGTCATGATGTTTTCGGCTATACACAGTGACGCTTTCCTGAATTTAAAAAAAAATAGTTATTGAGTTCTACTTCCGAATTGTTTGACAAAAACTCCGCTTGGGTGTTACCTGGTTACGAAAGGGGAGTAATAATAACAGTTACCTGCCACGTATGTTTTAAGAAGCGACTAATGAGGGGTAGGCTGCCCCATTCCATATAGGTCAAGTGACCCAGAAGACTTGCTGAATTCGGATGTATCAAGCCGAAAGGCGCATATATCGCAATCAAGCTGTAAATAATGATAGGCCGTATTCCTTTCTCCGGACTACATCCTGTGTGTTAGGCATGTTTATTTTTTTATATATCTGTTTCTTCCTTCTCCGTTATAGTGTTTCCAAACCTGGAATTTCTTTTGATATTATAAGTACTTCTTCTGATGTTCGTTGTGTGACTGTGAACTAACAGGCTGATCCGGTCTGAAACCTTAACAAAGTCTTAGCTTCTAAAAGAAAGGAAACTGTATTACACATAAATATCTTTAATAGCAACTTTCTTTCATGGACATAAATTACGAGAGAACAATCTATGTTATGACATATAGCACATTCTTTCAGTCTTTATACTCACATGGAAGGAGACAGTTGATTCTCTGGCTATAGGTTGACCGCCTATTATTTCTACATCACATCTGGGGGGCTATTCCAGATACCCGACCTATCACTAAAGAATAATAGTTTAAAAATTGATTGACAATCATTATAAACCTATCATTCAAGTCAATAGTTCGCAGTTGACGAGGTTAATTAAATAAGATTAAAAATAAAGCTAGTGGTGACATTGATAACATAATGTTCACTGTTCATAAACTTGTAACATGCATTGGCTAGTGAATGTACACAATTTAACAAAGGCTGCGACTTTGATAACGTAGTGTTCACAGTTTATTCACTAAGTCATCCTATTGTTTTGAAAACGGACATTTCGCACTCCCAAATACGATTTCTCCTACGGTAAAGTTGACTGCTTGAGCCCCCAAGAACGACAGCAAATTCGTCATAATTCAAGGCCTCTGACTGATTGTTTCCCGAACATACTCAAAAATTGAGTACCTTTCACACAGGTAAAACCACGAATACCCGCTGAATAAGACTTCAAAAAGGCAGAAATTCTGATACTCTAGTAAGACTTCATAAAAATACGCTTCAGTTTCAAAGAAAGAAACTACAAATACTTCGTCTGCGATGAAGAGTAAGAATGAAAGACTGGAAAAATGAGTAGCCATTCACGCAAGTTAACTCGGTAAATAAGGCTTCAAAAAGGCAGGAAGTCTGGTAAGACTTTATAAAACTTCACGACAGTTTCATTCGACAAATCTTCCAATAACTCCTCCACAAATTCAGCTCTCCATTTAGTTAATGCAAAGATACCAAATGCACCATTCTATAGCACTGTGTGATCAATCACTTTAGGAGAGATATAAAAACATCTCTAAACATAACTATTGGCTAAACGAACTCTTCCGTGGCGAGTAATACACACTCACAATATTACCAATACTCTGCTGTCCGTGGCGAGTAATACACACTCACAATATTACCAATACTCTGTTGTCCGTGGCGAGTAATACACACTCACAATATTACCAATACTCTGCTGTCCGTGGCGAGTAATACACACTCACAATATTACCAATACTCTGTTGTCCGTGGCGAGTAATACACACTCACAATATTACCAATACTCTGCTGTCCGTGGCGAGTAATACACACTCACAATATTACCAATACTCTGCTGTCCGTGGCGAGTAATACACACTCACAATATTACCAATACTCTGCTGTCCGTGGCGAGTAATACACACTCACAATATTACCAATACTCTGTTGTCCGTGGCGAGTAATACACACTCACAATATTACCAATACTCTGGTGTCCGTGGCGAGTAATACACACTCACAATATTACCAATACTCTGCTGTCCGTGGCGAGTAATACACACTCACAATATTACCAATACTCTGCTGTCCGTGGCGAGTAATACACACTCACAATATTACCAATACTCTGTTGTCCGTGGCGAGTAATACACACTCACAATATTACCAATACTCTGTTGTCCGTGGCGAGTAATACACACTCACAATATTACCAATACTCTGTTGTCCGTGGCGAGTAATACACACTCACAATATTACCAATACTCTGCTGTCCGTGGCGAGTAATACACACTCACAATATTACCAATACTCTGCTGGGTTGAGCATATGGGGCGACGTTTGAGAATATAGCTTCTCACTTCCCCTACCTCTATTCTAAGACGAAGATTTCGTAGGAGAGATTTCTCATTCTCTCGAATTTCATCACTCTATTTGACATTTCTCTCTCTCTCTCTCTCTCTCTCTCTCTCTCTCTCTCTCTCTCTCTATCTGTTCAAACCATCAGAATATCTCATATTCTGGGACAATTATATTCTTTCAGAAACTATTGTTTCAAAGGTGAACCATACACGGTGTCACGTTTTCAAAAACCTACACAAATACCAAACTAATTTATTTAATTTCTATCAACAAATTAATAACCGCTCTTCTATTATTTTACTTCATACATATAAGCCTTTATCACAAGCTACTCCTACTCACTTCTAATTCTAATATTATATCTATAACACTGGAATTCACAAAATTCCCCAACACTTTACAATAACATAGGAGCTCCTAGTAAACTCAAAATGCGAGGAATTATCCCGACACTGCGATGTACAGCTTGTACTCCAACAATCATATTACCACCAAAAAAAACAGAGTTCGAGGAACCATGTCCTGCTCCATGGACAATTCCCTGATTAATATTTCGCTACATGACTGAGCTGTTACTTAGTTGCTGGCGAATAAACGACGGATCACTCAAGATTGATTGTAATTTGGATCTCAATTTTCCTGAATACTCATGTGTATTCACGTTTTTGCCCGCAAATGTTTTTCTACAAATTTAGTTTTACTCTAACTTGTAACACTCAAAGTTGTCAAAACAATATTTTCCAGAATATCCACACTCCTTTCTTAACTAACAGTTTTTGGCAATATTTTATTCTCCCCTACCATTCTCGTTTTTCGGTCACGACTGGTTAAATATTCACGCCAACTAACTCCGTCAATAACCCTATCTCTTCAACACTTACTAACAGTTATTTTCTTACTGTATTTGGATTTTTTAAAATATCTTTTTTATTCTTTACTTTTTTAAAGTATTTTCAGAGAAAAATAAAGGACAGCTGTTTTTAGAATTATTCCATGTCAATTTTACCATGTCGGACTCTCAGCATGTCTGACAGTCTGTCATACCTGCAGTAGTCTGAGCACAAGGGACGAAGATTGTGGGCAATTCAATGTATAAATACTGTACTGAAGATGATAAGCAAAGCATAGGCCTACATTGTTCAACGCTACCAGTCAGTGTGACATCATGGAACGTATGCCTCTTTGCAGCAATGAACAAAGCTCTTTAGGAACAATACCTCTTCAACATCCAAGATGATATGACCTGACCAAAGCAGGTATTAAAAACTATGAAACCAGTAGAACAATACAGGTAATTTGAAAGAGACAAAACCTCAAGACGACAGCCGGCTTTCTCTCGTCTCGACCTTATTACTTTCCGGTCACACTTCAACAGGCTTTCTGAGCCCGGATTGTTATCGGCGGACTCAAAAACAACAAATAATTAACTTCTCCCTGTGTCATTCTCAACTTTGTTTGCGAAGAAGCTACACAATCAGCTTATACGTTTGCATGTTTGTATGAATGTCTGTGTATGTATATATATATATATATATAGAGAGAGAGAGAGATAATTGTTGGAGAACAACCATAGACTTCTCGATACACACAGATGTAGAGTGTCACCGAAAGAGGCGGCTGTTACTAAACATAGCCGGAATTTCACGTTTTGAAATTCTATGTTGACAGAAAACAAATGAGTCTTTAGGATAATTGTGTGCATTGATCTCACACGGCGTCACTTATCTGGTACATCCGGCTTAGTCCGTGCTTTCATTGCTTAGCAACACAAAGTATACACACAGCGCAGCGACAATTGGACTTGGTAAATACGGTACATGGCTATTTTTGCAACAATGGTTCTTTGTGTGACGCTCGCGCTTTTTCCATGACTGGACACTTCAATAATTTTTCAAAACAGTCCTTTTTAGGGCTAACCTTTAATCCCCCCTCCCCCCACTATTTAATGTCATTTTCAGGACAGACCAGAACCCAGGTCATTCCCTCAGTCCCTAACAGGACACCACCCAGGTCATTCGACCACAAGATACGCCCTGGTATAACCAAAGAAAATTATTTCACGGTTGAAAAAGGCGTGACTTTCTCAAGAAAGGCAAATCCAGTAATAAACAAACAAACACAGAATACAACTATTTTTTAATGGCTGTTAAGCTTTGATCTAACCAAATTTTGAACTGTTGTTAAGCTCTGATCTAATCAAATTGTGAACACTATTGGGCTAACGTACTTGGTTGAAAGAGGTGCATTTTCCGTATTATATATATATGTGTGTGTGTATTGATACAGATCGAGTCATGTGATAGCTATTACATTTTATATATATATATATATATATACACACCAAATATGTAATTTAATTTCTATTTAATATGAAGTATTGATCTTTTTCCTCGAACAGCTGACATCCTTCAGTGTTACTCAAACTGGACGGAAGGTGACCGGATCTACGTCATTGCTGGACGCGTGGGCGATCTGAGAAGGGCTGCTGATTGTTTGGTCAGTATTCTGCATGTGTACATACGCTAGCACAATCTACATACACCGAGTGTGTGGGTGGGTGGATTGGTGTTTGTGAGTGAGCGAGCGAGAGAATGAGTCAGACAGTCGCTAGGTGAGTGAATGATTGGGCGAGTAAGTGAGTGAGCGACGAACGAACTAGATAATGAGTGAATGAGTGAGTGCGTTTTTGAGTGAGTGGATGCGTTTTTGAGTGAGTTGGTGGATGGGTGAGTAGGAGTAAGTGAATGATTTAGTGAGTGAACGAGCGAACTAGACAGTTGGTAGGTGAATGGGTGGATGAGTGAGTACGTTGGTTGTGAGTGAGTGAGTGAGTGAGTGAGTGAGTGAGTGAGTGAGTGAGTGAGTGAGTGAGTGAGTGAGTGAGTGAGTGAGTGAGTGAGTGAGTGAGTGAGTGAGTGAGTGAGTGAGTGAGTGAGTGAGTGAGTGACTATATACTTTCGTCACTATGTACATACTTGAAGTCATCTAAATTATTTTTGCCATGCGACTCTATGTATATAAATAGTAACAAACGGAAACACGACGATAATTTTAAACGAAAATAAATGAAGGCCTAATTAATCTGTGCAAAGTTCTTCTATTGTAGAATGTCATGGTTCATTATACTACTTCCTACATTGTTTTATCCATTCTAATGTAGGGGGCCGCAAACACGAATTTGATAATGTAGGGGGCCGCAAACACGAATTTGATAATGTAGGGGGCCGCAAACACGAATTTGATAATGTAGGGGGCCGCAAACACGAATTTGATAATGTAGGGGGCCGCAAACACGAATTTGATAATGTAGGGGGCCGCAAACACGAATTTGATAATGTAGGGGGCCGCAAACACGAATTTGATAATGTAGGGGGCCGCAAACACGAATTTGATAATGTAGGGGGCCGCAAACACGAATTTGATAATGTAGGGGGCCGCAAACACGAATTTGATAATGTAGGGGGCCGCAAACACGAATTTGATAATGTAGGGGGCCGCAAACACGAATTTGATAATGTAGGGGGCCGCAAACACGAATTTGATAATGTAGGGGGCCGCAAACACGAATTTGATAATGTAGGGGGCCGCAAACACGAATTTGATAATGTAGGGGGCCGCAAACACGAATTTGATAAGGGGTAAGGGAGTTTTACTTATTTGTTTTTAAAAAACTCGTCACCTAATAATTTTTAAGTGTTTTGTTTTTGGGAGGAATCTCTTCTGTTTTGTTTTTGGGAGGAATCTCTTCTGTTTTGTTTTGGGGAGAGGTCTGTTCTGTTTTGGGGAGGGGTCTGTTCTGTTTTAGGGAGTGGAAGGGTCTGTTCTGTTTTGTAGAGGGTATGGTTCTGTTGTGTATTGGAGAGGGATCTGTTCTATTTTGTTTTGGGGAGGGGTATGTTATGTTTTGGGGAAGGGTCTGTTCTGTTTTGGGGCGGGGATGGATCTTTTCGTTTTGGGGCGGGGAGGGATCTGTTCTGTTTTAGGGTGGGGAGGGATCTGTTCTGTTTTGGGGTGGGGAGGGATCTGTTCTGTTTTGGGGCGGGGAGGGATCTGTTCTGTTTTGCTTTTTCTTATTACTAAATGTCATGTCCTATTTTCCCCCAAAAATATAATTGGGTAGGGGGTAAGTAGTATTAATTTCCAGTGTTCAACCATGACTATAGCCCATATAAGACATGTGATCTAACTTCTTAATTTCCCTTCTATCGTGACTATAGCCCATATAAGACTTGTGATCTAACTTCTTAATTTCCCTTCTATCGTGACTAGCCCATATAAGACTTGTGATCTAACTTCTTAATTTCCCTTCTATCGTGACTATAGTCCATATAAGACTTGTGATCTAACTTCTTAATTTCCCTTCTATCGTGACTAGCCCATATAAGACTTGTGATCTAACTTCTTAATTCCCCTTCTATCGTGACTATAGTCCATATAAGACTTGTGATCTAACTTCTTAATTTCCCTTCTATCGTGACTAGCCCATATAAGACTTGTGATCTAACTTCTTAATTCCCCTTCTATCGTGACTATAGCCCATATAAGACATGTGATCTAACTT
Source organism: Meghimatium bilineatum (assembly GCA_034231615.1). Classification (NCBI taxonomy): domain Eukaryota; kingdom Metazoa; phylum Mollusca; class Gastropoda; order Stylommatophora; family Philomycidae; genus Meghimatium; species Meghimatium bilineatum. The sequence goes on from CM067316.1 coordinate 9,224,223, forward strand.
CTTAATTTCCCTTCTATCGTGACTAGCCCATATAAGACGTGTGATCTAACTTCTTAATTCCCCTTCTATCGTGACTATAGCCCATATAAGACTTGTGATCTAACTTCTTAATTTCCCTTCTATCGTGACTATAGTCCATATAAGACTTGTGATCTAACTTCTTAATTTCCCTTCTATCGTGACTAGCCCATATAAGACTTGTGATCTAACTTCTTAATTCCCCTTCTATCGTGACTATAGCCCATATAAGACTTGTGATCTAACTTCTTAATTCCCCTTCTATCGTGACTATAGCCCATATAAGACATGTGATCTAACTTCTTAATTTCCCTTCTATCGTGACTATAGCCCATATAAGACTTGTGATCTAACTTCTTAATGTCCCTTCTATCGTGACTATAGCCCATATAAGACTTGTGATCTAACTTCTTAATTTCCCTTCTATCGTGACTAGCCCATATAAGACTTGTGATCTAACTTCTTAATTTCCCTTCTATCGTGACTATAGTCCATATAAGACATGTGATCTAACTTCTTAATCTTCATTAATATAAATAACCACATAGTCGGAGGGTGTCCGACAAAGTGGAGGGTGCAGCAGTAACCGAATGAACAAATAGTAAAGCAAAATGAATTAAACAGGTTACTAAAAACACTTACCTTGCCTATGAATAAAAATATATAAAAAAGTATATATAAAAAACATACAATAAAACTAAACAGGACAATTATCCACGTATCGGCTCAAATGGAACCTTTTTCAAGAGACAAACAACAGTAAACAAAATAATAAACAAAATAGATCACGTAGATTTCATAAAGCCCAGTCTCCACGACGCAGGAATGAAAACGCATCCAGTAAAAGAGAAAATGCGTGCATTCATTATAAACAAACTGGAAAGTGGGAAACTAGAGGCAATATAGAAGTGGTTGGGGTGTTTATAATGAGTGCAAGAATATAATAAGAAAAAGATAAGAAAAATACCCCTTTTGTCACTTTATCAGACAGGCAGGTTTTAAGAACATAGTCACAACAGGCAAGACTGAAGGGAACAGAGACAGATGGGCACAACGTGAGAAAATATTAGTTTGACAACCTAGCTAGGCATGGAAACAACAACGATCCTGATAACAATACTGTGGACAGAGAGCCATGGTCGCCTACGCCAACCAGAATGGCATATGATAATTATTGATGAGTAATGATGAGGTTGTGTGGTGGTGGGGTGAGTGGGTTTGGGGAAGGAAGGATACAAGAAGAATCATCATTTGAAAACGCATGGAATGAATGTGAAACCAAATATAGACATAAACATATATATACAACTACACCTAAACATACATAGAAATGTATACACACACCAAGATTTAAAAAATAAATATATAACAAAATTGACACAGATGTGTGAAGGATACCCACACAAAATGTACAGGCATGTAAATGTATCCACACATAGGAAAGGGCTCACACCAGAATAGGCATATATATTGACACCGAATGGAGATACGTGCATTAACATAAACAAGCGCTCACATAAATATACATATATATATATACATAAATATGAACATGCATCCACATAAACACTTTCTCACATAAATAAAAACAATAACATGAACATTCGCACACATAGAAACATATACATATATTGATATACATATAAACGTTCGTTCACATAAAGATAATGCTATAACAACTGCATATGTAAACATACAAATGTGTGGCCCAAAGTAATTGTGTGGATACATAGAACCATGTAAAACAAAATGCATATACAAATAACTATACATGTATGGGCACCCATCGAAGAGACAACTGCAATAACACCGAGGAAATCAAAGTCTAAATATGTAAATGATTGAACAATAACAATATGACATTCTAATGTACAATTGATGGACTAGAGTACAAAATAATCACATGTCGACATACGCAAAAGAAAGAAGACATAAAGGAAATATATAGAAGTACGGCAAACACAAAAATAATTAAAAAAGTGTACAAAGACAAATAATTACAAGAATCAGTGCAATACGGGAGTAGAGGGTATAAAGAAAAGGTGGGTAACTCAAACAAAACGGTGATTAATGTTCACTCCTTGTGGTTGTAAGACTCCCATATGGCAAATGAGACGATATTCCAAGGACTGATGTTGCCGGTCACCGGTATAACAACGTAACAAACCGGTTGCAGAGACATCAGAACTACCATGATGTGACGGGCTGTTAAAATTATTAGCCACTGGGGAGTCACGATGATTCGTGATATCTCTCAAATGTTCGGCGAATCTATCAGCTAAACGTCTACCAGTCTCACCAATATACTTCATATCACAACGCTTACATATGATAGAGTATATTAAATTACGGGACAAACATGAAAAAGAATCCTGAATATCAAAGTGTGATTTAGGAAACTGTAACATGGGAGTGAGAATAACAAAAGGGCAAGTCAAACAAATTCGATGATAAGGGACAGTTCCTAGTTGACCTGCAGAATAACTAGTTGACTTTACTTAATCTTCCTTCTATCGTATTGCATTTGACTTTCCCTTGAATATTCATTTTCTGTCGACACAAAGCATATACACATTGACCAATGAACATCAAAGGAAAAGTTAAATGCTTAACTTTAGAAGTACGAATACCAACATGACTGTATAAATGACGAAAGATGCGGTTCATTTGTGAAAAACCTTCATCAAAAAAACCCTTCTGAAGTGACTAATTTGACTTTTTCCCGTGATTTTAATTGGTCAATATGTGTATATTTTGTGTCGACAGCATATCAATACCCTAATATAGGGTTAGGGAACCTTTTTGTCTGAGAGAGCAATGGACACCACATATTTTGAAAAGTAATTCTGAGAGTTATAATTTATGTTTAAGACTAAAAATTCTAGTAAATGTGTGCATTTTGTGTAATTTCAACACTAAAAGTACAATAATTATGTCTCTGGATTCTTTTTAATAACATTGTTATGCTGTTGCTAATCAATATTGAATATTTCTTACCATTAATGCGACTTCTGATGCTGAGCTGCAGTAGACTTTAGCTCATTTTTAGAATGAAATATTGATATGCAAATAATATGTAGATCAAAGGAGTCTAAAGAAACATTTTTTTTAATAATCGAACATTTGTCTGCGAGCCAGATGCAGCCATCAATAGAGCCACATCTGGCTCGCGAGCCATGGGTTCCCGACCCCTGTCCTAATATATAGATAAGTCATCTACTAAGGTGTTATGTTACATTAGTGATTGATCTGGTGGTCCATTGCTAAAACCCACAGGCATTCCTCGTGCACTTAAGATGTAAACTATGACACAACTATTCTGTTCTATGGACTACATCCTGCTAATCTATAGGAGTTTGAAAACGAACTCAGAGGAAGAACAAAGTGGGAAAAAATATTAGATTATTGATAACTCTCAAACCTACATCCAAAGATTCTCCTGCCGAATCTATTCCTGAACTTTCCGAGAACATTTTGATTAGTGGTTTCATTTTTTTGACATCACGAATGAGTCAGAACTGTCTGGAAAATTTTTGCTCAGTATAATATTAAATAATGCGATTCAAACCCCTGGCAAATTCAAACATAGGCTGGGAACTATAATTATCTCACAAGTTCTCGACAACACGTGAAAGTAATCACGCCGAGGATGATAATTACATTTTGCTTGGTTTTACTGGTACGAAAAAAGCCATAGTTACACACGGTAACCAACGGTGATTTTTACGATGTAGAAATAGCCACACCCTTCTGCTTAATAACCCTGCGGGCTGATCAAAATAGTGTGCGTTACTTATTGTTACTGATCCGACTTTTCCCGTACTTTTCAGTGACTGACTAAACAAAGTGTACACAAAGTAACCAATGAACAGTCGCATTAGATACCATAAGAGACACTGTTTTTAACCAGCGAGTAAGACTATTCTTAAGGAGAGCATGGAAATAGTTATTACAGCAGGTGTTATTAAAACGGCAACCGTGTGAATAGTATTAAAGTAATTTTATGTCTGACATGTCTGAAATATGACTAGTGCCTTCGTGCGCACAAATTCTGAAAATTTCCTGTATTTCGGATAGAAAGAGACTATTTCACGCTTGCTTGTTATGTCAGTGACACAGTGGTCAATATTTTATTAATAATACAATTGCTGATCTATAAGTATAAGCGTAGCTTTGCAGCCATATAAGATATTGCAGCGATACTTTACTTTTCAATGTGGAATTATAAAAATAGCTGAAATGAGACTGAACGAATGTTATGCTATTAAACACGTTTTTAACAATGTGTAAAGCGCGGTAGCTTAGTCGTTAGTCGATGGTCCAAAGTTCGATTTCCAATTCAACAGAAAATATTTTTGTTTAATCAATAACTGCTCCTAGATTGACGCAACCTAAGAGAATATATACCAGATAGGCTTATGATTGAGAGATACAGGCGAAATGTTAAATCCTACATTACACTGTGTAGTCTCTTTTACAACTAATCATTTCTACTTCTTCGCCCTTTTTGTGTTCACATTTTTAACGATTAACTCCCTTTCAAACCCAGATGATTTCTTTTTCCGATGTATCTTTCCTAGATGATACATGATTTATTTGATATTCTGCATGCATTTAAATTTGTGAAATCTTTTTTTCTCACACAAAAATTGTGTTCATAAATAAAATTCGATGGTGTTTTGAGTCCAATTCCGCCTAAACAGACGTCGACATCAGGGCACAACTCTGGTCCTTGCGACAGTTTTTTTTTTGTTGTTCCTCCCACCCACGCCGTGCCCGTAACTGGTTCAAGCACAACATCGGCCTGTCGGAACAACATGGTAACTGTTATCGAAGGTTACGACTACGAGATTGCATAGATGACGTGCCATGAAGCTTCTATAAGAAGATAACCTCAATATAAAGGCATGTCATCTACTAAGGTTTTCTGTTGCATGGTTGGTTTGTCTAGTGAGCCACTGGAAGCTCTATTGATTGTTAACTCCTAGAGATTAAAACAAACTTTTCACAATCTTGTATAGATTATGTACAGTCACTTAGCCGGCAGTTCTGATAGTTTAAAATTATTTATAGCAATGTTGTGCTTCATCTTTCAGGTGTACAAGGTGACTGCCAATGGTTATGAGCTGGAAACCGATCCATCTTGTGGAAACGAGAGGCTGCATGTACTGGGTCGACCAGTGGAGTTTATCATTAAATCACCAAGCAGTAAGTACAGAGTGCTTGTGTTCGAATATATATATAGAGAGGGTGTGTGTATGTGTGTTGGGGGTGGGGGCTGTGAGTGTGTGCGTGTGTGGGTGGGCTGGCTGGAAGGGGGATAATTGAGGTAGTTCAAACCCACCCACCCCCATCCTCTTTAGCCAATCAAAACATTATATTTTGTACTTGGACTTAAGCCACAATGTGGGTTAAACTCTCTCCTCATAACAATTTTCCACGTTAAAAGGTCATGAAAATGTTCACGAAAAAAAGTTCTTACACACAAATATGGGCGGGTGACCTTCTTTTTTAACACTAACCACCTTTCCCCCCCCCCCCAACACCCTTACTTAAGAAGTTTCTACAGTCCTGGTTGTTTGTATGTGTCTATGGCAAGAAATTATCGAAAGAAAATTAATCTTTTATGTGTATCATTCATCTTACATGTGTATCGTTGATTACATATGTTTATCGTTGATCTCCTATATATATAGTTGATATCCTATGTATGTCGTTGATCTCCTATGTATATCGTTGATCTCCTATGTATATCGTTGATCTCCTATGTATATAGTTGATCTCCTATGTATATCGTTGATCTCCTATGTATATAGTTGATCTCCTATGTATATCGTTGATCTCCTATATATATATATCGTTGATCTCCTATGTATATTTGATATCCTATGTATATCGTTGATCTCCTATGTATATAGTTGATCTCCTATGTATATCGTTGATCTCCTATATATATCGTTGATCTCCTATGTATATAGTTGATCTCCTATGTATATAGTTGATCTCCTATGTATATAGTTGATCTCCTATATATATCGTTGATCTCCTATATATATATCGTTGATCTCCTGTATATGTTGTCTATATCCTATGTATATAGTTGATCTCCTATGTATATCGTTGATCTCCTATATATATATATCGTTGATCTCCTGTATATGTCGTCTATATCCTATGTATATAGTTGATCTCCTATGTATATAGTTGATCTCCTATATATATCGTTGACCTCCTATGTATATCGTTGATCTCCTGTATATGTCGTTTATATCCTATGTATATAGTTGATCTCCTATGTATTGTGGATATCCTATATGTATTTTGGATATCCTATATGTATTGTGGATATCCTATATGTATTGTGGATATCCTATGTGTATCGTTGATCTCCTATGTGTATCATGTATGTATCGTTGATGATCGGTATGCATCGGACATGTTTGATTTCTTAGTTTCCATGACGCCATATTATTTTATTATTTTCTCTCCTTATAATTCAGAAACATATTTCTGTAAAGACTTAAAAATTTGCATTCGTATATTCCAGAAATGTGCTCAGTCGTTAGAAGTCGTCCTTCTCCTGTCTACCCTGCTCAGTCACAGGAATCACGTGACCAAACAGGAATCTACGACACCAATCTCAGTAAGGGCCTTCCGTCCAATGAAATTATCGAAACACATAGAACAGGCCCAGGTTCCAAGAAGACGAGTGGGATCATCAATGCTGGAAATAGGGGTCACAGACTACAGTTAACTTTACAGCTTTTCTTTGGGGCCACCTTTTTCTACCTGACAACCACTCACAGGTGATGACACGCAGCAAGTTATTTTTTGTCTTTCGACAACAACCCTCATGATTATCTGGGTTGAAGAAACCGTTTATCATAATATGTTTCCGTATGGCTGGGACAAAGCTAGACAATATGGAACTTGTCCCAGCCAACATGAGACAACAGCCATCATGATTATCTGGGTTGAAGAAACCGTTTATCATAATACTTTTCTGTATGGCTGTGACACATCTAGACAATATGGAACTTGTCCCAGCCAACGTGAGACGTTTCCTTGTTAACATGGCACATTGTCAATCATCAAGCTGCATATTTCTGTTAAAATGGAAAGGGGACTATATCCGAGCCACAAAGTGACAGTAGCACAACCAAATTTCATTGAGAGTAAAATAGAATACAGACGGTTTATGAATAGACATTGAATGTGTCACGAGAAATTCAGTATTGGGTGATAGTCAGTAGAATATCAGTTTGTCATGATCTTCAAAAGTCTTAGTGATCGATCTGTCAGTACACATTCAGTTTATCATGATATCTAAAACTCAAAAGAAACAATCAGTTAACAGACTTAGTTGATTATGGTCTTTGTGATCAGTCTTTGAGTAAACTTTTGATTGATCTTGATATAGCAAAGTATAAATGATCAGTCTATATGCAGACTTTCCATATAACATGATATAAAACAGTATGAATGAGCAGTCTTTATGTAGACTTTCAGGTTATCATGAGCTAACATATTGTAAAGCATCTGTTTGTTAGCAGATTTTCAGTGTATCAATACATATCTATGTTTGAATGGTCATTATACCCTATATATATTGTTCAGTTTACCATAATCTAGCAACGTCTAAATGAGCAGCATGTAAGTATAAAGTCAGTACATCCTGATCTAATAAACTCTGAATAACACGTCTGTAAGTAGACTTTCAGCGTAACATGATCTAACAAACTCTGAATGACAAGTCTGTAAGTAGACTTTCAGCGTACTATGATCTAATAAACTCTGAATGACAAGTCTGTAAGTAGACTTTCAGCGTACTATGATCTAATAAACTCTGAATGACAAGTCTGTAAGTAGACTTTCAGTGTACCGTGATCTAATAAATTCTGAAAGACAAGTCTGTAAGTAGACTTTCAGCGTACTATGATCTAATAAACTCTGAATGACAAGTCTGTAAGTAGACTTTCAGTGTACCGTGATCTAATAAATTCTGAAAGACAAGTCTGTAAGTAGACTTTCAGTGTACCGTGATCTAATAAATTCTGAATGACAAGTCTGTAAGTCGACTTTCAGTGTACCGTGATCTAATAAATTCTGAATGACAAGTCTGTAAGTAGACTTTCAGTGTACCGTGATCTAATAAATTCTGAATGACAAGTCTGTAAGTAGACTTTCAGTGTACCGTGATCTAATAAATTCTGAATGCCAAGTCTGTAAGTAGACTTTCAGTGTGCCATGATCTAAAAAAGTCTAAATGATCAGCCTGTACGTAGACTTTCAGTGTACCGTAATATAACAAAGTCTGAACGTTCAGTCTGTACGTAGACTTGTAGTTGCATAATATGATTAATAAATTGTAGACATGTATACCACATTACTATAACAATCACAGTATGTTTCATCTTACTATAACATCTGTAACAATAACAGTATATGTCATCATTTTTGTGAATGTTTCTTTTCCTTTGACATATGCATCAATCATTCTTTATTGTTGGTGAAAAGAAAAATAATGTAATGAATATTCGATAATTACGGATTATGTTCACCATTATAACAGACTTAGACTTTATTAAGGATTATGTTCATTATTGTAATAGACTGTTAATTTATTCCGGACTTACAAATCACAAACGGCCACTAGGTCAATACAGCTTCATGAAATCCATGCCAAGACTAATCGCTGGAGAACAAATGCTATCGGCGACACATAACCACAATACCCCCAGCGTTTTCTTGGTCACGCAGACATTCAGTGTGACCATAAACTGCCTAGGGTTATCTGAGATGTATATGTTTGTCTGGCAGCAGAGGATTATCTGAGATGTATATGTTTGTCTGGCAGCAGAGGGTTATCTGAGATGTATATGTTTGTCTGGCAGCAGAGGGTTATCTGAGATGTATATGTTTGTCTGGCTGCAGAGGGTTATCTGAGATGTATATGTTTGTCTGGCAGCAGAGGATTATCTGAGATGTATATGTTTGTCTGGCACCAGAGGATTATCTGAGATGTATATGTTTGTCTGGCAGCAGAGGATTATCTGAGATGTATATGTTTGTCTGGCAGCAGAGGGTTATCTGAGATGTATATGTTTGTCTGGCAGCAGAGGGTTATCTGAGATGTATATGTTTGTCTGGCAGCAGAGTGTTATCTGAGATGTATATGTTTGTCTGGCACCAGAGGATTATCTGAGATGTATATGTTTGTCTGGCAGCAGAGGATTATCTGAGATGTATATGTTTGTCTGGCACCAGAGGATTATCTGAGATGTATATGTTTGTCTGGCACCAGAGGATTATCTGAGATGTATATGTTTGTCTGGCACCAGAGGATTATCTGAGATGTATATGTTTGTCTGGCACCAGAGGATTATCTGAGATGTATATGTTTGTCTGGCACCAGAGGATTATCTGAGATGTATATGTTTGTCTGGCACCAGAGGATTATCTGAGATGTATATGTTTGTCTGGCAGCAGAGGATTATCTGAGATGTATATGTTTGTCTGGCACCAGAGGATTATCTGAGATGTATATGTTTGTCTGGCAGCAGAGGATTATCTGAGATGTATATGTTTGTCTGGCAGCAGAGGATTATCTGAGATGTATATGTTTGTCTGGAACCAGAGGATTATCTGAGATGTATATGTTTGTCTGGCACCAGAGGGTTATCTGAGATGTATATGTTTGTCTGGCACCAGAGGATTATCTGAGATGTATATGTTTGTCTGGCACCAGAGGATTATCTGAGATGTATATGTTTGTCTGGAACCACTAGTTGCATCTTTGAATATGTCCATTCATTATGTCAACAATTTATTGGCAGTTTTTAACCCCCACCCTCCCATCTTGTTTACAATGCAATAATTCAGGAAACCCCCCCCCCACCTTCCCGCTTAATTATATCAAAATATGTGGTTGTAAACGGAGTAATACGACCACATATTCCAACTTTTTAATATTAGGCTACATTTCATACAACTTCCGTGACGCGGAGATCAAAAACACTAGTATCTGATAGCGATTATTCGATGTACGCGCAACACACTGATAGCCCACCCACTCCCCACGAGGGTTTTCCATGCGCTCTCCTTGCGCTGTACGCAGATCAAACGAATGCTACGTTGTATGCGCATTTAAGGAAAATTCTTTCGTTAAATAATGTATGGTTTGTTTCGTTAAATATGTGGACATATTCCGTAATTAACCAAATATGTTAACCCCACCCCCTGCTCCTGGACCAAAATATGATTTAGCCAAAAAAAAAAGGACAAACCAACCACGCGATTTGTTTCCTATTTTTTTTAAATTCATTTTCCAAAAACAATTAATTGATATTTTTTTTTAAGTACGTGTTGACATCAGCATTTTTCAAACCCATCCCCGTTGTCAAAATCTGCCACATGTTAAGATTCTCTTCAACTGGCAAGAACTGAAAGTTTACATCGCATAAACTGGCAAGCACTGAAAGGTTACATTGCATAAACTAGCAAGAACTGAAACCTTACATTGCATAAAAACTGGCAAGAACTGAAAGCTTACATCGCATAAAAAGTGGCAAGAACTGAAAGCTTACATTGCATAAACTAGCAAGAACTGAAAGCTTACATTGCATAAAAACTAGCAAGAACTGAAAGCTTACATTGCATAAAAACTGGCAAGAACTGAAATCTTACATTGCATAAAAACTGGCAAGAACTGAAATCTTACATTGCATAAAAACTGGCAAGAACTGAAAGCTTACATTGCATAAAAACTGGCAAGAACTGAAAGCTTACATTGCATAAAAACTGGCAAGAACTGAAAGCTTACATTGCATAAAAACTGGCAAGAACTGAAAGCTTACATCGCATCAGAAACTGCAGATCAAACAGATACAGAGTACAAGAATAAATTTGCATTAGTTTTAATAATATTTCAGTGATTGTCTTCTACAGCTTTTATTCTCAAACTCGCGTTAGATCTGTCTTGTAGCAGGACCATCATCTTACTACATTTCCAGCAGGATGTAGTCTAGAGCATGAACATTCGTTGTGCTGCCGTGTTATTTGTGCCAATGGTCCCGCACATCCGTCTTCAGTGGATCAGTGAATTTATAACTATTAGGTTTAAATTCTTAGTGTAAACAAACCATACGCAATATTGGAGTTTGAAAATATATTACTTAATATTTGTTCATTATAAAATTGTCAATGTTAACGTTGCAGTGGTTAGAGCACGGCTCCCTCGGCTAAAGGGAATAAAAGACTATTAAGGATGTAATGCCTGATCACTATAGCACTCAGTTGATGCTCCTTACTTCTCACTATACAGGGAGTCTACACAATCACTGTGCACTTATTTAAATTGGAGGTGAAATTACGTCATATAATTTGTGAATATTTAGCACAGATCCGTGTGACGTCAGTGCACAGTGACCTATAGACACCCTACATATATATATTATCTGGACACAAAGCCAAAAGTAAACAAAGAAAACGTTAAACAAATATAGACTAAATGCAGCCAAGACTGCACATCTGGCATTGGAACAACAGCTAAAGCTCCCACTCATACACTTAATGGCAACTGTGAAGAAAACGATCAATCATCGTTCACCTGGAGATATACAATAGACAATACATATTTATATATACAGATATATAGGATGTCTATATTATATTTCATTAAGTCAGCAATTAATGATCAATATGGAAGGCAATGTGGACAAATATTTTTTTTAAAATAGATGTCATTTATTGATCTTATATTGATGATATGCGATGACATTGTTCTTGTTGATATTTTATTTTGCATTATGTGTTATTTTAAAAATATCTATATATTCAGTAACTGGGAAAACTAGGCCATGTCTATTTAGAAGTCAGACTTGATATTTTTATGACAAACAGTTACGTGCACGTTTTATCTACAAGTTTTTGAGTATGTGATTAAGCGGCAGCATAGCATGTATGTTTTTGCAGGTAAAATCCTATTTTAGATAAATGTTCAATAATTTAATTTGTTCTTTCTTAATTAAATACTCGCCATTAGCGCAAGATATTTTTTAAAATATATGTAGATTTTCAAATATATAGATATGATAATTTATTTGAAATATTAAGGATTTCAATCCCGTGTCCTACTGAAATATTGTGGCCTAGAATGAATGGTAATCTCAAACACATACTAGGTTCCTGCTTTATGTACCTAAAGATAAAAGTAAGCTGAGTTATAAACTAACGTTATAGGGTACAGTTTGCTTGACTAGTCAGTCATTGACCACAAAATGCCTGATTAACCTCGCCTTCCGCATTTGCTCAATAGCAATAGTACCATTCCTCGACCTTCCCAAGGACCAAGCAATGGTATCGTACTTCCTGGTGGCTGGGTGAACCACTATAGTAATTTTTTTAGGTTGAAGTGCATGCCACAGCAAGTTTAGTTATTGATTTCCCTTGTCTGTGTTTGTAAATTTCATGTTCATCAATAAAAATTTAAATATTTATTTATTGTGAGTTAGGGTTAGATTAGTTATGTAAAACACAACTTTCCTAACACAAACACTAACCCCAAACCTAAAAGAAATTAATAATATTTAAATTATTAAATAATGATGAAATTTACAACCATAGACAAGGGAAATAACTAAACATGTTGTGGTGTATTTTGTGGCGTCTACTTGTACAGTACCTTTTTTATTTATTTAAAACCACAAATAATTAATGAGTTTCTCAATCCGGATCTGCTGATCGACGGACGAATGGCCTAGTATTATACTACCACATCCTTTCTATAAATGATGCATGATGATAGTCAATCATGCATTAGAGGTGTCAAAGCGTGAAGTTAGAGTAGAAACGAGTACAAACGATAATAATAATCTTGACTATGTGACCAATCGCCGGTATAACACCTAATAACATCATCCAAACAAGGCTTTGGCTCACATGTTTTTGCTTATTTCCTTGAATTTCGTTGATTGGAGTTGACAGATGACACGAAAAATATAAGTAATGGCCAATTAAAATCCCGGAAATAAACTAAAACGTCATCAAAAGGCTTGTGTGTATTCTGTTGACGATTGGTCGTGTCGCGTGTGGCGATTGATCACCTTTCATGCGGTATTTATGTCTCAATAAATTACCAATGAACATTTTAAATAAAAAGGAACACCCCGCCGAAGACGGATGTGTTGGGCCATTGGCGCAAATAAAACTGCGACACAACGCATTTCCATTCTCTGGACTACATCCTGCTGGAAATCTAGTTGGACAATGGTCCTGCTACAAGAGCAGGAGTTTGAGAATGAACGCTGAAGAAGAAGAAAAAGGAACACCATGTACATGTGTTGCAGGGCCTGAAATAGGAGCAAAGAATAGTAACACTATTTACATACCATTCATATTGTGAGAAGCGCCTAACGAGGTTATGGGGTGGAGTTGACTGTTCCATTCCATACAGAGTTAAATGAACCTGAAACCCTGCTGAAGTTGAATGTGTCATGTCAAAAGGAGCAGATATCACAGAAAGCTGTAAACCATGACACAACGCATCATGTACTCTGTACTGCATCCTGATAGTAGGCAGGAGTTTGAAAACGAACTCACAAGAAGAAGTAAAGAAGACTGCACCAAAGCTGTGTACCATACGTTAACTGGAACACATGGAGAAGGTCTGAAGTTCTCCAAGTAGATCACCATAGCAATCACAAGCTGTGTACCATACGTTAACTGGAACACATGGAGAAGGTCTGAAGTTCTCCAAGTAGACCACCATAGCAATCACCATACAACAGCGACGAGAAAGGGCATAATATGTCTACATAATAAGGTTTTCCTCTTATGAAAGCCCCCCAGAACTTCATCTACACAATTACGCACGCCCTCTCTCAGTAGAATGCTCCTTTTTAAAGCATTTGACCCCGCAGAAGACGGATGTGTCGGGAGATTGTTGCAAATAAAACGGCGACACAACGCATTTCCATTCTCTGGACTACATTCTGCTGGAAATCTAGAATGGATCATGGTCCTGCTACAAAAGAGATCCAGCAAGAGTTTGAGAATGAACACTGAAGAAGAAAGCATTTGACACATAGGCCTATGATAGCTTGAGTCTTAAGTGTACGAAATAAACCTCTTGGAGAAAACATATTAATGCATAGAAGGGTACAAGATCTCTATAGCTCATAATTCTTCGGGATCGAAACAAAATCAAACATTTATCGTAGTGTAACGTAAATGAAAAATAGGAAAAGGTTAAAATGCATTTTATGGATAAAACAATTTGGTATCAACGTTTCGATCAGAAATCCTTTATTGAGATAATGATAAATAAACACAAAAAATAGCAATGATAAATGAACTAAACTACATGGAAAGTAAGTTGGTATGCAGATATCTATGTTACCATACAGGAGAATCACAAGAGGGAAGTAAAGTATAGCACAACAAAAATATTCAGTTACATGTTAATATAATGTTAGAATGGTTAGAGTGTCGTTCTCGCAACTGTGAGGTCCATGGTTCGGCATCCAGATTTTGTTCCTGATTTTCTTAGGGTAAATTAAAAAATACCCAGCCTGTACATGGCATATACCTATCATGGATAGAAAGGGCTTGCGCCCTTCCTCACATCTCCCTGTACATTCTAATGGGAAATCACTCAGTAATAACCGGGGATTTTTTTACATGTTCAGATTGATGAACCTGTAGGACTTAATCAGAGTAAAACCAGACGAGATTTGTCACTATCTTTGTCCATCTGATCCAGTGATCTCTGAACCAGCAGTTGTACAAAATTGTAACGCAAAATGAGGTAAACAGGTTACTAAAACACTTACCTAGCCTATTAATAAAAATATATTTTTAAAAAACATACAATAAAACTAAACAGGACAATTCTCAACGTATCGGCTCAAATTGAACCTTTTTCAAGAGACAAACAACAGAAAACGACAAAATAAAAAACAAAATAGATGTTTACCTCATTTTGCGTTACTATTTGTTCATTAGGTTACTGCGGCACCATCCACTTTGTCGGACACCCTCTGACCATTTGGTTATTTGTACAAAATTGTGTTTGAAGGGAGCGTGGTAGCCTAGTTGATAGTGACATTGCTTACTGTCACCGGATTACATCGTGCCAAATTCGAAACCACATCCCGACAAACAAAAACATTGTCCGGGTCGTGATTTCTCGCCTGACACGACAGCTTCCAGCCGATCCAGCTGTAAATACCTGACGTATGAGTTATTGGAGGTAAAGACAACAAGTAAGAGAACTGGTCATCCCAATTAATAATTGCTGTGGCTTAATACATGAAGAGTTATCTTCATCCCCGACGACAGGTTGCTGCCATGGGACCTACCTTTTCCTTTAAGCTATAAAACACGCAGTTTTCAGCCTAAGATCAGAGTCTATTATGATTACATCAAGGACTATACGAAAGTAGGCCATGGTATACAGCTTTTAACGAATCTTGAAACAATAGATTCTTATAACGTTTTAAATATTTACTTATTCCAATAATAAATATTTTTGTGAATGGACCGGATAGAATTTCCTTGTCTAAAGGCATCCTCACGATTTAATCATGTCCAGATCTGATCATTGTGAACTTGACTAAATATATTATAAACTTGACATATTACTGTGTACAACATTGTATGTTGTAAAACGTGACTGAATATTGTGAACTTGTTTGAGTATTATAAATTCCACTGAATATGTTGGTTGCTGATCCAGCGGCCGTGGACTCATACTGTTTGATCCAGCTAAAATGTATTAAATTTAACTAAATATGTTAAAATTAACTAAATATGTTAAAATTAACTAAATATGTTAACGTTAAATAAATGTTAACTAAATGTGTTAAAGTTAAATAAATATGTTACCGTTAACTAAATGAGTTAACGTTTAATTAAATATGTTATAGCTAAATATGTAAACATTAACAAAATATGTTAAACGTAATTGAAAATTCTGTATTTGAATGACGTCTGTGTAAGTGGCTGAATATTGTGTATTTGGCTTACCATTATGTATTTTACTGAATATTGTGCATTTGGCTGAACATCGTGTGTTTGGCTGAATATTGTGTTTTATGGCTGATCATTGTATATTTCATTGACTATTCTGATAGCTGAGCTTTACAATTGTCAGTTTAGCTTGGCAAGAACAGTTTATCCGCATAGTTTCGCTACTGATATCTCTATTTTGTAATAGCTAAGTTTGTTAGTGACGTATATTGACGTCATCTCCGTTTAGTTAATGATGATGTGTTGTTGTATCGAGTGATCGGAATATATCACTAAAGACGTATGCTTTTGACCATTTTCGTAAATAAAACGATGACAATACAATATCCACAAAAAATGTTTTTAGAAAATATTTATAAAAATGTGGATATATGAAATGTACATTCAAAATTGAAAATGTCGTTAGAAAATGCAAGCCGCATCGCATCGCCCTATACAGAGAAGGGTTCGGGGAGTTTATTGGGAAAACCAAGTTCTGGAAAGAATTCGTCACATGACAGACTTCAAAATGTTGGATATTTGGCTAGAAAGCATTGTTTATCTTAACTCTTCTGTGTGCACACAAAGTTCTGAATTTATTATCTGGAATCTAGATTCTACATAAGGGTTAAACCAAGTCTCGGTACAACTAATTCTATCTACTTTAGCATTCACCTACATGCTTTGGAGAAGGCAAACACTTCTTCTAGTTAATCCTTGTTCGCTGATTGATCCACGCAGTGTCACTTACGTTGACTGGTGCCTCTGATCATTGGCCACTTTGCATATACCGTGATTCGCCAGTCAATGAAAATCACGGGAAAAGTTGGCCCAGCAAAGATAAATGATGTTTTCGATCCGTGCGAAGAATTATTTTGAAACTATAAACTATTTGAAACTATTTGTCACGTGTAAACTATAATAGATACTTATTCAGTTTGAGGATGTGTGAAAATCACTTTCTAGTTACAAAATAACCGGCGGTTGTTACACTTGATTTCTGCTATGGATGCTGTATTCTTTTGATAGTTACCATGGATTGACAATACATCACTTATGAGCAAAATTGGTATTTATCTTTCTAAAATAATACATTTGATGTGTATGGTGATTTTCTGTGGCTATTGACACAGAGTACATACAAAGTGACCATTGAAAATCTCGGGGAAAGACAAATGCGTCACTTTAGAAAGATAAATCCCGATTAGCCAGCAAGACTGTATAAATGACGAAAGACAATGTGAATTGTCCAGTTTTTGTCAAACTGATATTTCTAAACTGGAGACTATATTTGTTATCAATTTTACTACCAGGAAAAAAGTGGGCGCAGTCAGCTATAAATCAATAACTCGAAAGTGTAGGCCTGCACAATGAGTAAATGTCCTTGACTGTTTAGCAAAAAACTGACAAACAAAAGATGAGATGACCTTTCGAATGTTTCACGGTAGAATCTTTGTTTTCATGAAGAGAAAATTTGCATTATGTTGACACTCAGAATTTTTTTTAAAAAGGATCTACAGAAAAAAGCACTATCTATCTAATATATATATATATATATAAGTAGAGTAGCACTTACGTATCGACCATCAAATACAACTATGAAAAGACAATATAATGTAATAGTAAACAGACTATCTCTCTGGCGTAGTGGTTAAGCTGTTTTATCTGTATGTAAGAGGTCTCGGTTGTTAGCCACTACTGACGTCCTGTTTACAAAATATTATTTTTTAAATAAATGGAGACAATAGCTTAATGCTACTCAGTTATGTGCTAGGAGAGGAACTCTTAGTCAGCAGCGTGCCTCTTACCTTGAGAGGAACGGAGTATATATTGAAAAACACGAACAATAAAGTCAATCCTCTACATCTTGTTTTCATATTTTAATAGTTAATATTCCATTAAATTCGAACTTTTAACGACCATCTGCCTCATTAAGAATTATATGATCGGCATTACGCCTACAGCATTTGCTTTACCATAAGATGTGGTACCCATTTGCTAATGCTGAGTCGAAACAACATTCGTGACCTCACGATTTTACTTGTTCAACTGGAAAATTGCATTTCTACCTTTTCATTAAGAAAGAGCTCTTTCCCTTCTTACCCCTCGTTCTCAAACTCACAAAGTGTCTACCTTATTTTTAGAAGTATGTAGTCTAGAGAACGGAGATGTGTTTCTGCCGCCCTTTCATCTGTGCTATAGGACAACACATCCGACTTCGGTGTAGTCCAGGTCTTAAATAGTGAGAAATTCCAAGTCTAGCTATATTCTCAGATTGAAACTCATTTCTCAAGTCTGGGGTTCGTGATTGATACTCTTCTTCTTCTGCGTTCGCTCTCAAACTCGTGCAAATTAACAGGATGTAATTCGTAGAACGAAATGCGTTATGTTCCTGTGTACATCTTTGCTGCAATATTTGCGCCTTCCGTCCTGACACGTCCGAATTCAGTATGACTTCTGGGTTTCTTAAATGCTTTGATCTTCCTTAGTCGCATCTTACGATATGCATGTCTGCCTCAGCGCTTCATGCTCAGAACACTCTTGAAGTATATGTTTGGCACTCTGTGCTGCCTGTCCACATGTACACATGGCCGTGTTGCCAATCTTGAACTTTGTATACATGTGACTGCGGAGTCGGTTGTGTCCTGTTCAGAGACGTAGAATTATAACTTGTTCTGGTCTGTTCATAATATGATAGTCATCTTGTGTTGGTGTTTGTGGCTTTCTTATTGACTTGATCATCTGTTTTTTCTGAGGGTAGGTGATTGGTATATTTGGTTGGTCTTCGGCAGCACCTTCCTTAGTAGGTCAGAGTTGGAGTTCAGAAGTTTTTTAGCTGCCACACTAATTGACTGGATTTCTGCATCATAATTATTGCAGAATTTTCCTGTTGGTGTTCTGATTGTATCTCTAGGCTTGTGTAGATATTCTATATATACACCTGCACCTCCATTCCTCACGGCATTCTGTTCTGACCCATCTGTGTATACTCTGACCCATATATCATGTGGATATTCCTCATCCAGGAAACTGAGGGTGACTGTTCTTCGCTGCACACTGTTCTGTTCGTCCTCGCTTAGTATTCCTTTCACATGGGTCTGAATGTATATTGGCATTCCATGCCTTTCACTCCATCGGATTTGTTCTGGTACAGGCCTTAAGGGGCTGTCAACTTCAGGTAGGTCTGTAAGTTGTCTGCGGAGTCGTTTAGCTTGATGGATAAAGCTGCTTCTTTTCAGTCGCCCCATTGCTAGATTTTGGAATCTTTCCTTCGTTGGATGACTTGGCATACACTGAAACTTTTCTGCCTGAATTAGAACTTTTGTGTCTCTGCGTTCGCCAAGTGTTTGCATTCTTCCCATTTTCTGCATCTCTGCTATGGGTGTTGATTTCATTGCTCCCAACATTATTCTAAGTGCCTGGTGTTGCACTTTATCTAGATCTTGTAATGTGGTGTTTGATGCAGAACATCATGCAGCTGAACCATATTCCAGGTGTGGTCTTATGCCTTGCTAGTAAACTTTACTGAGTATATTTCCACTGGCTCCCCATGTGGTTCCACTTAGTTTTCTCAGGATAGCTAACTTCCTCATGGCTTTTGTTGTTGCTTTGTTTATGTGCTGCTTCCATATAAGTTTATCATCAAAAGTAACTCCGAGGTATGTGGGTTGTTTGTCTTCTTTCAAGAGTTCTCCATCTATTTTGATATGACCGGCTTTTTGTTTTGGTGAGAGGGTAAAGTGTGTAGTGCTGCACTTATCTGTGTTAATGCTGACGCACCATCTATTAGCCCATAAGGTTAGAGCATCGATAGCTCTTTGTATTTGTTTAGTGGCCACTGTCGC
This sequence comes from Meghimatium bilineatum, assembly GCA_034231615.1. Taxonomy (NCBI): domain Eukaryota; kingdom Metazoa; phylum Mollusca; class Gastropoda; order Stylommatophora; family Philomycidae; genus Meghimatium; species Meghimatium bilineatum. The sequence continues at coordinate 9,244,094 of CM067316.1, forward strand.
ATGTTCTTCCGTGCACCATATCACCAGGTCGTCAGCATACCTTGCCACTTTGATCCCATGTGGTAGTTCAGCAACTAGGTCATTTATGTAAACCAAGAAAAGTGTGGGTGACAGGACTCCTCCCTGGGGTACTCCATGACGCAGTAGAACTTTCTTGCTCTTGCGACCATCTAATTGTACCTTGGCTCTTCTATTATGCAGGTATGCTTTTACCCATTTGTACATTCTTGAGCTAACCGGAGCCCTTCTTTCCAGACCTTATCAAATGCTTTTCTGAAGTCTATCCATGCTGCTAGTACCAGTTTCTTATCTTGGGAGGCATCCTCAATCTCTTGGGAGAGGTAAGTTGCCTGATCTTCAGTAGAGTAGCACTGTCTGAAACCTGCTTGCTGTGATACCAGAAGGTTTTCACTTTCAAGGTACCACTGCATTCTAAGATTGATAATGCGTTCCATTGTTTTGCATAGACAGCTTGTGAGGCTGATGGGCCTGTAGTTGGAGACTGTGTTGCCATCTTTTTCTGATTTGAGGAGTGGTATCATTATTGCTTCTCTCCACGCATGTGGTACATTACCTGTAGACCAGCTTGTGTTAAAGATCTGCAGTATCTTTGCTCTTGCTGCAATTCCTAGGTTTCTAATCATTTCATTGGACACTCCATCAGCTCCAAGGGACTTTTTCATTTTCAATTTGGATATTGCATGCTCCAGTTCTCTCATTGTGATTTGTGCCTCTATGACTTCAGGTATAGGTTCGCCTTGTCCAATGTTTTGCTGGTTCTCTCGAACCTCCTGTTGTTTGTCTGGGCTGACTTTGATGTTATTGTCTTCTGCAAAGGAATCTGCAAAATAATCAGCTGCATGTTTACCTGTTAAAATGTTTGTATCTTTATAAAGTGTGATCCTGGTATTTCTCCCTGTACCTTCATCATTTAGTTGTTTTACAAGTTTCCATAATTTCCTAGTATCTATTTCTAGGTTCAGCGACTCTGTTTTTTCTTTCCAGCTGCTCCGTCTGGCTTGTAACTTGGCTCTTTGAAATTTAGCCTTTGTTTGCTGATATTTGTTGTGATGTTCTTGGCTAGGTCTGTTCTCGGCCTGCTGTCTAGATGTTTCCATCTCATTTTGCAGCTTTTCCAGTTCATCATTCCAGTAGGGTTTGTAGTTTTTGCGTGCCCCCCTGGGTATGGTTTTACTAGCAGCATGTAGTATACATCTATTAAATTCACTCACTGCTCTATTGATGTCTTTGTCCAAGTTCATGTCCTTAGTTAGAACACTGGTTAAATGCTGGTACATTTTCCAGTCTGCCCTCTTATAGTTCCTCCTAGTGAGCATGCTGCTGTCCTTGGTAAATTCATTGTGGATTTCCAGAAATACTGGTCTGTGGTCACTACCCCCAAGCTGTTTTCCAACGACACGTGTGATGTTCCATTCCAGGCCTGGTGAGTGGAATGCCAGATCTGGTGTAGAGTTGGTGTGCCATGCTCTCGAGTAGAAGGTTGGTGAGTCTGCTGGCTGGTTAATAAGGATGAGATTATTTTCATCCTGCCAGCTCTCAAGTTCCTCACCTCTCTTGTCGATATGATCGTAGCCCCAGCTCTGAGAGTGGCTGTTAAAGTCACCACATACCATAAGTCTCTCTTTATCTGGAATTGTGTCTAGTGCCAATGGTTTATCATTTGGGCAGTAGTAGTTCAGGAGATGGAATTCTGCACTGTATGTTTTTAGGTGGAGCATCTATTATTCTGCCCCTTCCATATATACTTCCAGCTGACATGTGCTGATATTGTTTTTAACAAGTGTCAGAATTCCACCCTTTCGCCTGTCCTTTCTGTCAGACCGGTAGCACTGGTAGCCTCTGATTTTGAAGGTTATGTCGCTGCTGAGGTGTGTTTCTTGGATACAGCATATATTAAATTGTTCTTCACTGATTACATTTTCAAGTTTTAGGGACTGAACATTAGTGTTTGTGCCTTTACTACTAGTCTAAACAACGCCGTATGCTTCATAAATAATTGTTTTGACTTCATCAGTTCTCGAGACACTTTTCCCCAGATAGTGCATGTCCAGTTCATTGTTTTCGGATATTCCCGAAACAATTGACGTTAAACTACGTTAAACAAATATTGCTCATTATCATCGGATATTTCCGATTGTATTTATATTACAATAATATTGCTCATTGATGCACTAACTTGTATAACATTGTAAACAATCATATATTATTGTTATTATGTGTTTATTATTGTTCGTGTTACTAAGTCATCATCGGGAAAACCTTTTTTTTCCACAACCTGTTCTTATAATTTTCTCCTCAACGTGTTCCGTCGTTGTATTCGAAAACGTTAATTTTTATTTTCTTGAATGCAATCATGTACAACATACGATATAATGTACGACATTCGAGATTATATAACAACTGTCTTTAGACTCCTAGATAATATATATTGGTTGTATATATTGTTTCATTAACGTAACTGAAATATGTAGCTAAATTTATGTTTTTGAGTTCCTACTTGTAATAACAACTAGTAGGAGTTTATATTTTTATGAAACCAGCTCAATCACTGATTTCACCAACACTGTATTTTCTGATCCCGTAGCTGTGCGGTGCAGGAGTGCAGAAAGTGGGTCTAATAATATTATCAATGCCACCTGTCAGGTATGTCGTTGTAAAAGTTTCTTTTGATTCTTCACTGTACTATAAATAGTACACTGTTTGCATTTTTAACTAGCCGACATAGCGGATTCCGTGTAAAGCCAATAAAATGAATGGATGCCGAGACGTCACATCTCCCGACACAAACGACATCAACCACATTTTTAAAACTTTTATAATTAATTAATTTTTTAATTTAAAACTAACTCTAATCCTAACCCCCTTCCCTAATCTAAATACTAATTCCAAATTAATATGCCTTTTCAATTAATATACCTTAATTCTAAATACAAATTCTACTAATCACACTGCATAGGTTAGATAATACACCTCAAAACTAGAGCAAAAGGTCACAGTGAAGAATTAAAAGCAACTTGCCCCGTATGTCGTACGTTACGACTAAAGATGTTTGACATACTCTTGGTTATCTATGTGACTTCTAAATATTTTTCTGCGTTTACAGGCTTTCAGAAACGCAACATCACAGGAGCAAATAACTCTTGATGTGATACTAGATTATCTTATTTGGGTATGCGGTTGTGAATTTTATGTGCAGTCTTGAACTCCGTGGACGGCACCTTCTTACAGCGTGCGCAGCTGCGCACCAGAACAGCGTAGAGAATACAACGTGGTTGCTTAACAACGCCTGTAGAAGGTCAAAGTTCAAGCACGTAGATTTAAAAAAGGGGGTGAGTTCCAACTACTCTCTTAACCCCACCTTTCTCCCCCCCCCCTAACTATTTTCCATAAACGATCATCACATTTCTCATAAAAAAGGGAGGGTGACACACGGAAACGAGCGATGAGCTTTTTTTTTTAAAGAAAAAAGCGCCTCCTTAATGAAAACGAAACTACAGACTTTCTAAAGTGAATCCTTGTATGTTATGTTTAAGTCGGATGTATCATGCAGAAATGCTCAAAGACCGCAATCTAGCTGCAAACTACGACTCAGTGTATTTAATTCTTCACACGATGTAATGCTGGCTGACGAGAATTGAAAACGAGCATAAAATAAGGATAAAAGCTCACATAAAATATAATATTCTACAAGGTTTGTCAGAAATATGTGTACTTCAATGTACACAAGGTTTGTCAGAAATATGTGTACTTCAATGTACACAAGGTTTGTCAGACATGTTTGTACTTCAATTACACAAGGTTTGTCAGACATGTTTGTACTTCAATGCACACAAGATTTGTCAAAATGTGTGTACTTCAATGTGTGTGCTTCAATGTACACAAGATTTTTCCAAATGTGTTTACTTCAATGTGTGTACTTCAATGTGTGTACTTCAATGTACAAAAGATTTGTCAAAAATGTGTGTACTTCAATGAACACAAGGTTTGTTAGAAATGTATGTACTTCAATGTAGGCCTACAAGATTTGTCAGAAATGTTTGTACTTCAATGTAGGCCTACACAAGATTTGTTAGAAATGTATGTACTTCAATGTAGGCCTACAAGATTTGTCAGAAATGTTTGTACTTCAATGTAGGCCTACACAAGGTTTGTCAGAAATGTTTGTACTTCAATTTAGGCCTACACAAGGTTTGTCAGAAATGTTTGTACTTCCATGTAGGCCTTCGCAAGATTTATCAGAAATGTTTGTACTTCAATGTAGGCCTACACAAGGTTTGTCAGAAATGTTTGTACTTCAATGCTTCGTTATTTATTAGCTGTATACTTTATGGCACGTGATGAGAAAAGCAAATATGAACATTTAGTAATCACCAGAAAGATCAAGGGGGAGAAGAGACAGGAAGGCAAAGAGATACATTTCTGGATGGGTTGTCACTGAGGCACAAAAAGATGTCACCGACTGAACTTATTAACAACACAAGAGTTGTGGAGAAACATGATCGATTACGCCTCTCGGAAAGGCGCTTGATTTATAGATGTACTTTTTTGGTTGGCGCGGTAGTAGAGTTGATCATGAGCTCGCCGGACAAATCCAACATGACGATACGATTTAATGTACAGAATGAAACAACAAAAATGGTCATCACCAAAAGTTATTCAAGTTTAGGTGATGACCGTTGTTTTTTTGGTGTCACCCTGTATTAGTCTATTGTCTTTCCCCAGTTCGTTTGTGATCCACTCTTGCCGTTAAGCGTAGGGGTGATTGGAGCTCGAGTTTGCGTTATAAAGCCAGATGTGTGGCCTCGGCTGTGCTATGACCGTGTCTGTACAGGATGTCCCTGACGTTTTCTATCCATATTTTTCGTGGTCTTCGTCTGGCTTTGTACCCTGATCTCATTTGGTTATATGCTTGTACTGGCAACTTTTCGTGATAAATTCTCATAATGTGGCCAAACCACTTTATCTGTTCTCTCTCTCTTTCTCTCTATGTAATCTGTACAATATATTATACCTATTCTTTCCCTGATATATTCATTTCGCAATCTATCAAGCCTGGTGACCCCGGCAGCTTTCCTCAAGCATTTCATCTTACATGTCACTATCTTTCTGTAATGTGAAGATGAGAGAGACAAGGTTTGGCACTGGTAACACAGTGTTGGTAGGAATATACTGTAAATCATTTGTCTTAACTTCCATCTACTAATGTATTAGTGGGGCCTCAAAATTCACCAATAGTTGAGTACTAATGTCATGTACAGGATACGATTCAATTATTATTAAACAGTTACTATAAATTAGTTATAAATGATTATCAATCTCATGTTAAGGATCTCTTGTTTCTCTGCCCGATTTGAAGCCGGCCTGTGTTTCGTTTATATCCATCTCTAATTTGTGTTTGATTCTTTGCATAAAGATATTTAACATTATTTTACTATGCATATTAAACTAATGCTACACCGCAAGACCACAATCCTATGTACATTAAAATAATGCTACACTGCAAGACCACAATCCTAGAGAAAAAGCTAGATTAGTCCATTTGAAATTTCTAGACGCAATATTCTCGTAGATTGCCATTACAAGAAGACGATGGACTGGCGACATTAAAGATTACATGAATACATTACTAGAAAATGCAAGCCGCATCGCTCAAGACAGAGAGAGGTTCAGAGAGTTCATTGCGAAGACAATGTTCTGGAAGGAATACGTCACATGACTGATTATCAATCTCTATAAATGATCATTTCCTTGAGTGTGTTGTACCAGAAAATAATTCATAAATCGACCAATATCAAATTACATTTACCTGTATTTTTTGTTGTGGAAAAAAAAATCAGATTTCTGTAACATTTGTGATGTTTTTGAAGATGACAAATTGTGACTTTATTAATGATGTATTAGCTTTGTAAACATGTGGGCTTGTTTACACGAACATATGTTTAATTGTGAGTGCGCTTGGCAACTGACAGTACTGTGCAATGATAAGAATTTATTAACTTGAATAAAAATTAATGATGATGTTACATTGAATCTCTATTTTGTTTACACATGAAAACGGATGAATTATCTTTTTACAGGTAAAAGCTCCTCCATATTGTAAAACCCACGTACGGGGTGTTTTACAATAAGGTTCTGCCAATTCGTATGTAATTCTCCCTTATTTACTGTTTCCTGTGTTTACAAAATGTGTGAATGATTAGTGTGTTATTATTAACTGCACATGTTACGCATGCGGGTGCGTCTGTAGTTAGTTAGTTATTCGTCGGATCATCATCACTGCAAACTGGACAAGTCCATAGTTGTTTCGATCTCTCCTTGAGTGTATCCGCCATCACACTTCTGCTGAGAGTACCGGTCCTATGCTGGTTGACTATCATTCTTCTGCGACCTCCAAAATGTTCACCTCTAGCAACACCGCATTTCAATCCCTGATCTTTAATGCTAGCCATTGAAAATGAATCATCATCCACATTAGTCTCACTCTCGCGTGTTATATCTCTTAAGGAGTTCAAAACGTCAACGCGATCCATTGCCCCATCGCCCTGTGCCACAATCTACACACGGTTGCGTCTGTAGGTCTCACCAATGCCCCACTAGACAAACCACCCATGCATCAGAAAACCTTAGTAGATGACCTGCCGTTATATTGAGGCTCTCTTATAGAAGCATTGTAGCATGTCATCTATACAATTATATACCCCTTCTGAATAGAAGGCTCCCTGGATAGATATTGCACTAAGCCGAAAGCTAGTCTCCTGTGAATGAAAGAAAACCCACACCTCTGTAGATGAGAAGTAAGAAATAATCTCTCGCAATTCCTGTGGTTCTCAATCAATCAATCAAACACACAAGTGGTTTTCGGCCTATTTTTGCTTGTAGTCCCATTTCGAAAGACTTCTTCCGTAGTCAACTGGATTTTAAATGACGAAAAATTTCTTAAATGCAATATCTTCCCGCTAGACAGATAATTCTGTCATAATTATACATTTTGTATTCACCCTTCAGCGGGGGGGGGGGGGGTAATTCAGCAAAATAAACATCACAGGAGTGCCACATATCCCGCGCTCAGAATCCTGAACTAACCTGACCTTATTTATATATATATTTAATCTGTGTGCTTCTGTGGCTATGTGGATAGTGACACAAAGAACAGTACATACGTCAAGCAAGTTTGATCGAGGTTAGCTTTGAGGTTGGTGACGAGAGTATAGTATCAGAACCAGTTCTCTCGTACAGCTGGCATATTAGCGATATGGTTACAGATGTCCGCCGTTCAGTGGAAGTAGTAAAAACACTGAACGTATTAGTAAAAGCTGCTGAAGTAAAATGTGTCGGGCCATTGGCCCAAATAGAATGGCGACGCAACAAATTTATTTTTCCTGGACTACATCCTGCTAGAAATCTAGTTGGACCACTGTCCTGCAGCAAAAAAGATCCGGTGGGAATTTGCACCAAAGGAAATATATATCATTTACATGTACTCAACACTAAATGACCCGTCACTAAGGTGAAGTTGATTTCCTTTACGATATCACATAAAATATCTAATAAATATTTTAAATTGTTTTCTATGGTTAGAACAAAATTTCTTTCGTATGACAGGATAGGGAGAAAATCGCGTATCTTATGGTTTGAATCAAATCTAATCCGTTTGACTCATCGGGAATTGCTCTTCTAAACTGACGTAATTCACTAATCCCGTGTTTTTCATTGGTGACTATGTGGTCCACCAATTCAAATATTTAAGTACAATGATTACAGCAGATGGAAGAAGTTCAACAGAAATAAGAAGCAGAATAGGACAGGCAAAAACAACATTCAGGAAAATGAAAAATATATTGTGTAATATGACCTTGTCATTAAAGGTGAGAAAGAGAGTTCTGTAGTGCTATATAACCCCTATACTAAAATATGGGTGCGAGTCTTTGACAATAAACAAACTAGAAAGTGAGAAATTAGAGGCAACAGAGAAGTGGTTCTACAGAAGAATGCTTAGAATACCATGGACTGCCAGAAAAACTAATGTAGATGTGTTGAAAGAGTCACACGCGAAACGGACCTTTATCAACAATATAAGAAAAAGGCAATCTTCTTTATTCGGCCACTTCATGAGACAGGCAGGTTTAGAGAACATAGTCACAACATGCAAAATTGAAGACAACAGAGACAGAGGGCGACAACGTGAGAAAATATTAGACAGTCTAACAACCTGGTACGGCCACAAGGAAACAACAACGACCTTGATACATAATACTGTGGACAGAGAGCTGTGGAGAGCAAGGACCGCCAACGCCAGCCGGCATGGCACCTGATGATGATGACTATGTGTATTAATTAAAACACTCACCCTGTACATGACGTAGTGACAGCAAGAGCATGCGGCCTTTATCACACAACTATACAATCCTTCCCTGCGACTCCTTAACGGGAAACATGCAGTATCTGACAGTTCGACTCTGTGTATACTTTGTGCCAACAGCTGATGCAAATCACGGATATAGTGAAAATATCAATTGCGTCATGTTTGACGAATGATTCCCATTTATCCCACAAGTCTTATATTGTTGATGGTCACAATTCCTCATCATCATCAAGTGCTGTGCCAAATAGCATTGGTGATCATATTTCTTCTCGTACATCGATCTCTCATATATGTCATCGTCTCTGTTGGTGTTATCAATCGAAGCCAATTAGTCAAACTGTCCAATATCTTTTCTCTGGGTCTTCCCCTTGATCTTTTCCCTTCTATCTTTCCTGTTGTCACTATATTCTCAATGCCTCCTGTTCTCATTATGTGCCCAATAAATGTTGACTATCTTTTTCTTATATTATCAATAATGCATCTTTTCACATCCATCCTTCTAGGACATTCTTCATTAGTAATTAGTCACAATTAGGGCATTGTGGTCGTCGTAATGATGGTGATATTAATTAAGATGATGAGGATGATGATGGTGGCAATAACGATGTTATTGTTGTTGATAAGGATGATGATGGTGGTAATAAGAATGTTATTGTTCCTGATAAGGATGATGGTGGTGGTAATAAGGATGTTATTGTTGTTGTAAGGATGATGATGGTGGTAATAAGGATGTTATTGTTGTTGATAGGAATGATGATGGTGGTAATAAGGATGTTATTGTTGTTGATAAGGATGATGATGGTGGTAATAAGGATGTTATTGTTGTTGATAAGGATGATATTGGTGGTAATAATGATGTTATTGTTGTTGATAAGGATGATGATGGTGGTAATAAGGATGTTATTGTTGTTGATAAGTATGATGATGGTGGTAATAAGGATGTTATTGTTCTTGATAAGAATGTTATTGTTGATGATAAGGATGATGATGGTGGTAATAGGGATGTTATTGTTGATGATAAGGATGATGGTGGTGGTAATAAGAATGTTATTGTTCTTGATAAGGATGATGGTGGTGGTAATAAGAATGTTATTGTTCTTGATAAGGATGATGGTGGTGGTAATAAGAATGTTATTGTTCTTGATAAGGATGATGGTGGTGGTAATAAGGATGTTATTGTTGATGATAAGGATGATAATGATCACAATGAATAAATAATGGTATATTTATAATTACCTAAACATGATCAAAAATATGATTACAATTTTAATTTAAAACGTCTTCTGCTCGACTTGTTGAAATGATAGCACATAATTCTCTTATGACAGAGGGCGCATATTGCCTCAGAAAGGCAAATTTGTCCAACGACCTGACACGAATAGATGAATCATATAAACCAGGAAATGAAGTCTGGACTCTTCTGTCTTAATACCATTTTCAAGTGTACGGTAACAGATGCATCTTTAGACACTCATTTCCTGTTAATTTTCGACTCCAGTGGTCCCTCCATTAGTCATCTTTTGTTTTCAGGCTAGTGGTAGAATACTCGCCAGTCACGTGGGTGACTAGGGTTCGTTTTATAGTCGATGCAGCTATTTAAGAATACAATTTTCCCATAGTATGGTATATCCATACAAGTCATTCATCTTAGAAATGTCACCAGCGCAATTCCCAGTGTAGTGTGAAAAGGTGGGGAAAAAAGTGAGAGCTGACTTCATTGTTCGGGTTACTGAATATGTGACACACCTCCCGCAAGAGTACCAGTCATAGCACGTAACTCTGTATATTCAAGTGATAATCGCTAGTGATGTCCTAAAAATTCACTTTTGTAAATAAGATTTAGCGAGCGAATACACGACATATTAAGTACAAAATGAGTAGTGAACCACTGTTCCAGACAGATCCTCAAAACGGCACTATCGTGGCTGATATTGGAGAATCCCCGCCTCTATACACAGCTTTTGTACCCCCGCCTCTATACACAGATTTTGTATGGTACATGGTGATAAGCTTCTTTATCCTAGCCACTTTACACAACTTTTGTATGGTACATGGTGATAAACTTCTTTACTGGGTGTTATATTTGAGCTGTCTAGTCAATGTTGTATGCTTGGCAGTTTTTAATTTGACTCATTAAGGTCTTAATTAAAGAAATTATAACAACAATTGTGTTGCAAAATGAACTAAAACCTAAAATACACTCAAGTGCAACAAAATATAAGAAAAGCTTTAAATGCGCTGCAAAGATGTAGAAAATCACTAAAATACGCTAAACGCGAAAAACGCTAAATGCGCGCGCATGCGGCCAATAAATGTTGCCAGTTTTTTTTAATGCGAAGTAGCTTTCTTTTGGTGCCAATCTTCTTTAGTACCTTCTCATTAGATTTTCTAGCTACCGATATGGTTCTCTGGATTCTTCTGAGGAAGAATCTCTGTGGTCTCTGGTTTCCTACTTGTTTGTTTATTTATTGTTCATGATTAGCTTGAAAAGACATTCAAGAATGCCTGAGCATGTCACTAGAAGAGGCAGGACAACTTGCTCAAGACCGTGGAGAAATCGATAGAGATCCATAGGAAAGACTACTTTCTTGAAAGAATATATACCATGATGCTGATGATTCGTTTCTATATGACAGAAATGGCAATATGTAGCATTAAAATATTTGCTGCATTACATCTGTGGATATGTTGTTGTTGGTGTTTTCATCCCCAAGTATTACGAGACATTATATTTTACTTCATATCTGCAAAGTGTTGTTCTTTTTTTCCAGAGTTTTACTTCATGCCATGAGGATTCCAACTCTCGGTGGTGTGCATCAACTTTCAGCGGTGTGAAACTCTCAGCAGTGTGCATCAACTTTCAGCGGTGTGTACCAACTCTTACCGAAGTGCAATGCTTTGAGAAGAATGATCACATTCAGAAGGGGGTAAATTATTGGGTTTTTGTGGCTTTCCTTTCTTCTTCAACATGCATAGTTATGGCCATAATATAGCTTTCCGGTTAAACATCCTCTCTTGTTAGAGATGTCCAACGCATGCCTCCTATCGGTCATACAGTCACTGGAATGGGTGGGACAACTAGCTATGCATTACCTGCCATTCAAGGTGACACTCAAATTATGCAGGACTAATATTTGTCTGATTCTGGGTTCTCCTATTAAATTGTAACGTCCTGCACCGAACTTGTTTTCACCCACGTCCCCTGTGCTGGTCATAGCAGAAGCACCATATACATGTCAGTAGCTATAACCATGGTCAGGGCTAAAGCTTATATGTCTCCCGCAGCGTAATGTAAAATTCTGGATTCTGGTGTAAGATGTTACACCCAAAAAAAGAAACGTATTTGTAGGTCTGCTGTCTTGAAATGTTCTTACTGAATCATTGTTGTAATATTGTTGTTACTTTTCTAAATAATACTCCATCGTGCCATCGCCATCTCGATTCTTAGCTTAATCTCTTTTCCCTATTTGCCTTCATCGCGCGTTTGGGACATACTCCAGTGTGGCATTTCCATTGGCAGAATTTTGTTCGGTGACGCTCAAATCCTCTTCGAAACGAGATCTTCTTCTTCTTCAGCGGTCATCACTCAGGTTGTGACTCTATATTCTATGATATAGATCATCACTCAGTCAGGTTGGGACTCTATATTCTATGATATAGATCATCACTCAGTCAGGTTGTGACTCTATATTCTATGATATAGATCATCACTCAGTCAGGTTGTGACTCTATATTCTATGATATAGATCATCACTCAGTCAGGTTGGGACTCCGGATTCTATGATATAGATCATCACTCAGTCAGGTTGTGACTCTATATTCTATGATATAGATCATCACTCAGTCAGGTTGTGACTCTATATTCTATGATATAGGCTGATGCCTGTTTTAGAGTTTCCGCAGTGCCGTACAGTTTCTCTTCGACCTTGATTGAAGTGCGTCATGTCTTGTTCCTCGGGTCTGCATACTGGTTACATTCTTGTAAGAGAAATGTGATCTATCGACAAGCAGAAAAACGCAGCAATTATTCTACGACATTTTGGCCGGAAGAGTAGAAGTAACAATAACATCAGACAGATAACCAAAACAATACCAGTATTGGAACACACCCAAAGACAGACAGACAACAGACAGGCAGGCAGGCAGGCAGATAGATAGATAGATAGATAGATAGATAGGTAGGTAGGTAGGTAGGTAGGTAGGTAGGTAGGTAGGTAGGTAGGTAGGTAGGTAGGTAGGTAGGTAGGTAGGTAGGTAGGTAGGTAGGTAGGTAGGTAGGTAGGTAGGTAGGTAGATAGATAGATAGATAGATAGATAGATAGATAGATAGATAGATAGATAGATAGATAGATAGATAGATAGATAGATAGATAGATAGATAGATAGATAGATAGATAGATAGATAGATAGATAGATAGATAGATAGATAGATAGATAGATAGATAGATAGATAGATAGATAGATAGATAGATAGATAGATAAAGTAGACAGAGGAATAATGACTTGTCAAGAAAAAACTGCAAGTCAGTGAGACCATCGGTGTGTGGTAGGGAGATGCAAATGGAACAGCTACCATGTATAAAGAGACGCTAGGTACGTGATGGAGACATCCAAATAAATGAGACATTAGAAAATGAATGGTTAGTACCGCAAAAAGATACGCTGGAGACGAGGCCAACACATAATGGTGTGTGGTGTCCCTTGTATATTCTTCAGTGTGTTTGAATAGAAAAGGTTATGAGTATGGTTGCCGTCCATGGTAACAAGTAAACGACACTACAGCCATTTAATTCTCGAGTAAGTGTTTACAATTTCCTTGTTTGTATCAATCTTGCTTAAACGTTCAGATTATAATATCGTCGTATTGTGTACTATCACACCATAGAATTCTGCTTTCATCTCATCTTTTGTTACCCCAGTGTCATCCCGCTTTTGGCGAAAATTTCAATGAAAATTAGATTTTAAAAAATCATTTACAAGTTATTTATTCATCATATATATCAGTTTTAAATTTATAGCACAACGGTGGACGAAACCAAATTTTTACCACTTATTTAATACTTTACTTGGTTATAACATTCTGGTATTATTTAAAAAGCTGTAGCAGGCACACATGTATGGGAGTATCTTCCCCCTACCTTCTTCCTGATGTTAAATCTACTGGAAGTAATAGGAGGCCTAGAAAGCATACGCAATAGCTTGAACAGAGTTTTTAAGATGGCAACATTTATGTCTAAAAACTTTTCAAACAACCTCTGTAATGGAGAAAAGTATGCTCTGGATTGCTGGTCAGTAAAGTGTTAATTTCTATCTCTGCATTTCCATTGTCCAAATCTCAATATGCGACAGATTATAATAATACTGTGAAAGCTTACCATAGTCTCATTAATTGGACTGTTTATATATTCCTTTCCTTTACAAGGCCTGCCTTTTACAAGGCCTGCCTTTTACAAGGCCTGCCTTTTACAAGGCCTGCCTTTTACAAGGCCTGCCTTACATTTATTTCTTTCATGTAGACAAATTTTGCTGGCTTCCTAGAAGAGTGGTTCGTGAGACAGTAGAATAGTCCCAACTCAGTCATAGCTTAAGCATAGAGATAATCAAGCCATTAATGCACAGTAATTCTGGAAACATTGCTGAAACATATGTATATAAATGATGTCTACAAATTTTACAATGCAAGGGTTATTCGGTAAGTTCCTGTGCTTATTTTCTTTTTCTGGAAATCCATTATACTTACAGGCTGGTTGGTTCTATTTCCTTCAAAGTAGTCCTCATTTACCTGTATACACTTATTACAGAACAACTTCAACTGAAGAAACTACCCATTTAAGGCACTATTCTGAAATCATTTTATCATGTCGCATTGTCTTCAATCTCCTCAGTATCATTCAATCTGTGATCTTTAATTGTTCTCTTATATTGCTGTAACAAGAAAATATAATAAGAGAAGAACAAGATCAAGGGAGTATGGAGATTGTGAGAGCAATGGAATGTTGTGTTTTGTCAAAAATATATTAGCCCTGATAAGCCATTGTCATGATGGACAATTCAGTTACTTGTACATCACTTCTCAATATGATTTGTGCATGCAGCAATGCTGAGATTTTTCAGGATTGTTTTATAAAATTCTGTATTGACAGTCTATACTCTAGGGACATATTCATTATTTTTTTTGTTGTGAAGATATATTATCTACTTGTGTTGCATGATACCATGGTTGCTGGTGCACCTCTCTGCCTGGTATCTGACTTCTCACCAGTGATTGCTTTGGTAGGAATATGGCCATTCTCGATGTCAGGGATGGCCCCACAAATCTTTAGTTTCCAGCCTGTGTTGGCTAGACTAAGCCTCATCTCCAGTTGGTCTCAATGGGGCTGTATTCATGATGAATCCATTAATGTCAAAGAACATAATAATACAATAAATATGGTCTTGACATTATACTTAACCTTTGTGCCTTGATGACTGTGTCACCTTCAAATTATCTGCATTCATTCTTTAAACAGGAATACCACTCACATGTTGTATATCTGCTTAGACTGGAGTCTCCTAAAGCTGATTTCAGCATTTTAAAAGTTTTGGAACTAGTTTTTTCAAGTAAAAAGCAGACATTAATGTGCACAGTTTTTCGAAGTCAAAAACAGACATCATTGTGCACAGTTTGCTGGCAAAACGCAAGGAGAAAAATTATGTCACCTTCACTTATCGGATCCAACACAGAATACGGAATTATGTATTTATGATTTTGTACATGCATTGGTACATGGTTATCATGTGCACCTGATAAATAGCTATGATATATCTATTATGTTTTTCATGGAAAAAATCCATCCAGGTATTTGCTGAACAGTCCACATAGTTGAAAAGCAATATCCAAATACACAATAAGTTCCAATTATTTTATTAAAATTTAAATACAACACATGCACAACTTTGGAAATTATAAAACCATTGAAAGGTCTTGTAGAGAATATTATTGTTCACAGACTGCTGAATTTATAGGACCAAAATATGCATTAAGTAGCATGACCAGTACAATATCGACAGCTAACCTCTTTTCACTTTGAATCTGAAACTTAGTAAAAGCAGTTGCCATTTCAAAACAAACTCACTAATAATTTTGACAACACCAAATCGCCTTGCAACAAGAGTAAACATTTTTCCGTGCTTGACTCACCGCACCTTCAAAAAAAGATGTGATTTTGTCAAGACACTCAAGCTGTGTACTCAAGTCACTTAGAAAGGACCAATCAAGACAAGGACTATTACAACAACAATGAACATCCCGTACAAGTATTGAAGTATCCTCAGTAACAACTAACATATAACATCGTTATTACTATTGGTCTCAAGAATTTTTTATTTATCCTCTCACTTCCTACTTGAATTTACTTGTATAATAATTTTGACACACAGGCTAAGTTTTTTTCTTTTAGTGTTTGTTTTCATACTCCCACTAGATATGTCTTGTAGTAGAACACTAACCCTACTAGATTTCCATGTGTCAAAACACTAACCCTACTAGATTTCCATGTGTCAAAACACTAACCCTACTAGATTTCCATGTGTCAAAACACTAACCCTACTAGATTTCCATGTGTCAAAACACTAACCCTACTAGATTTCCATGTGTCAAAACACTAACCCTACTAGATTTCCATGTGTCAAAACACTAACCCTACTAGATTTCCATGTGTCAAAACATTAACCCTGGACTAGATTTTCATGTGGCAGAACATACTAAACTTACTAGATTTCCATGTAACAGAACACTAACCCTACTAGATTTCCATGTGTCAAAACACTAACCCAACTAGATTTCCATGTGTCAAAACACTAACCCTACTAGATTTCCATGTGTCAAAACACTAACCCAACTAGATTTCCATGTAGCCCAGAGAAAGTAGATGTATTGCATAATTTTTATTTGCAGAAATGACCAGAATCATATGACTGGTAGAGATCAACCTTTTATCAGAGTATTCATTTTTAAAATGGTTTTTTTTATTTTAAAAGGGCTCAAAGGGTGTAGAGGATTGACTTCATTGTACTTGGGTTACTCCATATGTAGGCCTACTCTGTACATCTCAATAAATTCAAACACTGCCTGCTGAGAGTATCTTTCATAGAATTGTCTGTATCTTCAAGTGATAATCCACAGAGATCTATTTTTAAAATCCACTTTATAAACAAGCCATCACGAGCTTGATTCAAACCCATGACTTCTTGAGCACAAATCAAACAACTTAACCAGTATGCCAGTTATCACAAAACAGTTGCCCTATGTTATGTATGTTACATCTGTATTTGTATGTTTCCCAGCAATCAAGCTATGGCTACTATAAACATCCCTTATGAGCTACTGCAAAGCAGTACACCCCAACTGCAGTCTATGAAATTTAACCCTGACCGTATGATGCCAGTGTCAACCATGCATCGTATGGCTCTAAAAGCAAGTGAGAAGATCATTCTCTTGATGAACAACACTAGAATGCTGACACGACATTATCGTCTAACCAGTATGAATGATGTCCTTGTGTACCTTACGGTCTGTAAAATTATACTGTAACAATTTCTTGAATATAATCTTTCATATTCTATATGTTTAAATGTAGATAGAATATAATCTTTCATAATCTATATGTTTGAATATAGATAAAATATTTACTTCCGTTTATTTTCAAATACCTGGGATCCTGCATTGGCAGGGATGAAAAATCTGAAACTGAACTAAATGAAGGGCTGGAAATGGCTTTAGCTGCTATGTCACATATAAATCTAATATGAAAAAGCATCATCAATGTTGGAGTGCAGATGTTGGAGTGCAGATGTTGGAGTGCAGATGTTGGAGTGCAGATGTTGGAGTGCAGATGTTGGAGTGCAGATGTTGGAGTGCACATGGGAATTTATAACTCACTACTGCTACCTATTATGCTGTATAGTTGTGAGAGTTGAACACCCACTGCAGACATGGTGAGACAATACAGGTCTTTGAATACAAATGTCAGAGTTGAATTTGTGTGCATTACCTATAAGAGGCATAAGACAAATGTTTACATAAGACATGAGGTAAAGAGTCACTACTTTCAATAGTAAAATGAGAAAAACTTGCATGGTTCAGACATGATTCCCTGTCAAAAATAATATTGTAGTTGAAGATGAAAAAAGCAGAGTAGACCAAAGAAAATCATTAGCAGACAGTATTTAAAGACTGCAGAGGATTTTTCCACACTGGTCAGCATCGCTGAGGATAGAAAAAGCTGGAAGACTGTGTTAACGCATAAAATGTAGTACCTCTGTGACCCTAACAAGTCTGGGTTTATGGATGGAAACTATGGATGTTTGAATATGGAAATCAATAGGGTCCTACTAACAAAACATGTCTCTTTGTTACAAATTTGAATATGTATAGATTTTTTAAAATTGAGGCTAACTATGTCTTCTCATGAACATGTCTTTCTGTTATTATGCTTAATTATCCAAAAATAAATTAATATTCCAAAGAAGCCACAAGAGTTTAGTGTTTAATCACTTGTCCAACTACTACTTGTCCAACAACTACTTGTTCAACTACTAGGTGACCTGTGTTTCAAGTTTACTAGTGGTGTAGAATAAATATTTATTTTAAAAAATTTGATTGCCCACTCAGCCACCATGAAATTGGTGCCAGGGAAAGTCGAGGAATGTCAACATTGCTACTAAGAAAGTGCTGAATGTGAAACTAGTTAGGTCATTTCTGGTCAACCACTAACAGTTGAGCAGTACCTGTGGGAGAACTGTGTATTATGAAGCAGATTTTAACTACTCAGGGTAGATAAATTCCAAGAGTTTTGTGGCTTTTCTACTTTTCGACAGCATTTAGAGTTGAGGTCATGAGCTTCAGTTTCCCTACAAAACATCCTTTCCTATCAGAGGCATCCAAAACAACCCAGCTCTAGACCGTGGTCACTGGGATGATTGAGGCAGCCAGCTATGCATTAACAATCATTCAATTATGTGGTGGTGAACATGTCTGCCTGATTCTGGACTGTCCCTGAGAATTGTCATGTTTTGCATAGAAATTCTTTTTACTCTACCCCATCCCACCGAAGACGGATATGCCGGACAATCATCGCAAATAAAACGGTGACACAACACATTTCCATTCTCTGGACTACATCCTGCTGAAAATTTAGTAGGACCATTGTTCTGCTGCAAGAGAGATCCAGTGGGAGTTTGAGAATGAAAACTGAAAAAGAAGAAGACTGTACCCCATGTAACACCTGTTCATAGCTGGGCCATTACATACATATTGGTAATTAGGATCATGGTAAGGGCTATAGCTCATCTGGCTCATTCAGTGTGATGGGTAATACTGCGTTCTCTGAACGTTGCACCTCTAAGGGAAATGTAATTGTATAGATGTAATGCTGTAGGGTTGCCACAAGATGCAAGCTTCACCATATTGGCATGCCATCCACTAAGCATTTGCTGTTTCATAATTGAACTTATTGGACCTTCAGTCCTCCCACAAAATGGAAATGTTAACATAAGAGATTGTATTACATTGTCTTATTACTGAATAACTTGTTATAATTACTGCAACAATGCATACAGGTTCAAGTCCAGTGTCAAGACCATCTGATTGTGTTCTTTGATATTGATGGGTTGGTTTATCATGGATACATCCCTAGAGGACACAGTGTCCATGTATAATTCTATAAAACAGTCCTACAATGCTATGCATAGACAATGCCCCTTGAAAAGTTGTGCACACGTAATTGGATTGTGCATCATGATATCACCCCTACACACCGGTCAATCACTATAAACTATTTTTGGATAAAACGGCATACTCCATTGCTCTTACAACCTCCAAATTCAACGGATCTTGCTGTGTTTGACTTTTTCTTGTTCCTGTAACTTAAGAGAACAATGATATGTAGTCATTTCAATGCAATTTAGGAGATTCAAGCAAACATGAGACAAATGATGGCTATTCTGAAAACTGCCTACAAGAAGTGCTTCCTTCAGCAACTGAAGCGCTGAAATAAGTGTAGACAGTGATAAGGGAACTACTTTGAAGGAGATAGACACAATGAGTCTGTAAATCTGCTTATTCACACTCCAAGCCAAAGAAATATTATTAGCCATGGAACTTTTTTGAAAAGCTTTCGTTTATCTGTCTCATGACCATTAACTTTCTGTACCTTAATATTCTAACAAACAACAAATGCCAATAAGATATTTAAAAAAAAAATAAAAACCCATTTATTTCCTTTATGTTGTATGCCATAACTTTGTGAATTAATGAACATGTTAAATTGTTTATTTTCTGTTTTTAGGGCAACCATGAAGATCAGGGTATGCCAGGTAACAGGGGTGATTTCTACAGAAGGAAACTGGCCGAGCAAATGTTCATACACTACAGTATCCAAAATATTGACCACGATAATGTACTACAATTTGTGGAGGGACTTGTCTGTCTAGAACGTGACTGCCGCCTTGTTCTATCCAAAATGGCATGTAACCGCTCTGAGGCTCCACCAATCAATGTGGATGGTCAGATATTGGAAATAATTGGTCGTCTGGCAGATCTATGTTAAAACCTTGCCATCCATCACATTTATCACAATTAATTTAATATAACAGAATGTACATAGAAAATATGTACACAATTTAAACATAAAAATAATATGTCAAAAGTGTATGTCATTACTTCATCAAGTGATTGTACTTTAGGAATATTCATAACTTCAATCAAATCTACCTCAAATACTTTCATATAAGCTCTACTTATATATTTTCTTTCAGAACCATATATGTCATCTAAGGCACAAGGCAGTGTTTTCAAATTAAATTTAACATGATACTGTACTACTCTTTTTAATTTATGCATGGTCCTTAGTGAAATAGGTATGACATTTCTGATGATTTATCGGCTTTAAAAGTTTTCCTCTAGTTTCCATATAACTATTTGTTGTGATAGACCCTACCAGATAACTTGTTGAAGTGAAAACCTGTATTAAAAAGACTCACAGTAATAAAAAATCTTTCAAAAACAAAAACTTCTTACAGCACAAATAAATATAGGAATTATACATCAATTATTTAAAACATCAGTGAAATCCTTGTAATTGATTTGTTTCTTTAAACATTCTTTAAGATCATAGTTTTACTGAAACCACCTCTATAAATCTTTTCATACCAAAATGTTTTTGCATCAGAAGCCCAAATATGATCATTAGTATATAGTGAAAATAACGGTTGCTACATTTACCAAAGGTTAGGTTTCATGTGCAATACTACATTAATGGAAAGAGATCATCTCTATTGTGGATCCAGATAGCTTGCAATAAATATATCACAATGAACAACTGTATGGATTATCTATCTTACCATCTTATCATCATTTCCACTTGTGCCATTAAGCATCGTGGGGGAAGTTGGAATTGTCTGTCTTTGGTATTGAGTCGCATTGGTCTTTATTTCTTTCCTGAAATTTTCATTTCTCTATCTGCCTCTTCTGACAAAATTTGTAACTTTCCTCAAACATGTCATTTCACATGCTCGTGTGATATTTTTCATTACCTTACAGATTATTTGTCTTAAAATATTTATGTTGATTAGGTTTAATATTCACAACTCCAGTCAATATTTTCAAATGTCCAAAATATCAGTTTTGGATGTGCGTAAATGTATATACAAATATAATTGATTACAAAAAGCATTTTCCTGCTTTATTTTTTATTGTCTTTATTTTATATCAAGCTGTATTGAAAAATGCCAACCATTCATCATGTTTTAAATGTTCACATTTTAAGTATGATATTTAGCGCTTACTGGCATAGCAAGTTTACCTAAGTAGCTTTTTCAGCGGCTTGCTTGAAATCAAGAGTGAGAAACGAGCCAGAAATAGAATGGCAATAATGAAAAAGTTAGCAGGCACAAACTGGGGAGTGGACAGCAAAATCTTGAAAAGGCTATACACAGGTAGAGTTAGGCCAGTACTAGAGTATGGCATCGCAGCCTGGGCCACAGCATCTAAAACGCAATTCAACAAAATAAACAAAACCCAGAATCAAGCTACACGTATTATCACTGCATCTATGAAATCTACACCCATAAATACATTAGAAACAATAACTGGCCTTCAGTCAATGGAAGATAGAAGAGACATGAAAGTAGTTCAACAAGCAGATAAATACAAGAGACTCCTGAATCATCCTATGCACCAAAGAATTAATGGCTATGGCAAAAGCAGGCTGGAGAGGAGCAACTTCTCAGCAAATGCAAAGAAACTGATACAAAAGGCACCAACTATAGGACAAGCGAAACCAAGGCCCATACAACTAGTCAGTATCATCCCCCCTTGGGCATACAGACTCCCACAACTAAAAGAACAAATAGAAGGTATAGAAAAGAAAGGAACCCAGACAGAATTGGAGAGAAAGCGTATCACAGAACAACACATCGCAGTTAATTACCCACAAGATGCATGGACTCATGCCTATACAGATGGCTCGGCCACAAACGCAATTGAGAATGGAGGTGGAGGAGTGACCCTCAGACTAAAATGCGGGAAAGATGTTACTCTAGCCATAGCTACAGGCAAGCTCTCAACCAATTTTAAAGCAGAAATGGAAGCTCTCAAGAAAGCAGCAGAAACTATCTTACAACACAAAGAACAAGTGCACAGGAATATTGTACTACTAACAGATGCACTCTCTGTCATAACAGCACTGAAGCTACACAAGAACACCGAACTGAATGAATTGAGGGCAATGCTAGTTCAGTTGTACAATAATTTCCAAAGAGTAGTGATCCAGTGGATACCGGCACACTGTAACATTGAAGGGAATGAAGTTGCAGATAGACTGGCCAAAGAAGGAGGGAAGTTACCTCAAGAAGACTATCTGGTCAGTTATGAAGAAGTGAAGACCATCATTAAAGGCAACTATAACAAAAAGTGGAAAGAAGACCACCCCAAATATAATGCAGATGACGGGTATTACCAACTGTCCAGAAGAGACCAGGTTATCCTGCTGCGCCTCAGAACTGGTCACAACAAAATGAGACATCATTTGTACACCAAATTCAAAATAGGGACAACTGGGCTCTGCCATTGCAGCCTTGCAAATATGACAGCAGAACATATCCTACAAGAATGTCCCCAGTATGCAGACCTGAGAAACAAGACATGGCCCACCCCAATCAGTGTTGAAGAGAAACTGTATGGCACAGTGGACACTTTAAAACAGACAGCAGCCTATATCATAGAATCCAAAGTCCCAACCTGACTGAGTAATCATCGCCGAAGAAGAAATCAAGAGTTAATGCTGAAAGTATGAATATCTTTACAATATATTATGTGTAGAATGTAAGTGTGTGAAATTGGCGATATATCTGCAATATTTGTCGAAACGTGTGATTTGAGTAGCCCTGCAATAGTGAGATGCACTACCATTTTATCAGAGTGTCAACACTAAGGATGAGATAATGAGATATTTTTACTTAAAAAAACTAATAAATAGGTACAAATAATCTAAAATAAATATTTTTAAAATTTGTTTTCACTATAGACTTACTGAACTTTTGTGGAATCTTCATCTGAAGTACTGTGTTTTTCATTATGCAGATGTCATTAACACTTTGCTGACCAGCAGTCCACAGCATACTTATCTCCTCTTACCTAGAGTGTTCACCAATATTTGAACAAACAGTGTTGTCTTGAAGAGTTTATATAATATTTAACTCATGACATAGAGCTTAAAAATGTTCAGTACATCATAACGAATGTTTGTGTTTTCTGAATGAATATGAAAGCCTCTCAAGAGCTAAATAATATTTATTAAAATATTGGGCATCATTTTGAATTTGTTTCAATTTTTCACATACATACATCATCATCATCAAGGGCCGTCTCCGCAACAAAGGTTGGCTGCAACTCATACACACATCAATAAAAAAAAAAATACAAAATTATTCAAGAGTTCACTCCCAATTTGTCAAAAGACTATTTTTTTAACTCTGCCAATTTTGAATTATGAACAATCCTGGATGATATATGTTTAGTAATACTAACACTGAACTTGCTGTATTACTAAAGTATCAAAGCACATTCAACTTTCGTCGAAGTTGGTCAGAACAGTGTTAAGCATAGAATTTACATCACTTACCCCATTATCACAACAATATTTATGGTTATGTCTTTCTCTTTCATTCAACATATTTTTTAATGAATGTTTTCCTAAATAACTGTGTCTTTGTACAAAGAGTACCCATGTAATATGGTCATCAGTCAGTTTATCCCAATTTTTAAGGTTGATAGAAAAATATTTAATTAAGCTGAACCTTAAAAAATTTAATGTTTCTTTTTGCAGGGAAGTGAGAGCAAGCATTGTTGTAAAATATCCTGTGCTAATTATTTGTGTGCAAGTTACACATACGTTTTCATTATCAAATTATAATATTTATGTGATTATTATGTGCTTCACATATACAAAATCCTATTAGAGTCAATAAAGCTGTATGTTATAACACTTCAGTCTCAAACAATGTGACTTTCTTATGTTGAAAATTATTAGAACTTAGAAGGAAATATATGGGTCCAATCCTAGGAGCTGGGCCTACATTTCACACTTTTTTAAGAAATCTGCATCAATCCATATATTTTAGTAAATCTGTACAGCTGGCTGTATTCCTAGTTACACAGTGACCGCCGCAGTTGGGCTCTGATCAATCATTCGGCTTAGATCGATAATATCCTTATTATTTTTGCAATGAGTGTCCCAGAAACAAAAATAGACAAGGGGAACACGACTTACTACGTTCATGGAAGTATAAAAAAGCGTTCTGCTCTGGTGAGTAAATAATAAACACAGATGGTGTTTAGTTTTTAATGCCAGGGAAATAATCAAAAACATGTACAGTGTTGTCTCCCCCTTTGAGGAATCCCATTTTGATAACATTTTAGTTCATTTCACCTTTCATTTAATATGTAGACCCGGCTCCTAGGATTGGACCAAGATATGTTGTTAATATAATTAAATAATATATGACATTTAACAGTTACAGACTCTAATAAAGTTTAGCTGTATGTATATTGCATGACAGAATGGATAATGGCATAAAATAGTTTTTCTTGGAGGATTCAAAAATGTACGACCAACAACTGATTTGTATACTATGCATTAATGGGGATCTCAATAGCGTCATGGTTAAGCTGTTCACCTTGTGATCAAGAGATCACAAGTTTGAATCCGGCTCATAACATCTTGTCTAGAAAGTAGATTATTTAAAGAGACTCTAGGAATAACCACTTGAATCTACTGAGTTACATGCTATGAGGTGAGGGATACTTGTATCAGGTGACTTGTCACTTCATTGAGAGTGTCAGAGTACATATGGGGAAACTCGAGCACAATTAAGTCAATCTTCTATGCCTTTTGGGCCCCTATTTTGACTGAGCATATATACTCTTGGATTGCTGATTGACTGTTAAGTTGAGGACTATTGGAATATTCCCAGTGCAATTATGCTAGCTCTGCTTGACAAGAAATGCGTATGGTATTCTTCGATGAGGCCTATGTACCCTCAATGAGGGTGGCAGAAAGTGATGATATGCATCCACTTTTCAAATGGGAATATCACAAAAATGTTGTAGATCTACTTTCAGGACTCTCCAAAATCTGGCTGCACACACGTTGTTGAAGAATAACTTTTTTTTAAATTTGACAAGAGAAACTAGGTCACCTTCACTTATAGCATCCCATGCTTGATAATAAATCTACATGGTATTCATCGGTGATGATGCCAGATAGAGTTGTTTCTCAGCAAAACAGACTGCTGTTGCGTGGAATGTTGCGGGCTGTTCAATAAGTTCCCAGTTTGATTGTTTTCTAGAAAACCGTTATACTTACAGACTAATTGGCTCTATCTCCTTCAAATAATCACCTCATGATTGTGTACAATTATTCCATATTTAATTTTGTTGCATTCTGAAATACAGAAAGTTAAAGGCAGCAGACTCAAGAGAAGAAGGTCGTGGATAGGACGTGCTGAGGATGTCATACAAAGCGTGTGCAGATTACAGGATGTGGCAGCAGGTGCGGAATGGATAAGTCTACACACAGATTTCGAAACTTGTTTGAGAGTAGTAATGTCACTTAGCAGGGAATGCAGAGAATGGTGTCCCACAGCTGTGGAGAAAGAAGTGCAGGCTTTGGTCAGTGAGAATACCAAAGAGGGGGATGTGATTATATACACTGATGAATCTGTGAATAGGCATGTTCGCAGTGCTTGGGCCTTCACAGCTCAGTGCGCAAGGTAAAACGATTAAGGAGGAGAGTGATGCCTTTGAGGTCACTACGAGTAGTATGACCATGGAGACTATGGCGGTGACCAGGGCATTTGAGTGGCTATGCACACAGAAGGTAACTCTGCATCTTGAGTGACTATGAGTATGATTAAGAAGGTACAAGTGGGTCTCGTTCGCAAACAGTGGATTGAGGCCTTGAGAAAGGCGAGCCTGAAAGTGGTTACATTTATTATCGTGCTTGGACATGTGAGCGGTCGAGGCAATGAAAGAGTGGATGAACTGGCATCATGCGCGATTGTGGCACAGGGCGATGGGGTAATGGATCGCGCTGACGTTTTGAATTCCTTAAGAGATATAACACGCGAGAGTGAGACTAATGTGGATGATGATTCCTTTTCAATGGCTAGGATTAAAGATCAGGGATTGAAATGCGGTGTTGCTAGAAGTGAACATTTTGGAGGGCGCAGAAGAATGATGGTCAACCAGCATAGGACCGGTACTGTCAGCAGAAGTGTAATGGTGGATACACTCAAGGAGAGATCGGAGCAACTATGGACCATTAACTTAACCCTCAAATAAGGTTTTCAACAATGTGTCATGTCATCTAATAAGTCCAAAATATTTTATTTCTTTGATCTTTTATCCTTTAATAATGATTTCTTCATATGAAGTGTTGCTAGAACCTCTTTGTTTGTTTTATTCTCTTTCCACTATGTTTTCCCTATTCTTCAATATATCCACATATTAAAGGCATCAATACTGACTTCTAATTGTTTGTTTATTGTCCATGTTTATTTTCCAAGAGCTACCCGCTAAAAAGCTAAATAGATTAATTCATGACCAACCTCACCAGCTCGGGAATATGAAGCAGTATATCATAGCTTCACAGCTCGATGTAAAATATGACCAAATGAAACAGTTATCTATTTAAAATATATTAAACGAAACACGTTTTTAGCATAAATTAGTATTTTATGAAATATTATTTATTAGTATTTTATCAGAACTTTAATAAAAATTTTTAGCTTGAAGCAACTGTTCTAAATGTTTCGGGTACATGTTGCACAAATGTGACCATCACACGATAACAGTCCATCTTTTTAATAGTAGGTTTGATTTCCTTGAACTTCCATGACACTGAGATAAAAAATCGTGAAGCGTCTGCTAACTCTAATTCCATTTTCGCGTAACGCACTGAAAGCCCCCTTCTTCCTCTCCAAAGGGTGTTCCAGAGGAGGGGAAAGGGGCCTCTCGGTGCGGTAGGCGCAGATTGATGGATGTTGCGTTGTATGCACCTTTAGCGAAAGTGTGTTTCGTAAAATAATGTATGAGATTAGTTCCGTAAAAAAAAAGAGGCCACATCTGCTTAACAGGAACCATTTTTTCGGGTTTAGCAGCTAAATCTATGCATAAATCATAGTCTATAGCTATGCTGTTGACCTAATTGTTCAGTGCCTAATTTAACATCAGATGGCAAGACAAGATTGAAGATACGAATGTCCTTAACAGACCTGGTATCCCTACCATTGATACAACTCTGACGCAGACAAAGATTTGTTGGGCAGTTCATGTGACATGTCGCCTATGACAGATCATCGCCTGCCAAAGATACTTATCTATGGTGAATTGCAAAAGTACATATGTTTTTAAAATGGCTCAAAAAGCTCTGCAATGACTCGCTAAAGTTCTCACTGAAAGCCTTTGAAATATACCAATGTACATGGGAAGAACTTGCACAAAATAGAGCAACATGTAAGGGCGCAGCCTCTTGTGAAAAGGGGAGAAATACGGCAGCTAAACAGCGGAGAGTAGTTAAAAAGTCACGGGCAGATCAAGAACCATCTACAGCGGTCATCCATGCCCGAACTGCATAAAGACATTTGAATTTCAAAAGTAGATGCAACAATAACAAATGGTCATCATCACTTGTAATGGACGAACAACAATTGTTCAGTACCGATATTGGTGACGTGGTCAAGCTTTCTCCCATTCCTTTACATAAAATTAAATTTATTTCGGTTGTGGTCACCTATGTTTTGTTTTTGTCGCCTGCACTCAGTCGCACATTCACGGTTTCATCACTAATTGTAACGTCTAAGCTAACAGTTTACAGAACAGTGGTACTTTCAGTGCTGTTATACGCTGGTGAAACATGGACTGTGTCTATGCGCCGTATGAAGAAGCTCAATCACTTTCATACAACTTGTCTCAGAAAATTTATGAAGATCAGATGGACAAGATTCCGGATACCGCTGTCTTTGACAGATCTGGTATCCCTGTCATTGACACCACTCTGATGCAGATATAGATTCGCTGTACACGTCATCTGGTACGTATGCCAGATCATTATCTGCTAAAGATACTTCTCTATGGTGAGTTGCAGAAGGGTATACGATCTCAATGTGGCCAAAAGAAACGCGACAAATACGCATTGAATCTCACTGAAAACCTTTGAAATAGATCGATACATGTAAAGAACTTGCACAAAATAGAACCACATGACGATCTACAGTTAAAAATGCGCAGCGCCTTATGAAATGAGAAGTATAGTAGCTCAACAGCGGATGAGAGTTGCTAGAAAGTAACGGGTAGACCCAAAAAACCTTTCATTCCCAAACTCTCCAGTTGCGACTCGAATATAGCTTATTAATCCTTTACGAACTCATAACAAAGGACATAATTCTAACTTAATTTTCAGACGTGGATGTAATAAACGTTCATCATTACTTGTGATGTACGAAAATAGCGCAAGAAATAGATCGAAACATAAATCGGTATTTCAAGAAAAATGGCAATACAGGGAGAGCTATCGCTGTTTGCTACGATAGTTTACTGGCCCACAGTGTAATGTAGGCGAACTCCAGCAACTCGGGGTGGACCGTATCGGGCATGGTGAGACACGTAGAAAATGATGGTCATCCACTACATCGTACTTCACTTCCAGTCGTCTCGATTCGTCTTGCCACTGGTTTCAAATGAGGTCTGACAAGAGAGTGGTGTCGACGTTTGGCACAACTCCTCCTCACTTTAATCAAAATCCCCAGTTCAAGTCATTTTCCCTATCCTTGACAGATCTGGCATCCCCAGCATTGACACTATCCTGATGCAGACACAGATTTGTTGGGCAGGTCGTTTGGTACGTATGCCAGACTATCGTCTGTCAAAGATAATTCTCTATGGCGAGCTGGAGAAGGGTAAACTATCTCAAGGTGTCCAAAAGAAGCGTTACAAGGACTCGTTAAAGAGCTCCCAGAACGCGTTTTAAATAGAGGCATGTGTAGAACTTGCACAAAATAGATCTACATGGCGCTCTACCGTCAAAAAGAGCGCATCATCTTGTGAAATGAAGAAAAATGTTGCATCCCAACAGCGGAGAGTAGCTAGAAAGTCACAGATAGACCAAAATCCGCCATTCTATGTCCGAACTGTCCAAGAATATTTACTGCTAGAAAAGGGCTCATTGGCCATCTATGAACTATTACGCATGGTCATAATTCTGAATTTTCAAAAGTGGATGTAAAAATGGTCATCATCACTTGTGATGGACAAACACACACATATCGCTGTTTACAGTTTACGAGACGATAACTTTAGGTTATGTTGACAACACGACAACTTCCGAGGTCGTCCATGGCTTGTCTTACTTACCTTAATTAAACCATTACTGAATAAATACTCATGAAGTTGCAGTATTTCTCCTCCGATGTAATTTTCAATATCTTTCGCTAAATCTATAAAGCCTACTGTTCTTGCACTATGTTGTTGATGTGGGCAAATTTAGATCTGAAAGAGTTAATGTTACTCCGCCAAAAATAGAATTCAAATCTGTTTTTTTAAATTCATCCAGACCAAACTTAATAATAATATTGACATTATTGTTATATTCCAATTTAATTAACAACCACTGACAATTACTTACTAGTGCTGAGGAGACTGGTGTAAAAGACATCTGATCATGCGACACACTATCCCCATTTATCGTCAGGTTAATTAATCCAGAGACTAGCGGTGAATTGGTCCTGATGATAGCTGGTACCATTCCATTTTTAAATCTTTGTATTAGTATATATCTGATCATATCTGAACCTCAACCATATGTATTTCAGTTTCATCAGCCATGTCCTGAAGTTTTAGCATGACTTTCACCAGTAAGAAGACCTCTCAACACAGTTAACTAAGACATCATTAGTTACGTTTTTGATTATTATAGTACATTTCATTGGTCACTATTTATATAGGCCCTATGTGGAGTCGCATGTCAAAAATAGCCAAAGCCTACATACGAAATACACAGAAATAATGAACCATTAAATGGGACTTAGGTCATGTTTACATTTTCTGTGCACAGGTCTCTTATAGTACTTATACCATCAAAGCTCACGGTTTTAGTTTGCTTTTTCCCTGAGTTTTGCCTTTCTGCGATGTCAGCAGTTATGTCTGGGCTATTGCTTCATTGTCAGATGGTTGTGCCTGCTAACCAGTTGTCTAGACCCGAGAGTTATACTTGTTAAGTGGTTGCCATTACCATTCGGTTGTAGTTAACACAGTAGACAAAATAGTCATGCTGGAATATGAAAATCAAATATTTCTGGATATGCTCCATGATGATGGCCTTCTAATAATGTCAAGGTAACAACTTGTTTCAAATTATTTCAAACTTAGTTTGTGTATGTTTAGCCACATCTTGAAAGAGAGGAACTTAATTTTATGCGGTTGAAAGAGAGACACTTAACTGTAAGTTTTAAATATCTCTGTCCAACTCCATGGTGGTGAGATACAGAGCACATCTGTGATGGCCAAGGTATCGGGTTTGAATCCCTTCACTGACAATTGTGCATCCTGACTGTTTAGAAAGCTGTGAAAAACACTGAATGAATTTATAATGTGTATATAAACACTACAGTCACAAAAAAAGGTGTGCTGTTGGCTACATCCTGAACAGGATATGCTAACAATTTTTAGTTTTTAAAATATTTTTTTGAAATATTCATGTATTACCAGGGTCTGGCAGTAATACTGAATTGTATTACTACGATGTATTTCATAAGAGGTGACTAAGAAGGTTGCAACACCACTTCATGATCTCCGATGTGATACAGCCTGCTGAAGAGTCACCCCTGGACTTTCTGGGAGACTTTTATCTACAGCATGCCTTCAATTTCAAGAAAATAATGATCCCATCTAGAGTACTGCCGATCTTTTGACATTGCACACTACAGGCAAAGTGAATAAAACAATCAGATGTGCAAAAGATCAGGAAAACTTCCCCATTAAAAATAATACCAGAGAAACAGTATTCTGGAACTGAAATTAAAACTAAAATTAAATACTGGAATTAAAACTCCACCACTTGCCATACGGAACAAAAGTACCATGACGTAGTAAACTATATTCATATTGTTGATAGTAACAATAAAAAGTCTTCTCTGGATTGTACACGACTGTCTATACTCTGTTCATTCTAAGATTGAAGTGGGTCAAAATACACCCACATATTACTCTGCAACAATAAGTGATTTTTATATAGCTGATGACATTTAAAAACAATAACATAATTAATTATTCAGAACATTTTTACATTGTGGAAGAACAATAATAATTGCCCCTGGCCTCTTTACGCCTGCGCAATGATATAACAGGTATAGTAATTTATCATGGAATGTTGAAAGATATATTATATGAAAATATATTTTAAAACATACATTACGACTGTGATAGACATATTTCACTTAACAATAATAGATTTAAATTAAGAATTGTATTATCATATAATGAACTACCGGTATATTGCTGTGCACTTAACATTCGATTTATGTGTTCGGAGTCCAAAAACCAATCAGAAACACTGACCTACTTCATTCTTAGAATGTACAAAGTATATAGTGTGTAACGAGGAGAGGCACTAAAGTATTAACGTCTCGCAAGTTGAGGTTGAGAGTATGCCACAGGAGAGAAAAATGAAATGATGGTGTTTATATTTTATACATTTGTAAACTGACTGAAATATTGTTTCTTTCAGAGGGTTAGGGGTCAGCCGTGTGTTTCTGGAGTTTCTGAAAGTTTACTGTGATCCAGCAAGTTTAGTTCTGGTTTTAAACACAACACCTGGTGATGAGGTAGGTTTATAATGAATGTTTCACCTATGTGTTACTGGGGCATGAAAGGGGAGCAAAGAATAGCAACTATGTCAGATATGTCAGGTCAAAAGGTGCAAATATCTCGAACTGTAAAACGCAATACTTACATTTTCTGGACTACATCCTGTAAATCTACAGGAGTTTGGTAAGAATGAATGCAGAAGAAGATGATTGTGCTTTACTATATTTTTTAACTTACATATTTGAAGAGCTTCCAGGGCGATGACAGGAAATTCCCAGTATGCAACTTTTGTTTCCTGAGGAAGAACTAAACATGAAGGTCTTTTTGATATATGCAGGACCAGGATTTGATCAGTTGTGTGATGTATATGCAGAACCAGGATTAAATCCGTTGTGTGATGTATATGCAGAACCAGAATTAGATCAGTTGTGTGATGCATATGCAGAACCAGAATTAGATCAGTTGTGTGATGTATATGCAGAACCAGAATTAGATCCGTTGTGTGATGTATATGCAGAACCAGGATTAAATCCGTTGTGTGATGTATATGCAGAACCTGAATAAGATTAATTTTGTGATGTATATAGCTCCATATATCAACATGCTGTAATTGCTATAGAAGAAGCCATACAAAACTATTGTTAATGAGATATCAAACAAAAATCATTGAAAAGTCATAGAGGATTTACATTATTATACTAAGGTTTTCCCATATGTATCCCATCCCTCTCAACAAAGCAGTATGCCACCTGTTGAGAGTACTCTTCGTAGCATGTAACTGTATATCTTCAAGTGATGCTCCACAGGGATATTGATGATGAAATAATCCCTTTAGCCGTGAACGAGTAGCTCTTAACAGTCCATAGCCTTTCTGACAAAATAATAGTTCCTCCTCAGTTTAGTAACCTAAATGACACTGAAATAGTAAGTTTTGCTGTCTCAGAGGTATGCTTCTGTTAAGGGAGGGGGCCTTATGGATGTATGTTTAGTCCCTGAATGGAGTCATTCCAGTGTGGTAGCATCCCAGAGTGATCACGTCCTGCCAAAAGTGCAACATATATAAATCTGGGCCCAAAAAATTCTCATTTTTCCATCACATCTGTTGGCCCATCTGATGTGATGGCACACCTAGCATTTCCCACCATCCAGGAGTCTACCACAAGAGGACAAAGGTTCAGTGTTCACTCACTGGCTCGCATCTCTATGCCATCCATGGAGACCATTTGACAGAAGACAAAAGTAAGAAATTGAGACAAGACATGCAGTGACAGGTTGTCAGACTCTCTCCCAACTTTCCTTAGTAGCCTCCTATGACATGTCTGGAAAGATGGCAGCGGCCCTATTTTTTGCATTCTGAACCTGTCCAGGCCCTGGTTGCCACACAGGGGAATCCACAGGGATCTCAGAAAAAAATTATCTTTGTAAACTAGACATCATGAGTTGGAGTCAAACCTTGCCCTCTTCAGCACAAGGTGAACAACTTAACCACCACCCAGACAGATTGCCAAAACTAGTTATCAACATACCACTGTCTGTGAACATGATGTCAATCAATCAGGCTACTAGCTCTCAAAGAAACATAGACCATGACTTAATTCTTTACAGACTACACTATCTTTAGATTTATTTTCCAAGATTTTTCATGTGATGCCAATATTGATGAAAACTTTCACTATCCCCCTTCTTCAAGTTATTTTATATCTTCCCTGTCTTCTCTTTTCTTGTGTATTCCATATAAATGTCATACAGTATAAGTGCTGCTTCCTTAACTACCGGTATGTTGAAATATAAAGAGCTATATTAATCTTTGACATGAAATAGTATTACATATGTAAAACACAAAGTTGATCATCTTTACAATGAACACACAAACTATCAAACTATTGGGTAAGGATATGAAAGAATACAGATAACAGTATACAAGACAGTTACAACCTTACGGTAATACAGTTTTACAGCAGTGTCACTTACTATTGATTGTTGTGTTACATTAAACAGATGTTAACTTTTGATGTTCCTGTTCGTTAATAGTTTGTTTTATGTCTTGTTCTGAACTCAGGCATATTTTACTGAACAACTGGAGAAACAAGGAATCACAAATCCACCAAAAGTAATCACTAATGAAGTCAGCGCTTCTGAGAGGTAAACTTTCTTCCATACATCATCTTTACTTTACTTTTCTCTTTACAGCCATCACTGGAGATGAAAACCTATGACAGACAATCCAGAGATAAAATATAATCTGATCTTCTTCGTCATTCGTCCTGAAAAGGACGTTTGTGACGTTATGCCTGTTTACAGCTTTGCCGCGATACTACACCTTCCGGTCAGCATATCTGACTTCTGCATAGTTATTTTTGTTAATGGGTTGTCCTTCCCTCTTCGATCCTTAGAATTTGGCCAGACTACATTACTGAACTCCTGTTTCCAGACCCACTACATGGAAGTGTCCTAGGGTCTTCGTCAGCTTTGGTTCGCTGACCCTGAGTCGCAGTTACTAGCCATGTGTTGCTAGTCAATCTGATCTAAAGACAAAGTGGGTCAGCTATAGTGCACAAAGTAGGATAAATAAGGCACCATGCACAAATAAATAAACACAGTTTTGTGATATATCATTATGACATTGCTCCTGTACAAAACAATGATTTCTGCTTCAGGCAAAGCTTTTGTGCACAGTATCACATGACTGTCCAGTCATCCAGGTGTCAGAGGCAATGCAAGACATATGCATTGGTGGGTAACACTATAGCATAGGTGTCAACTAGTATGGAGTTTCTGTATTGATATAGATTTCGGGCCCAAAAAAAATATTTTAATAAAAGGTCATTTGGTGTTAACTTTCAAGATCTCAGAAAGCCAGTGCTGTAACTTACCAGCTGTCGCCAATACTCAAACACCCATCAATCTGCATGGCTACAAAATGCAATTTATAAATAGTATTTTTCTACCAACTCTGTGTTACGAATGTCAAACATGGACCTTGACAAAGACACTTTCAAAAATAACAGTATGTGAAATGAGATGTTTGAAGAAAGCTATAAATATAACTAGAAGATACCGAATCCACACAACAGCATTTGTTGAACCATAAATGGGCTACACCACAAAAATCAAACCACAAAATTTAGGCTGCAAGCAACACATGTACAACTTAACAAACATCTACAAAGAATTACAGCAGACCATACATCATACTGCAACCACTGCAGTGGACAAGAGGAGGAAACCATAAAAGATCACCTTATTGAATGCCCTGCACTACAAGACCTACAAAAGCAACTGTTACCACCAAACTCCTCCATCACCAAACATCCTTTATACGGACAACACAGCTGAAGAAGACATATCCCTACCACCACCAGGCACAGGGAAGAAATAGTGAAAGCTTGCAATCATGGGTACGAATATGCCTAGCTAAGCACTAGAAGCACCGATGGAGAAATGAAGATATTAGAAAAGAAATAAAGATATCTCAAGTAACTTTTGAACAAACAGGTGGTTTGGTCACATCATGAGAATGGAACCACCGCAACTGGGCCTTCATGTATACAACAGCAGAAGATCAGACTACTAGACACGAGAAAGACCAAGAACTAGATGGGTGAAGACAAAGAAACCTGAAAGAATCATGGTCTGACCTTGGACAATGTGAACCAAATGGCCACAAATGGTTACCTCCAACTTTCCCTATGATGCTTGACAGCACAAGTGGAAATTACAATAGATAGATTTTTGTAATTATTTTTTTTTGCATTTGTTCTCAACGTTACACCAGATCTCTTGCGTAGCAGGATAATAGTTCTACTAGATTTTCAACAGGATGTAGTCCAGAGAATGGAAATGCATTGTATTTCCATTTTATTTGTGCCAATGGCCAGACACGTCCAACTTTTGCAGTGGTAGTAATTAATACTTATAGTAATTTTACCACATCCACTGGATGCCTGTAACCATATTGCTGGTAAGCCAGCCATACGAGAGAATTGGCTCCAAAACCATGATTGGTCACCAACCTCAAAGCTAACCATGGTCACACTTGCATGGCCTTTTTGCCACAGACTCTGACATTATTGACATAATCACAATCACCAACTGGCATCTTTAATATTCTTATTGTGAATTTTCCAAATTGACATATAAACCTTACCTTAGGATTTACCCTACCTTTCACACAGTTCCTTTAAGCTGAAAATATTGTAGGAAAATATGCAATTGGTCAGATATATCAATCCATTGACACAAATAAAACATCATTTCAATTCTATGCAGGCTGCATCCTGCTGGAAATGAGATCATCATCTGCAAGACAGATCCAGTGGAAGTTTTGTCATGTGTCTCCATGACCCACATGAGAGCAAAGAATAGTAACACATTTAACTAGCATGCATGTCATAATAAGTAACTCAGGAGGTATTTGGAGTTAAATTGGCTGTCCCTTCCCATAGTGGTTCAAAGCGACCCAGATGCCATGCTGAAATCGGGAGTCAAGTCAGAAGGCTTAAATATCTCAGCTATACTGTAAACCATGACACCACACATTCCATTGTCTGGACTACATCCTGCCAATCTACATGAGTTTCAGAACAAACACAGAAGAAGAAATAGGAAAGTAGTTTGAGGATAAATGCAAAACAAAAATGAAAACAATAAGGTTGTAAAGGTTACTTTATAAAAGATAACCTTATGTGTTGACAGATAATATGTTTATGTGAACAAGTCTGCTGTTTAATAACTATTCACAGACAGATTACCTACGTTCAGGGAGGAGTTCTGTTCATTACGTCAAGAATCCTTGTGGTAGATCTACTTACTGACAGAGTTCCTGTGAATCATGTGACAGGGATTTTGGTATACAGGGCTCACAGGTTAGCAAGTTGTTGTCATTGCTGTGTGACTGCTTTTCTGTTGTCATCATCATTGGCATTATTGTTACTGTATGAGCTATTATTCATTTTTGTTTGCTTTGAAACCAGTACCGATTTACCTTGGGGGGTGTTTATTTATTTTTCTTAAAGTCATTCATTCATTTTCATGTGTACATTTCTCTTTCTGGTGAAAAGTAGTTTGGAAGGGTAGCTAACCGACCTTTTCACTAGGTTCCTAGTACTAAATGTCGTGTTCACACCCGTGTGTTGCCAGGGCCCGAAAAGGGAGCAAAGAATAGCAACACTGTTTACCTTCCACGCATGTCGTAAAAGGCAACTAAGGAGGTTATGGGATGGAGTTGGCTGTCCCATCCCATATAGGGTCAGTGACCCAAAGCCATGCTGAAGTTGGATGTGTCAGGCTGAAAGGCGCAGATATCACAGCAATGCTGTAAACCATGACACAATGCATTCCGTTCTCCGGAATACATCCTGCTAATCTGCAGGAGTTTGAGAACGAACGCAGAAGAAGAAGAAGAAGAATGTCATGTTCTGATTTGCTAAAGGGAGGTTTGAACATCCAAACCCCCTCCCCCCATTATCTATGGGCCTATGTTATGTTTCTCCAGAACTTTCTTTCATAGCCATAAGGCTGCAGCATTCAGTGGGTAAGAAATTATTTGAGAAGAAAGCCTCCTACTCAGAATTGTCCAGTTAATGAGATATATTTCACACTAACGTACTGGAACCCACAAGAAAAATACATGTGGGAGGACAAATAATTTCTTGTCAATAACAGTGGGCTCATTGTTTTCTAAAGCTTAAAAGAGGAGCAAAGAATAGGATCACTGACCTTGCCTCTTATGACAAATGGCAATGTTACTATTCATTGCTTCCATTTTGGGCCTCGAAAACTCCCGGCTGAGCTGAAGAAGGTGATGATGATAAAATAATCCCTTTAGCTGTGAGCTGGTGGTTCTTGATAGTCCATAGCCTTTCTGACAAAAGCACAGGTCCTTCTCAATTCCTAAACTGAGGCAACATCTGGACTCGCATAAGGTCTCCAAGGCATGGGTATGTTGGGGGGAGAGGGGTTTATGCATGCACGTTTATGTAAAGCGAGATATTCCTGTGTGCCGGTAACCCAGGATTACTGAGTCCTGCTGGAAGCACACACACATATCTGGGCCAACTATCTCATCATTCTCCTGTCACATTTGTTGAACCATTGCAGTGACAGCACATCTAGTACTCCCCGTCACAGAATCTGCCACAAATGGACAAAGTTGCAATGTCCTCTGGCCTACATCTCTTCAGCATCCAAGAACATTATTTGATACAGAACAAAAGTATGAAATTCAGACAAGATGTGACAATGATTTGTTCACAAGTGACAGGTTATCAACCTATCTCCCAACTTTCCTTGGTCACATCCTATAACATGCATGGAAAGAAAACAGTTCCCCTATTCTTTTCACCCTGAACTAAAAAATTCAGGTACGCATTACCACATGAGTACAACTGAAGAAGATATCCCAAAACAGAATGCAATGAACAGCAGAAATTTCAGCTCCATGTTTCATTTTTAACAACCCAAAATTTCATTGCAGTAGTAAATCTATACCTTCTAGATAATACAGATTAATTTCTAGAGAAACATGTCTAAAAATATTATTTATAATATACCTGTACAAATAAATTCATCAAAATATTGGTTTCAACTTTTTATGTTTTATCTTTTTAGAATCATTGAGTCCTGCCAGGAAGCATTTATTCTTCGTTTGTACAGACAAAAAAACAAGGTGACTCATTTGATTTTGTGTGCTGCCACCTTGTAGCAGTAACCACAACTGTAAAAAAATCATATCGCTAAATGTTCTAAGACCTTGTCCATATGTTGCCTAGGTTTGAGAGGGTAGCAAAGAATTGCAATACTACAACATCAATCCTATTTATCTGACCTCTGAGGGAGAAACATCTTCCTGACATCATCCAGTACTGGACATAAACAAACAGATGGTTGTTTGGTTTGGTGCTGATCCAGCGTTCCATGGGCCCATGCCCTTTGACCCAATGCCATTGTGTGATATATCCATGTGTTTGTGAGCTGTTGTTTTGTTCCATGTGCCAGTCAGCCTCTAGCCGTAGATATTGCCATCATGAAACACTCTTGATGATTTCTACTCATTGTTTTAATCTACAGTCATCATTTTCATTAAGTTTTTAAGTTGACCCTTGAGATGAAGAACTTGTTTGTAAAAAAAGCATTGGTCAAGATTCCATGTCATTGTGGTGTCAGTTTTTAACAGACCTTGTAACGGGTAAGTTAATGTAGTACATGTGTTAACAGGGAAAGCTCCGCAGGTTTTACATTGCTGTTCAATTTATTTTATTATTTTTTTGTCTTATAATTGTTATACTTACTACTTCTCTCTATACTAAATAATCTGACTATATGCCTTCAGCGTCGAATATGGTGCATAGTGCAGAAACCAGAGCTCTCCAGTTTGAGCGGTGAGATGTTACTCTGTAATTCTTACATGTTGTTGAGATCCATAGTCTTTGATGGTTGTTATGCAAAGAGTATCTCTTGGTCTTCCTCTTTTTCTTGTGCTATCTGGTACCCATTTTAATGCTTGACAGTCTGTGTTCATTCATTCTAAGTACATATTCGATATAAGTTTGGTGTCTTCTCTTACATGCTCGTTCGACTTGAATTCTTCCCAACCAATATTTAAGGGTTTTCTAAGACATTTATTTTCAAATGAATTTAATATCTTCTGCAGTGCTTTTGTTATCTTCCAACTTTTGATTACTATGTAATGCTTTGTCTAAAATTATGTTCATAATTTGTATACATTAAATAAGTAATTAAGAACAGTACTTCTATACTTTTATTCAACAGACTGGATTTATTAAAGCATTTACAGATAACCCAGAAGCTTACACAGTGGGGTTTTGTCATGTAGAACGGATGATGAAGAATTTATTTGTAAAAAAGTTGTTTCTCTGGCCAAGATTCCATGCCAGTGTGGTGTCAGTTTTTAACAGACACAAGGTAAAACACTAGCTTGAAATCAATGTTTGGACTTGTGTGTTTGTTTTGATTCCCTGGAATTATGAAAGATGAAGCTCTTGTTTTCTCTGTGCAGTGAGGGGAGGGTGGGTGCTGCTCCAGAGCTTTCTTTCAAACCTATGACTCCAACTCCCAGCAGTATGCACTGCTTTGAGACAGTCTTCTACCATTGGTAAAGGCCTTTTAGTCGAAATGTCAATTTGTGTGAGTTATTATGTGTGTTACCAGTGATTAGCAAAACGTCACTATCCTGTTCCAAGTTTCAACTCAGAGAGAATCTATGTGTTTATGATGTGCCATTTGGTATGCAGACATCTAACCATATCAAAGCCTGCAATTTTTGCTGGTATGTTTGTTTGCATTCATTCTCAATTAATCATCACAAATTTCATGTGGTTTTCACCAGGGAGCATGAAATACACTGTGCTACCATTAAATTTGTGTCATCTAGGTCTAGAACATTCGATTTCAACATGCCTTTAATTTAGGTGGACTTTTCTAGCCTGTGACAGCCTTCCTGTGTGTCGCCAGGCGGCGGGTGTGTAACGACTCTTAAATTTGGTGGTATCAGTGTGGCCACTTTTGACCACACAATCCATTTGTCTGCATGACTAAAATATAGACAGCTCATATTTGTGCATCAGAAGACTTCAATCCTGGTGATCATGCCCACTGGTGTTCAGGGAAAGGAGCAAGCCAATAAATTAGCTAGCCTTGCTACCATAATAGATGGTCAGTCTAGGGACTGAGCGGACACACTCAATGCTCTTCTTGAAACTGCACAATATGAAGATTTTGAGGAACATAAGTCAGTACAGAGAATGTGCGAATTGAATTGGGAGTGAGGATATGCATGACATGGAGAATACCTAACAAACATTTGAAAAAGAAAAATGAACCAACACAAAACCTGAACCATCAGCTGCTTCACCCTGAGAGATTTACTGAAGTGGAGATCTGAGTACTTATGGACATTTTTGATGTACTAAGAGGATAATCAACATACTGTATGAAGTCATTGCATGACACTGTTTTTTTTCAGACTTGGCTTGACTGAATATATAGAATAATCTGAGTACAACAAAGTCATTCCTCTATGCCTTTTTATCTGCTTATCACAGATTTTAGGTTTTATTTTTGTGTTGTTGATTGTTGTGGTTTTGGAAGATTCTTCACAATACTGTAGTCATGTTTATAGTCTTGCATATTTCTATTAAAGAATGAATCCTGATATCTTCTCTGCAGGTGGATGTTATTGAAGTCCATCAGAAGATGAGCCCAGCCATGACCTCATGTCAGACTGCTCTCCTTGACTTAATCAATGCCTGCATCAATGAGCTCAAAAGATCCAGTACCAGTGTAAGATCCAGTTCACAGATATACTCACAGCATGTTCAATCACATGTCTGATCTCATGTTGTCTGATCTCATGTTGTCTGATGTCTACATGACTGGTTCCATGTTGTCTGATCTCATGTTGTCTGATCTCATGTTATCTGATGTCTACATGACTGGTTCCATGTTGTCTGATCTCATGTTGTCTGATCTCATGTTGTCTGATGTCTACATGACTGGTTCCATGTTGTCTGATCTCATGTTGTCTGATCACATGTTGTCTGATCACATGTTGTCTGATCTCATGTTGTCTGATCACATGTTGTCTGATCTCATGTTGTCTTATATCTACTTGACTGGTTCGATGTTATCTGATCTCATGTTGTCTGATCTCATGTTGTCTGATGTCTACATAACTGGTTCTATGTTGTCTGATCTCATGTTGTCTGATCACATGTTGTCTGATCTCATGTTGTCTGCTTTGTTTTCTGATCTCATATTGTCTTATAGCCTTTTAACTTATCTCATCTTGTCTGATTTATTTTGATCTGGTCTTGACTTCTCTGATCCATAGGTATCAACAAGTATAGATTTATTTTCCATACTGATACTGATTTCGTACCCAAATAAATAAAAAAGAAAATGTTATTTAATGCTAAATACAGATATTTTTATTAAAATATGCATATAAATTGTAAGAAACATGAATTTATGAAAAAATAACTTGACAGCTATGCTGATCTCATCTTGTCTGTTCTCTTCTAATACCATCTTATTTAATATATATATATATATCTTGTCCTCCCTGTCATTGAATATGCATGTGCCACTATCACTGCCAGTCACACACAGATTGAGAAGCTGGAGAGAATTCAAAACGAAGCGATGCGTATATTCTTGGTTGCATAAGGGACACACCCTGTGTGGCTATGACATTTCTCCTTGATTTTCCGAGCATATCTCATAGAATGGATATGTGGTGTGCCAGTGCATACCTAAGAGTGAGTTCTGACATAGACCACCCACTACACAGCGAGCTCCCTCGTGTGAAGGGAAGCAGGCTCAAGAGAGGCAAATCATGGTTGGGTCAGGTCGAGGATACCGTTAACATATCTGCACCCCAGAAATAACTCCTGGTGAGGAATGGATACCTATTCCTATGGTCTTTCAAGAGGCAGTCAAGACCGTCATTACACTCAACAGAGAGTGCAGGAAACACAGCCATGTAAGCGTGGATGCTGAGGTCAAGGCACTAATATACGAGAATACCTATGACACAGATGTTGTGATTTACACGGATGGATCTGTCATCCGTCACCAGCGATGCGCATGTGCCTTTACTATCAGATCAAAAGAAGAACAGTACATGAAGCCAGTGGTGCCTTTACCTCAATAATGAGCAGTCTAATAATGCTAACAATGGACGTATTCGCCATAACGCAGGCACTTTACTGGCTGGAATCGCAAGCCTATTCCAATGCATGCATACTAAGTGGTTCACTGAATATGATTCAGAAAGTCAAAACTGGTGAT
Source organism: Meghimatium bilineatum (assembly GCA_034231615.1). Lineage (NCBI taxonomy): Eukaryota > Metazoa > Mollusca > Gastropoda > Stylommatophora > Philomycidae > Meghimatium > Meghimatium bilineatum. Next base: position 9,286,687 of record CM067316.1, read on the forward strand.
GTACGTAGGGAATGGGTGAAGTCATTAGAGAGAGCTAAAATGCGGGCATCACTACGAAAACTTGTGCTTATTTTTGTCCCCGGTCACACAGGCGTGGAGGGAAATGAACAGGCTGACCTATTAGCTAGTCTCGCCACCACAACAGATGGTCAGCTTATGGATCGAGCAGACATACTCATTGCTCTTCGTGAGTCCTCACGATCAGAGGATTTTGAGATGAATGAGCATGAGTCAATATCGAGAATGCGCGAATTGGGAGTGATGATGGACATGACCCATAGAGAACCCCTGACAAAGATTGCAAAAAGAGCAGTGAACCAACATAGAACCGGAACCATCAGCCATTATACCCTGAGAAATTTACTGAAGCGGAAATCAAAGCACCTATGAACATGTCCAGTGTGCGAAGAGGATAATCAACATACCTAATACCTAATATATATATAGGTATATTCATCTTTCACTCTGCAGAGCATAGATCCTCAAATATCTTCAATTTTTTCAATCCTTGGATATTTCTTCACATTCTTATCATCTTACTCAACCTTTTTGTATGTGTATCTTTCTTTCCTACTTGTATTTTTTGGTCTTCCTCTGCTGAAGTATCAGCAGAGTCCAGTATCATCTTGTATTATATCAAATTTGTCTAATATATTTTAATTTATATTATTTGTCAAAAATATCTTGTTTTATATCAAGTTTGCCTAATATCATCTTGTTTTATATCAAGTTTGTCTAATATCATCTTATTTTATATCAAGTTTGCCTAATATCATCTTATTTTATATCAAGTTTGTCTAATATCATCTTATTTTATATCAAGTTTGCCTAATATCATCTTATTTTATATCAAGTTTGTCTTCTTCTTCTGCCTTCGTTCTCAAACTCCTGCAGATTAGCAGGATGTAGTCCGGAGAACGGAATGCGTTGTGTCATGGTTTACAGCATTGCTGCGGTATCTGCGCCTTTCGGCCTGACACATCCGACTTCAGTATGGCTTTGGGTCACTGACCCTATATGGGATGGGACAGCCAACTCCATCCCATAACCTCCTTAGTCGCCTTTTACGACATGCGTGGAAGGTAAACAGTGTTGCTATTCTTTGCTCCCCTTTTGGGCCCTGGCAACACACGGGCGGAGTTTGTCTAATATCATCTTAATTTATATCACCTTATTTGATTGCCTTCTTGGTTAATCTCATTTGTCTGATATAAAGTTTTGTGGTACTGTCTTGTCATCGTCTCAAATATCATTTTGTCATGATCTAAACCTGAGTTTGTCTGATCTCAGAAAGACAACAACAAAAAAGGAATACAATGGAAATATGTGAATATATGTCATGAACATTCAGCATACAAGGGAAATTTACCTTTAAAGATAAATAAAAATAGAAACAATAAAAAAATAGTAATACTAAAGTAAATATTGAAATCTCGTATTTGAATATGCCATTTTATTTTTTCTAGAGAGTAACAGAGATATTGACTGTTTTCTCTTTGGTAAATTGACACAGATTTTCAAATAACTTATTTGTTTTTTCAGTAGATTGACACATATTTTCAAATAACTTATTTGTTTTTTCAGTAGATTGACACAGATTTTCAAATAACTTATTTGTTTTTTCAGTAGATTGACACAGATTTTCAAGTAACTTATTTGTTTTTTCAGTAGATTGACACAGATTTTCAAATAACTTATTTGTTTTTTCAGTAGATTGACACAGATTTTCAAATAACTTATTTAACTTTTCTGTAGATTGACACGGATGAAATCACTGTTGAAAATGCTTTGTCCAAATCTTTTGAGACAGTCATTCGGCTACAACTAGAGCCTGTCTGGCATCAGCTGAGTTCCAGAACTCGCCAGCTTGTATCTGACCTAAAAACTCTGCGCCTTATCCTCAGGTGATGTCTAGATCTGTTTGCTTACATTTACAACATGTATCCATTGTTGTATTTTCATCCATTGTTGTATTTTCATCCATAGTAGAAACTAATTGTCTTAAATGGTGATGAGATAGAGGTAGTAGACTATATATCCAGGACTTTCAGGCAACAATAAATTATCCCTGGTTCTTCTTCAGCGTTCATTCTCAAACTCCTGCTGTATATCTATTGCTGTAAGACAATGGCCCTATTAGATTTCCAGCAGGATATAGTCCAGAGAATGGAAATGCGTTGTGTCGCCGTTTTATTTGTGCCGATGGCCCGACACATCCGTCTTCAGCAGGAATCTTGGTTCAAGAAATCAGGATTAAAAGGGTCTGAGGAAACAGAATATATTTCTTCAGACCCTTTTAATTGTTGTTGATGCCTTGTTAATCCTGATTTCTGGAGCCAGGGATAATTTATTGTTGCCTGAAAGTCCTGGATATATAGTCTGCTACCTCTATTTTATAACTTTAAAAACTAAATTCCTGGTTTACCAGGCTTGTGTTCTAAACACCCTCCTCTATGGCAGTGAAACATGGACAACCTATTTTCACCAGGAGAGAAGACTAAACAGTTTTCACATGCGTTGCCTACATAGAATTCTTAGAGTTAGGTGGCAGGACAAAGTCACCACAATTGAAATATTAGAAAAATCTTTCAATGCCACATTATTTTATATGTTTGGTGTGCGTAGACTCAGATGGCTGGGATGCACTACGAAGATGGCAGATCTCCTTTATGAAGAATTACAGTCTGGAAAAATATCTCGGAGTCAACATCTGCTTTGGTACAAAGATGTATGCAAATGAAATGTACATGATACAGAATTGCATGGAGGGGGAAAATCAGGAATAATATAACGACAAAGGAAAAAAATGATAGCAGATAGTTCAAGGGCTAAAGCTTAGAGAAGATTAAAGTGGACCTGTGATTCTTTGTACATATTGTGGAAGACTCCTTGTGACTTATATTGATCTTGCAAGTCACATCTGTCATCGTCATGGATCACAGATTATATTTCTTATAGCACAATAATGATGATGATGATGTTCCTCCTTCGCAAGCAAAGATGAGCATGGCATGAAAAAACATTAAATGCGATGGAAAAAAAAAAAAATAATAATTGAAATTGGTAATTAACTATTATTATTAGCACAATAATAACACTATCATCTGGAAAGAAAGACGGAAAGGTGCCAATATGGTATTGGTATTCATTGTTGGTATATAGGGTTAATGTCTGTTTACATTGTTGATGTTGATATTCAGTGTTGATGTAAATTGTTGATATTTATATAAATTGTTGATATTGATATACAGTGTCTGTGCTGTATATAGTTTTGAGGGATAAATGTTCCAGTGTAGGGTAACAACCCTAAACAGGAAGTAGGTGGCTGGAGTAACACAGGACAAATATTAAGATAAACAAATGTAGGTAGATGTGTTACCAAAATAAAATATAAAACAACCTAACAAAAAGATACAGAGACAGATGATGTTTTGACTAAAAAGCCTTCATCAGGATAAATAAACTTTTCTTTCCTCCCTATCATAACCACTTTTGTCTCCGTGTAAGATTCGTTGCACTGTTGTCTTTTATTTGTCCTGATGAAGGCTTTTTAGTCAAAACTTTATCTATCTCTGCATCTCGTTGTTAGGTTGTTTTATATTTTATTTTGGTAACACATCTACCTATTTTTGTTTATTTTGATATAGTTTTGATGTTGATATTCAGTGTTGATGCTATATGCAGTATTGATGGTGATATTCAATGTTGATGTTACATGGATCAAATGTATGGCCCTGCTGGTGTTCACTGTAACAAGACAGCAGACATACTAGCACACAATGCATTTATAGTAGAAGAATGTCAAATGAATACAAACGATGTACTGATGATGTTTGGCGAATGATTCCTAGATATGGACATTGCAATAGATGACATGTCTGAGCGTCAACTTGAAGAATTCAGTATCTTCTTCTTTGTTCATTCTCAAACTCCTGCAACATAGCAGGTGGTAGCCAAGAGAATGTAGAGCGTTGTCTAATGCGCCTTTGGCCAGACACATCTGACTGCATCGGACAGCAAATTCCACCTCCAAAACCACCTTAGCCACCTCTTACGACATGTATGGAAGGTAAACATGTGTAGCTATTCTTTGCTCCCCTTTTGAAGCCTGACAGTACACCCGTGAGAATTCAGTTATTAGGACTGGTATGAGTAGTAATGAGATCCTGTAGGCAGAGTAATGAGTGTTTTTAGCTACCACAGGAACTATCAGCACTGAGCACCTGTAGGTTTGACCAGAACCCAGTGAATGTCAGGTTGTAATCAATGACTATTGTCTGTATCAATACATCATTGATTAAGGACTTTCTTTTGTTATATCTTGCGTTTACCTGTTAACATAAAGTATTTATTTATTTGTGTATTCATTCTCAAACTCCCGCTGGATTTCTCTTATAGCAGGACAATGGTTCTACTAGATTTCCAGCAGGATGTAGTCCAGAGAATGGAGATGCATTATATCACTGTTTTATTTGCAACAATGGCCCAAAGCATACGACTGGTGGATAACATGAAGTGTTTATATTTGTTTGTGTGTGACATCACATTGTTCTAATTGTTGCATGCATCATAAGGGATGACTTGTGTATCTTGCAGACATCTAACCCAGTATGACTGTGTGACCTTTTACAGTTTAGTTCAGTCCATCAGGTGAGTTCCTACTCATGTCAGTCTTTGAATATCCTAGGTTTTTGTTGTGTCCCAGATGTCAAAACTATATCAAAGCAGTCAATAGTTATAGTATACCATGCAAGTCAATATTATATTAAAGATGCTAGTTTTATATTTCATGTCAGTGTTTTACCACAGAAATCAGTGTTTTACCACAGAAATCAGTGTTTTACCACAGAAATCAGTGTTTTACCACAGAAATCAGTGTTTTACCACAGAAATCAGTGTTTTACCACAGAAATCAGTGTTTTACCACAGAAATAAGTGTTTTACCACAGAAATCAGTGTTTTACCACAGAAGCCAGTTATACTACAGAAGCCAGAGTTATACTCCAAAAGTCATTATTATATGAAAGTTCCCCACTGAAGATGAATGTGTCAGCCATTGGCGCAAATAAAATGACGACACAACATATTTCCATTCTCTGGACCACATCCTGCTGGAAATCTAGTAGGACCATAGCCCTGTTACAAGAGATATCCAGCTAGAGTTCGAGAATGAATGCTGAAGAAGAAGAAGAATATGAAAGTTCTAGTATTGTACCATGGAAGTCTGTGTTATACCACAAAAGCCTGTATTACACCACAAATGTCAATGTTATTTGAAAGTTCTAGTGTTGTACCACAAAAGTCAATGTTATACCACAGAATTCAGTGTTATATAAAAGAAGTCAGTATTAATCAGACCAAAGAAGGGGGCCATAGTTTTACTACAGAGTAAGGGAGTATGATGCTGAAGGTGATGACATTCACATTCAGAGAATGACAGAGACGAAGATGGCTAGGGGCTGAAGGAGAGGTTGTGCCCTCTCTGGGGAGATCTGGGGATGACGTGGTCAGTGTCTGACTGGAATTATGGGTCTTCATAATCTTGGATGGCTGCATGAACATAGAGTGGAGCAATTTTGGGAATGTCCATGTGCTCTGGTTTCTAATAAGAATAAAGTCAATATTATGCCACAGAATTCAGTGTTGTACCACAGATGTCAGTGCTGTACCACAGAATTCAGTGTTGTACCACAGAATTCAATGTTATACCACAGATATCAATGCTGTATCATAGAATTCAGCTTTGTACACCAGAAATCAGTGTTATATCACATTTCAAATAATAATGTAATGGATAACTTTTGAAGAATTCCTACACAATCAGAAAGAAGAAATACAAGTTATTGAAGAACTTTACCAGTGCTACTGTGTTAGCGTGTTGCTGCTGACCTCTACCTGTGTAAGAAAAATATTAAAGCACCAATGGAAATTGGCAGAAGTGTAGCTGTACTGCACAAACACTGTAGATCTGTGTCTTTTATTTTGTTCCAGAACAAGTGAGAAGTCTTTTGGAAAAAATACAGGCTGGCTCTTCTTAGATGCTGCAGATCATTTATTTATGGTAGGATGTTCAGTCTTGTTTGTATTTGTCATCAGAATATTGATACATGTGCAGTAATGCCTCAGCACTTGATAGCTTGATAACTTAAACTATTCAGTTATCTAATGTTTTTTTGCTGAGAACAAAATCACTCAGTACTGAAACAATTCCCGCCGAAGATGGATATGTCAGGCCATTGGTGCAAGTAAAACGGCGACACAACCCATATCCATTCTCTGGACTACATCCTGCTGGAAATCGTGTAGGACCATTGTCCTGCTACAAGAGAGATCCAGCGGGAGATTGAGAATGAACGAAGAAGAAGAAGAAACACTTGCCCTGTCTTGCCCGAGTTGAGATACTGTCACATGGGTTATTTTTCTAGCAAAAATAGAATCAAATGAATCCAGTCTTCCCAGTAGTTTACACTTAGTCATCATTATCAGGTGCCGTCTCGACTTCAAAGGTTCCCTACAATGTGCCGCTGACATCTTCTGTCTCTTACCTTACTTATGCATTCTGCTAGACTATATCCTGTGCATCTCATGATGTTTCACTCCAACTTATATTTCTGCCTGCCTCCTGCCTGTCTCACTTTTACCTTCAAGTTTTCTCTAGAAAAATGTTATTTATTATATAATATGTACAAAATAATGTATTTTTTTATTTTATTTCCTTTAATAGTTTTTTCATATGTAGATTGTCAGAACTTCTTTGTTTTCTTATTTTTTCCATGATGCTTTTCCTATTCTTCTTTATATCCACATCTCAAAGTTATTAATTCTGTCTTCTGGTTTTTTTGTTCATTATGTGTGTTTTTTAAACATACATTAATAAAGAGTAGATATAGCATTTTATCCTTTTCATTTTTAGTTTGTTTTAGTTTGCATTGATATATTATATATGTATCCACCTATATTAGAAAATGTCGCTGGAATTACATCGGACATGCGCTACGAATGGATACTCCCCTGTCAAGCTTTGATGTGGTCTCCAAAGGGCAAGAGAAAATGAGGAAGAGCAAAAGAAACTTTACATAGAACTATTACAAGAGAACGTTTCACCATCGGTATCAGAAACAATGAAGACCTAAAGCAAATTGCAAAGAAATGAGAGACATGGAAATCTATGACATCTGCCCTATCTGCCGTCTTTGGCCCTAGAGGAATAACTAACTAATATAGAATAGTCATAACCCTTGCCATAGTTTTTAATAATTGAAAACAATCTAGTTAACTTAGTTACAGTATGTTACAAAATGTTTATATATTTGTCACAGTAACACTAATATTACAAGAGTACATAGCATTTGTTACTTCTTCTTCTTCAGCGTTCATTCTCAAACTCCTGCTGGATCTCTGTTGTAGGACCATGAACCATTCTAGATTTCCAGCAGGATATAGTCCAGAGAATGGAAATGCGTTGTGTCGCCGTTTGATTTGCACCAATGGCACGACACATCCGTCTTCGGTGGGCATTTGTTACAATATTTATAAATTGTATAAGTTTATACACTATTTTTGTGATTGATAAACTAAATCACCATTTTTAGTAGTTGTGCAGTGTCAGAATCTAATGTCATTTATAACTTCAGCATGCCAAGGAGAGGGTTTTTGGCAGCTCAAAACTGCTAGCAAAGAAGACTAAGAAGAAACAAGAAACTGAAGAGGATGATGATGATAATAATGATGATGAAGGTAAATGATGAAAAAAATGGTTAAAATTTAGTTTCATAAATAAGACAAATACACAGAATCAACATTTCTTCTTCTTCAATGTTCATTTTCAAATTCCACTGGTTCTCTCTTGTAGTAATGGCCCAACTAGATTTCCAGCAGGATATAGTCCAAAGTAGGAGCGTGGTAGCCTAGTTCATAGTGAGCTTGCTTTCTATCACCGGGTTACAGCATGCCAGGTTCGAAACCACGTCCGAACAAAAAAATATTTGGGTTGTGATTTCTCGCTTGATACGACCACTCCTCCAGTCGACTCAACTGTAAATGAGTATCTAACTAATGAGTTAGGGGAGGTAAGGACAGCAAGGAAGGGAACTAGTCACTCCACCTAATAGTTGCTGCGGCTTAGTACATGAAGAGTTATCTTCATCCCCGATGGCAGGTTGCTGCCATGGGACATACCTTTACCTTTAGTCCAAAGAATGAAAATTCATTGTCACCATTTTATTTGTGCCAGTGGCCCGATACATCCATCTTCTGCAGAGTATGATTTATTTGAGATTCTCATCAATATTTGATCTGTTATGTGATTGAGGCTGACATCAATAGTTTTGTTACTTCAGAGATGTAGATAGTAGTTAATCTATATGGCAGTAGTAGATCAAATAATTGAAACTTATTCTTCATAAATTCATATTTTGTAGCATATATATGCCTTATTTTTATAAAAATGTCCATATTAGTAATAATTACTGAAATTGAACACACACACACGCCTTTCTCTCCTTCCCCCCTCCCCCACCTTATATATATTTTTGTTTAAATATTGCCCATCAATATGTGCGTGTTGTGAGATACACATCGCTGTAAATTCATATCAATACGGGAAATCCGTACTAGTTGATACATCTAATGTGGTACCCCTACATCCCTGACTGTGTGTTGATGCATCTAATGTGGTACCCCAACATCCCTAACTGTGTGTTTATACATCTAATGTGGTACCCCTAATTCCCTGACTGTGTGTTAATACATCTAATGTGGTACCCCTACATCCCTGACTGTGTGTTTATACATCTAATGTGATACCCCTACATCCCTGACTGTGTTAATACATCTAATGTGATACCCCTACATCCCTGACTGTGTTAATACATCTAATGTGGTACCCCTACATCCCTAACTGTGTGTTTATACATCTAATGTGGTACCCCTACATCCCTGACTGTGTGTTAATACATCTAATGTGATACCCCTACATCCCTGACTGTGTTAATACATCTAATGTGATACCCCTACATCCCTGACTGTGTTAATACATCTAATGTGATACCCCTACATCCCTGACTGTGTTAATACATCTAATGTGATACCCCTACATCCCTGACTGTGTGTTTATACATCTAATGTGGTACCCCTACATCCCTGACTGTGTGTTGATGCATCTAATGTGATACCCCTACATCCCTGACTGTGTGTTTATACATCTAATGTGATACCCCTACATCCCTGACTGTGTGTTGATGCATCTAATGTGGTACCCCTACATCCCTAACTGTGTGTTTATACATCTAATGTGGTACCCCTACATCCCTGACTGTGTGTTAATACATCTAATGTGGTACCCCTACATCCCTGACTGTGTGTTAATACATCTAATGTGGTACCCCTACATCCCTGACTGTGTGTTAATACATCTAATGTGGTACCCCTACATCCCTGACTGTGTTAATACATCTAATGTGATACCCCTACATCCCTGACTGTGTTAATACATCTAATGTGATACCCCTACATCCCTGACTGTGTTTATACATCTAATGTGGTACTCCTACATCCCTGACTGTGTGTTAATACATCTAATGTGGTTCCCCTACATCCCTGACTGTGTTAATACATCTAATGTGATACCCCTACATCCCTGACTGTGTTAATACATCTAATGTGATACCCCTACATCCCTGACTGTGTTTATACATCTAATGTGGTACCCCTACATCCCTGACTGTGTTAATACATCTAATGTGATACCCCTACATCAATGACTGTGTGTTAATACATCTAATGTGGTACCCCTACATCTCTGACTGTGTGTTAATACATCTAATGTGGTACCCCTACTGGTGGTATATAGGCTTATAGCTATACCTTATCTCCTTGTCTCAAATAATCATATTTAATAACATTTGCTTCATGTCCAGACCTGACCCCTAGCCTTGAGCTGTGTCCCAAATGGCAGGCCCTTAGCGAAATACTTGCTGAGATTGCAGAAGAAGAAGAAGAGTGCTGTGAAGTGGAATCCCCAGATTCATCTGGAGACAATGAAGCTGCACAAATTGGTGCAAGAGTGCTAATTTGTGCAGAGGATGATCAAACATGTAACCAACTGAAAAGTGTAAGTCTGACTTGATATAAAATATAATAATGTCATATAATGTGCCATACAGAATAAAATAATAAAAGAATGTGTCACTTTAATAAATGCCATATATAAATCATAATATAAGATAAATTATTATATTCTACATTCTAGAATTTAGTCTTCTGTATGGTTACTCTGAACTCATAATTCTTGGTGAATTAGTCTGCTGTAGTCGAGGACATGTTCAAACTCTTTGTGACATATCTTGATATCATTGACATAGGCTGCCATTTTCCCTGTTGGCAGCAGTCAACCTTCCATTACAAATTTGTCCATGCCATGCTGTTATGTCTCAGTATATGTCCAAAAACTCTTAGTTTTTTTGTGATGATGTTGTTTAGAAGTCCACCCTGTTCTATTTTCAAAGTGTGCAACCCTTTTATATATGATCAATAATGAAAACAATTATAACAAAAACACAACATGTAGGAACTTTAACATGAAGATAAACACAGAAAAAAATACATGATAATGTCAATAGCACAAACAGAGAGAAACACTACTATTTTCATTGATGACCAACAATTTAAACAGGTGAAAGAATTCACTTATCTTGGAGGGGTGCAAAGGGAACGCATTGCTCTAGGCGGACCCAGGGTTAGCAGATAACCAAGATCCCAAATGTACCTCCACGCGGTGCACCCTGGAAACAGAAATACAGCAGCTCGTGCTAATTCTGGCCAAATCATTTGGGGATCGTGTCCGAGAATGTGGAGGTAGCAGATGGAAAGAGATTTGACTGCACAAAAGACAGACAATATCTCCGACACCACCAGCAGCACCACATATAGCGACACTGTCGACATACAGTGAAGCTAGTCAGTCCATTCCGATCATTGGAGGGGCGGCCAATGTAAAATGCATGTTAAGGTAAATGCATGGCGAGAGACAAATATATTTCATACAGAGTACAATGAAACAATGAAAGGGCAGAACAGCGCTAGAGGGCAGCGCGAACTGCAAATAGAAAGTGAAAAGTCCCTAGGAAAGGGGAACTACAAGCTCCGTCAGCTCGAGACGGGCTTCTAGTTACCAGAGTTCCCTACAGGCAGAGACCCAGACCCATCCATTGGCGTTTGGTAAAGCAAGAAGACCTAACCCAACTCTAATGTCGAGCCTTCCTAAACCGGAAATATGCTTGCAAAGAGAAAGGGATCTGTACCCGATTCGCTCAGGCACAAAAGGGACAACGATTTAGCCCTGGCCCAACTCTACTGTCAGGTTTTCCTACACCGGAAATACACTTGAAGAGAGAAAGGGTTCAGTACCTGATGGGCTCAGGCGCTATTGGGACAAGGACGCTCAGCTCGGGAACGCCTTGCTCTCAAACGCGTGGTGTGAGACTCAAACTTGGACAAGGGGTACACGATGTCGGTGAATGACACCTCGGCTAAGAGGGCGAAAGAGCCAGGGTCCAACTCCTCTGTTGAGTTCTTCCCCTTAAGGAACCAGGCTCACGGATGAGAAACGGTTCGGTACCCAATGGGCACAGGCACAGCACGTCCAATTACACGAGGCAAGTTCATAGACAGTGGAACACCTCGTTCGAGTCAGACGAGAGCAAAACATCGTTTGGGCGAAGAGTCTCCACTACGCGTGCCTGGAGACAGATATAGAGGCTGTCACAGGCTAAGGGTAGCCCACCTGAATTGTCAAGGCATGCCGAAATCGGATGTGCTAGGCCTATAAGGCGCATAACGGTGGCAAAACGTAATCACGCTCCCGGCGGAAATCGCACGGATATCCGTGATGGTTACAATGGAGCGAACGAAAAACAAACAAACAAACAAACTTATCTTGGAAGCATTATATCATCAAATGAGAAAAAACACCAAAGAAATCCAACATAGATGCAACATAGCATACCAGATCTTAGGGTAGATGTCTCATATTTTCAAAAACAAACTTGAACATGAACACCAAAACTGCACTATATAAAATGATCATCATGTCATCACTATGATACCAATGTCAAACGTGGACACTAACAGCAAAAGCCAGAAGAGAACTTGTTACAACAGAGATTACTTGACTTTGTAGAATTCTCAAAGTACCGGTAACAATAAGAGACAGAATCAGAAATTAAAACATAGAAGACTAACAAACACAATGCCAATCCTGGATTACATTAGAAGACAACAGATTGAGTAGTTTTCACATGTTTTCAGTTTTCAGACTACCATCAGATAGTGCCACTAAACAAGCAAATCAGCTCTTTCGTTGCCCCGAATACCAACATGCCCAGGAACAAAAATAAAAGTCACCTTCTCCAACCTTCTTCTGCGTTCATTCTCAAACTCCTGCAGATTAGCAGGATGTAGTCCGGAGAACGAAATGTGTTGTGTCATGGTTTACAGCATTGCTGCGATATCTGCGCCTTTCAGCCTGACACATCTGACTTCAGCATGGCTGTGGGTCACTGACCCTATATGGGATGGGACAGCCAACTCCATCCCATAACCCCCTTAGTCGCCTCTTAAAACATGCATGGAAGGTAAACAGTGTTGCTATTCTTTGCTCCCCTTTCGGGCCCCAGCAACACACAGGCATCTGTTGTCTCTAATTCTCCACTATTTTTTGTGGACTTATTATTTACTTATATACACTGTTTGTTTATTGTCCAAGACTTGCATCCATAGACTATGTTAGAATCAGTAATATCTAATAATACTTATAATAATAAGGATCCAAGATGTCAGTTTCTGATATTCTGCTAGTTCACTTGTAAAAATACTAAAGAAATGTTTCACAACCAGGAATTGTCTGTTTCATTTCAATTTTTTATTGTTTGTTTCCTTTCAATTTTTTTTTGTATTGTTAGTATTTGTGCCAAACTGGTGAAGAACTGATGAATCGACTGTTTCACAAATACTTACAGATCAGGCGAAATCCAAACCAAGCTAAAGTAAGTTGGACATACAAATAATTCAACAATAGATATGGATAGTCTGTGATTTTCCTTTTAGGATAGATAAATATGTTGTTTGGAAGATTAAAACATATTTCAATAATTGATTATTCAATGATACTGTTTCAAGCAACATATTTGGATGCTTGGCACTAAACGGATGACAAATCCAGATCTTATTTATCTCCCATTACCAAAGGTGTTAGTCTCGCAGCATAGGAATATTATTACATGTTAAATGAAGTGTCTGAGAAAAGCTTCAGTGGTTCTAAACTAGATAAAATAAGAAATGAAGAAATTAGGAAAACAGTAGGTATAATATGTATTGAACATATTGAAAAACAGCAAGTAAAATGGTTTGGTCACTTTATGAGAATAAACCCAAATGAAATACCAATAAGAGCGTATAGTAAAAGAATATCCAGACATAAAGTCAAAGGTAGACCAATAAAATGGTGAATAGAAAACATCAAGATAACCTTGAACAAACATGGACTCAACAAAACCAAGGCAATACATCTGGCCTTGAAATGACAAATGAGGCTCCCACCCCTATGCTTAACTGCAAGTGTGGATACTAACAATCATCGGTTACTTGGAGAACAATAATAATTATAGACCGAAGGTGTTTACAAATTGTTTAGACATTGACAGCATCAACTTTCAAATTCTTTTTAAATTCCAACTCTTGTCATAGACCAAAAACTTTGACATTTTCTACATTTCATAATGAATGTTGCATTTTCTGAATGAATTTGAAAGCCCCAGATTTATTTCGAGAGTAAAATCATATTTATTATAATGCTTGGCATGGATGTATATTACTTTCTATGTATCACAAACACTGACCTTCCAGAATTTCTTTTTTTTCTACACTAAAACTCACAACCCACGCCAATGGGCTGTATTTTGTATGGATCGCCATTGTGGAATGATGTACTATCCCAGATGAGCTATTCCTAGTAACACTGTTGCCATGTTTCAGAATTATCATAATGGTTTTGACAATTGTCAAGATTGATCAACAAAAGTATATAATGGAAATTCAACAGTTGTCGAATTTTGTCGGTAAATTGTTATGTTCTCTTTCTCCTTGACACAACATGCAATTCTTTACTGATTGTGAGCCACTGTGAGTTAATGAATTAAAATCACATTTAGAAGCTATTAATTTTCTTGTTTGTTTCATTACCCAGGAATTACGAGCAACAGAGCTTGTGTATCCTTTTTTCAATGAGGAAGGTTTCTTCAGAGTTTTATTTCATACCCAGAATATTTACTCTCAGCTGTGTGCACCAGAAGACTTCAACTCTCAGCTGTGTGCACCAGAAGACTTCAACTCTCAGCTGTGTGCACCAGAAGACTCCAACTCTCAGCTGTGTGCATCAGAAGACTTCAACTCCCAGCTGTGCTGTGTGCATAAGAAGACTTCAACTCTCAGCTGTGTGCATCAGAAGACTTCAACTCCCAGCTGTGTGCACCAGAAGACTTCAACTCTCAGCTGTGTGAAACAGAAGACTTCAACTCTCAGATGTGTGCATCAGAAGACTTCAACTCTCAGCTGTGTGCATCAGAAGATTTCAACTCCCAGATGTGTGCATCAGAAGACTTCAACTCTCAGCTGTGTGCATCAGAAGACTTCAACTCTCAGCTGTGTGCATCAGAAGACGTCAACTCCAAGCTGTGTGCATCAGAAGACTTCAACTCCCAGCTGTGTGCATCAGAAGACTTCAACTCCCAGCTGTGTGCATCAGAAGACTTCAACTCTCAGCTGTGTGCATCAGAAGACTTCAACTCTCAGCTGTGTGCATCAGAAGACTTCAACTCTCAGCTGTGTGCACCAGAAGACTCCAACTCTCAGCTGTGTGCATCAGAAGACTTCAACTCCCAGCTGTGCTGTGTGCAACAGAAGACTTCAACTCTCAGCTGTGTGCATCAGAAGACTTCAACTCCCAGCTGTGTGCAACAGAAGACTTCAACTCTCAGATGTGTGCATCAGAAGACTTCAACTCTCAGCTGTGTGCATCAGAAGATTTCAACTCCCAGATGTGTGCATCAGAAGACTTCAACTCTCAGCTGTGTGCATCAGAAGACTTCAACTCTCAGCTGTGTGCATCAGAAGACGTCAACTCCAAGCTGTGTGCATCAGAAGACTTCAACTCCCAGCTGTGTGCATCAGAAGACTTCAACTCCCAGCTGTGTGCATCAGAAGACTTCAACTCTCAGCTGTGTGCATCAGAAGACTTCAACTCTCAGCTGTGTGCATCAGAAGACTCCAACTCTCAGCTGTGTGCACCAGAAGACTTCAACTCTCAGCTGTGTGCAACAGAAGACTTCAACTCTCAGCTGTGTGCACCAGAAGACTTCAACTCCCAGCTGTGTGCATCAGAAGACTTCAACTCCCAGCTGTGTGCATCAGAAGACTTCGCCTCCCAGCTGTGTGCATCAGAAGACTTCAACTCTCAGCTGTGTGCATCAGAAGACTTCAACTCTCAGCTGTGTGCATCAGAAGACTTCAACTCCCAGCTGTGTGCATCAGAAGACTTCAACTCTCAGCTGTGTGCACCAGAAGACTTCAACTCCCAGCTGTGTGCATCAGAAGACTTCAACTCCCAGCTGTGTGCACCAGAAGACTTCAACTCCCAGCTGTGTGTAATGTTTTTGTGAAGTAACATCATGCTGAGTGGCTGCTCTATTTGTATGTAAAGGCATGTTCCACCATTTTGTGTACAAACATCTAATCATATGAAAGCCTACAACTATTACAAGGTGTTCTTGTTCTTCTTCAGCGTACATTCTCGAACTCCTGCTGAATTTCTCTTGTAGCAGGACCATGTCCTACTAGATTTCCAGCAGGATGTAGTCCAGAGAATGCAAATGCGTTGTTGCCATTTTATTTGCGCCAATGGCCCGACACATCCGTCTTCGGCTGGATTTTCAAGGTGTTAATCTTGGCCTATTTTTGACCACATCCCATAGACTTAAACCTATGAGTGTATGGTTTCAATGTGTCAAAATTAATTTTTGAAATCAAACAAACAATAACTTATTTGTCAGTTGCAATTTATAGCCATTCTCAAGTCTACATAGCAATCAGATGAGCAGTTGGACTTGATGGCAGACAATTTATAGACAGTTTTGTTTGTGTGTGTTAATTATGAAGGTGCAAAAAATAGGCATTTTGTAATAGTGTTATAAAACATCCAGTGTAGGAAGAACTAAACAAACTCTAGTGGAGGAAAAACTAAACAAACTCCAGTGAAGGAAACACTAAAGAAACTCCAGTGAAGGAAAATCTAAACAAACTCCAGTGAAGGAAACACTAAAGAAACTCCAGTGAAGGAAAATCTAAACAAACTCCAGTGGAGGAAGAATAAAGAAACAATGCTGGAAATGAATAGGATATACCCTGGTACATTAAGAAAATAAAAGGAAAGCATTGTAAGACAAGGCATTGTTCTGGAACATTGTAAGACAGGCATTGTTCTGGAACATTGTAAGACAAGGCATTGTTCTGGAACTCACACTGAAAGTGGAAATGAGCAATACCAAGAAATACCTGGACGACACGATATTAGATGCAGACACAAAAGCTTGGTAGAGCATGGAAAGTCGTAATTTTTTTAATTAATATTTTGATACATATTTACCATTTCTGATTGCATTTTTAATTGATCTCGTTTACAAATAGAGTGATGAAGAAAACCGAGCCCGACCAAAAAATGAAGCTAGTAAAGATTCTGGTAAAATGTCCACATCTGATTCAATGACCTTGACATTAACTCAATTGATGAGAGCTTCTAAAGGAGATGATTCTGAAGGAGATCAGAAGGTAAATAATTTATATTTTGTGTGTAGCTAGCACAAAAGACATGACACCTTGTTGAAGACCTTACTTAAGAGTAAAGTCGAGCAAGAGGTAGGCAGAGATACAAGTGGGAGAGTAACATGGAATAGAGCTCAACTCACAAATGTAGCCAAAAATACAATGCTTTCTACAAGCTTGAAAGAAAGAAACAGACAATTATTTTTAGGCTAACAGACCACAACAGACTCAAACAAAACATGTAGAGGAAGTTCATTGATATATAATTGATGTATACACATGTAAAATTGATGTATACACATGTATAATTGATGTATACACATGTATAATTGAGTTGGTGACTGATATGTGCTCCCGTGGGTAACCTTCAGAAAACAGAACATATTTTATAGTAATGTCCACTGTACAAGATTACAAGATAAAAACTACGGCCATTTGAAATAGCTCTGAGGGACAAGTTCTTCGACACCATCTCTAGAGCTGGTGACCACAGAACAGTTCATTGATGACATCCATATCAGAGTCTGACTATCAACTGGAGAACGAGGAAGCGGAAGAACGAAGTTTTGTATGTTGTTGCCCACCAAAGACGAATGTGTTGGGTCACTGGCACAAATAAAACGGTGACGCAACACATTTCCATTCTCTGGACTACATCTTGCTGGAAATCTAACCATCTGGAAACCAGTGCCCTGCTACATGAGAGATCCAGTTGGAATTTGAGAATGAACACTGAAGAAGAAATGTTGTTCATCTGTCAGAGTCGACGATGACCATTTAGCTTAACTAGCATGAAAATGATGATGATTGCGGTGTGTCCGGCTGTAGCTAAGAAGTCCTATGTGTGTTTGGAATTTTTTTCCAAACTCTGAACATGCATGGGAGGAGTATAAGACATTGAGCAGTTTTTGCTTTTCTTCTCGCGTTTTTGTTGTGCATCATGTTTAAGACGCCACAGCGCATTTCCATTCTCTAGACTACATCTTATTAGAAATCTAGTAGGACCATTGTCCGGCTACAAGAGAGATCCAGCGGGAGTTTGAGAATGAACGTTGAAGAAGAAGAGGATATCCTTTACAAAGAAATACAAGTCAAAAACTATTTTTTATATCAGCAGTCACATAACCTTCTCTAGCTCATAAGGGTACCACTTTTGAAACATAAAAAAATACAAAAATCCATCAGGCCTCTCTGTTCTCAATGGCCTCATTTGAGTATGGAGAAACTCAATCCTGTCCAGTTTTTTATATTAGTTAGTTAGTTAATCGTTGGATCATCGTCGCAGCTCTCTGGACAAGTCCATAGGTGCTCAGATCTCTCCTTGAGTGTAGCCGCCATTACATGTTGACTGAAGGTCCCAGTATGCAGTTGATTGACCATCATTCTTTTTCGCCCACGAAACCGCTCCATTCTAGCAACACTACATTTCAAACCAAATTCCTTTATTCTAGTCATCATCGCTTATACAGTCATTTGCTCGTGAGTTTTGATATTATTAACTCAAAGTGGACCAGGGACAATAGAGATAGGCCTATATAGGGAAAAATGATAAATAGGTTGTTGCTTGGTCCACTACTATCCTCTGTCATTTTTTTCCACCCTTGGGATCCCAAGTCTTTATTATGGAGTTTAGGGGTAACTCAATCAGTGATTGCACATTTCTATCTTTATTTATTATGGAGTTTAGGGGTAACTCAATCAGTGATTGCACATTTCTAGCTTTAAATATTATGGAGATTAGGGGTAACTCAATCAGTGATTGCACATTTCTAGCTTTAAATATTATGGAGTTTAGGGGTAACTCAATCAGTGATTGCACATTTCTAGCTTTAAATATTATGGAGGTTAGGAGTAACTCAATCAGTGATTGCACATTTCTAGCTTTAAATATTATGGAGTTTAGGGGTAACTCAATCAGTGATTGCACATTTCTAGCTTTAAATATTATGGAGTTTAGGCCTCAATCAGTGATTGCACATTTCTAGCTTTAAATATTATGGAGGTTAGGAGTAACTCAATCAGTGATTGCGCATTTCTAGCTTTAAATTTTATGGAGTTTAGGGGTAACTCAATCAGTGATTGCACATTTCTAGCTTTAAATATTATGGAGTTTAGGGGTAACTCAATCAGTGATTGCACATTTCTATCTTTAAATATTATGGAGGCTAGGAGTAACTCAATCAGTGATTGCGCATTTCTAGCTTTAAATATTATGGAGTTTAGGGGTAACTCAATCAGTGATTGCAAATTTCTAGCTTTAAGTATTATGGAGTTTAGGGGTAACTCAATCAGTGATTGCAAATTTCTAGCTTTAAATATTATGGAGTTTAGGGGTAACTCAATCAGTGATTGCACATTTCTAGCTTTAAATATTATGGAGTTTAGGGGTAACTCAATCAGTGATTGCAAATTTCTAGCTTTAAGTATTATGGAGTTTAGGGGTAACTCAATCAGTGATTGCACATTTCTAGCTTTAAATCTGTTTTCCCACCTGTTCACTCTGTTGTTTTTTTTATTATCTCAGAACAAAGATGAACCTGTCACATCATCAAAAGACGCGTATTATGGTCTCGTCACGTCTCCTATGACAATAATTCATCCTCTTCATGGCTGCTCTGATCCACATGGCCTGTCACGCACTGTTGAAGAGATTCAACCAAAGTATGTGATCCTGTACGATGCAGACATCAGCTTGGTCAGACAACTGGAGGTAAGTTTTTACTGATGGCAAAGCTGGACAGGAAATGAAATCCACAAGTGGGGAAGGGAGTGTGTTTGGGGTGTCCAAACCATCCCCCCCCCCCCCCTTTAGGAAATTGGAATATGCTTTTTTAATGCTAGGACTTTAGTTTATCTATCTATCTATTCGCTAAACCCTTTATTGCTTTTCAGAATCAGGGATAGAAGAGTTCTCTGGAGATGGCCCTCGTGTGTGCTGAGTATATTGTGGAATTTGTCTGAGTATATTTGTCGCCTTTTATTTCGGTGGTCCATCAATTTCATGGTTGGCCTCTAGGTCTGCCTTCACTATATCTGTGTAGCATAGTTTGCTGTGGAATGCTGTCTGGTGGTAGTCTGCTGATGTGTGCAAACCATTTTATCTGTTGTCTCTTAATATATTCCAAGATTAGGGTGGTACCAGTTCTCTATCTGTCTTCATTTCTCACCCTGTCTCTCTTAGCAATATTCCTAGGATTCTACATAGGCATGCCATTTCAGCTGTCACAAATTTATGCTTGTTCTTTGCTGTGGTTGTCCATGTTTGGCATTGGTAGCACAGGGTTGGCATAATAATCATTTTGAATAGTATTATCTTGGTGTTTAAATCTACATTTTTGTTTCTGAAGATTGGTGTCATTTGCCATAGGGCTTGATGACTTTAGTCAAAAGGGTAAAAGCCCCTCCTTAAAGATTTTTTGCACAAAGATCATCAACTTTTTCATGAAAACGGGAGAGTTACACAACAGGAATATAGGGGGATGAACTTTTTTTATAATTTTAGGTTCAACACTCCCCCTCTCCCCCCCCCCTTTACTGATTATGTATCATACGGCCCTGAGGGAATACTTACAGAAGAGATACTTATAGATCATGTCAACCCGTAGATTAAATGAGTTACAGAAGAGATACTTATAGCTCATGTCAACCAGTAGATTAAATGAGTTACAGAAGAGATGCTTATAGCTCATGTCAACCCGTAGATTAAATGAGTTAAGAAGAGATACTTATAGCTCATGTCAACCAGTAGATTAAATGAGTTACAGAAGAGATGCTTATAGCTCATGTCAACCAGTAGATTAAATGAGTTATAGAAGAGATACTTATAGCTCATGTCAACCAGTATATTAAATGAGTTATAGAAGAGATACTTATAGCTCATGTCAACCCGTAGATTAAATGAGTTACAGAAGAGATGCTTATAGCTCATGTCAACCAGTAGATTAAATGAGTTACAGAAGAGATGCTTATAGCTCATGTCAACCAGTAGATTAAATGAGTTAAGAAGAGATACTTATAGCTCATGTCAACCCGTAGATTAAATGAGTTATAGAAGAGATACTTATAGCTCATGTCAACCCGTAGATTAAATGAGTTACAGAAGAGATGCTTATAGCTCATGTCAACCAGTAGATTAAATGAGTTATAGAAGAGATGCTTATAGCTCATGTTAACCAGTAGATTAAATGAGTTACAGAAGAGATGCTTATAGCTCATGTTAACCAGTAGATTAAATGAGTTACAGAAGAGATGCTTATAGCTCATGTTAACCAGTAGATTAAATGAGTTACAGAAGAGATGCTTATAGCTCATGTCAACCAGTAGATTAAATGAGTTATAGAAGAGATACTTATAGCTCATGTCAACCAGTAGATTTAATGAGTTATAGAAGAGATACTTATAGCTCATGTCAACCAGTAGATTAAATGAGTTACAGAAGATTCTGAATTATGTTTCATGACCTGTCTGACCAGTAATTTGTGTGTGTCCATTCTTAACTCTTGCTGAATCTTTCATGTAGAAAGACAATGATCTTACTAGATTTCCAGCAGAATGGAGATGGTCAACACTTTTGAACCAAACACTTTCATTTCACTTCATACCCCCTTGTGCCTTGCAGTCAGGGTTGGAAGAGTTCTCTGGAGATTACTTTCTTCTGTAATTCATATATCTTTGTTTTCGTTGACTTTATTTCTATAATCTATCATTTGCATGGTCTGTCCCTGACTTTGTAACCCTCGTATCTGTATAGCAATGCTTTTTGGGGGGGCAGTCTGATGGTAGAAGCATGTGAAAACCACTCAATATGTTGTATTCTGATGTAATCCAGGATTAGCATTGTGTGTGTTAGTCTTCTGATGTTTTCATTTCTGATTCTGTCTCTTACTGTTAATCCAATTATTCTACATAGGCAAGTCATTTCTGTTGTAACAAGTTTTTTAGCTTCTGTTTGTTAATGTTCATGTTGAGACACGATGGTTACAAAGTCAGGGGCAGACCATGCAAAAGATGAATTACAGAAATAAAAGAGTCAATGAAAACAAACATATGAAACACATAAAAAGGCTGTCTCCAGATAACTCTTCTACCCTTGATGCGGCAAGAAAGGGTTATAAAACGAAAAGAAAGAAAACTATGGAAACTATCCTATTTTTGTAGCTCAAGAAAAAAGAATCAGTAAAGAAGTCATTGGGGAAATAATTTAGCAAAGATGGGATAATGTTACTAAGAACAATGTAGAAGCTAAAGAGTTAATTTTGTTTCATGACAATCTTTAAAGTCATTCAATGTTTTCTCCTCCATAGGTGTATAAAGCCTCTAGACCAGGCAGGCCATTGCGGGTTTATTTTATGATGTACAAGGGTTCGGTAGAGGAACAGAGATATCTAACCACTCTACGGAAGGAGAAAGAAGCTTTTGAGTACCTGATCAGAGAGAAGGCTGTAAGTATCTATGAAGAAGTATCTAAGTAGAAGGCTGTAAGTATCTATCTTTACATTCATGGTTTTGTTTAGTTTGTTAGAAAATAGTACGGTTTATGTGATATCTTGTTGAATAGATCAAGAATACTTGATGAATACTTTCTGGACTACATACTGCTGGAAATCTAGTGTTCATTCTCAAACTCCCACTGCATCTCTCTTATAGTAGGACCATGGTCCTACTAGATTTCCAGCAGGATATAGTCCAGAGAATGGAAATGCATTGTGTCGCCATTTAATTTATGTCAATGGCCCGACACATCCGTCTTCGGCTGGATATTCTTTAAAATGAATTTTCTTATTTCAATACAAACGTCTGTATTTAGCACCCAAAAAATACACCATAAAACCTTAAAAAATTTTTCATTTATTTTGTCCCTCAAAATATGTGCATGTGTGATATAAAATAAGATACAAATTAGTAATAATTACAAGGAAATTTAACACCAAAGCCAAAGGACTTTTTAATGGGTTCTTTTGGGGGGGGGGGGGGGTCAAATTCCATATCAATATGCAAAATCCGTACTAATTGATACCTATGCATCCTATTGCTTGTGTGTTCCTGAGACCTGAAAGATGAGCAAAGAATAACAACACTGCAACCTATTATTTATACTGAGAGATGCCCATTGTGAGAATTATAGGAAAAACTACAGTATAACTGTCTACTATGTGATAAATGGAGAGAAAAAATTTTTATATTGAAATTTAGTTCTACAAATAGGACAAATTACACATATTCAACATTTCGACCACAGCGTCTTTGTCAAGATAAGGAAAAGCACACAAAAATGGAATTAGAATAAACAAAAACTATGTTAAAGAATAGTATGTAAGCATCTATGTTACCAAAGGAGAAATAGATGGACATAGAGTAGAATAAGAGGCTCATAGCATACAGGCTCCCTACTCTATATAATGTATTTTCTTAACCTTTACGACTCTGCGGGCGAGGTCACGCACCCGTAGGACACGCCCCCTTGTGCCTGCGGGCGAGGACACTCACCATACGATATCGCCTGATTCCCGAGTACGGAACTTCACGAAGTAATGAACAGATGCCGTATAAAGCCCGCCAAACGAAGCTAGGATTACGTCACAGTTTAAAGGTCAAATTCCTTTACTCATTACGATTGTAAGAGAGAGAAAGCCGGTTGAATTTGTCAACGCATTTCTAGAGCGACTTTAGCCATTTTCGGCCGTATTTTACTATCAAATTGAGTACCGCGTGGAATGGGTAAGTGATCGTGACTACATGTTCTAATTGTTGTTCTTTGTGTTTAATATGTTGTTATTTCTTCTTCTTCTTCAGCGTTCATTCTCAAACTCCTGCTGGATCTCTATTGCAGTAGGACAATGGCCCTTTTAGATTTCCAGCAGGATATAGTCCAGAGAATGGAAATGCGTTGTGTCGCCGTTTTATTTGCGCCAATGGCCCGACACATCCGTCTTCGGCGGGATATGTTGTTATTTGATAAGAATGTTTGTGTATTCATTCAAAAACACAAAAATAATATGTATCAGGGGTGCCACATGTGTGCATGGACAATAATTACGTTGCGTGTCGGCATAGACCTAGTGTTGACCGGACGGACATTATATGCGATTTCTTCACGTTTTATTAGTTTTTTTAGTTCATATTATATTAGTTTGGATATAAAACAATACATATACAATAAGTATAGGTATTTATGAGGATTTTACCAATGTTGCCACACATTGCTCATGTATTAGGGGCGTCAAGAAGATATATTTGCGATTTTGAAAATGACGTTTTCCGTTTTTCCCCCGAATTTTCAACTTCACAACTTGCTCACAACTGTCATATCACACATACAACAACAGCAAAAACACGATTATATTCACTATTCATTCCTTTATTTACATGTGCAAAAATTATTTAAATATCTTCTAAAACAAAAAAGTTATTGCGTTTTCAAAACACTCACCATCAACAACGAAAATTTTCCAAAAAGAATCCAGGCCCTGGGGAGAAATTTCTCAATTTAATTCAGGGCCCTAAAGGTTAAAAAAGACCTTAAGGTTGAAACATTAGAAATGTCTTGAATACTGTTAGTAATTTTATGTTTTCGTACCAATACCCCATAGTCCAATAGTCTGTTAGTCATCATAAAACTCTGACATAACTTGTGTTCTACATAAGTACTATTTATATAACTTCTGGACACACTAACAAAAATGTATTATTTACCTTCCAGACTATGGTAGTCTCTGAAGAACAGGATGGAAAGACAGATGATGACTCAAACTGGACTAAAACAGTTGGGACAAGCTCCAGACAGGGAGGACCTGAAGTAGTCCAGCATCAAAGGGTATGTAGACTTTGTTGATATTACTCAGAATGAACAGTTCATCAATAAGCCTTTCAAATCCCTGTAGTCCGCCGAAGATGGATGTGCCGGGCCATTGGCACAAATAAAACGGCGACACAACGCATTTCCATTCACTGGACTACATCCTGCTGGAAATCTAGTAGGGCCATTGCCCTGCTACAAGAGATATCCAGCGGGAGTTTGAGAATGAACGCTGAAGAAGAAGAAATCCCTGTAGAGTTCAGGTCTTTAATAAACCTCTTCCATCTTTTTTTCTTCTTTAGCTTATCCTTCTGATTCCTTCCATGTGTCTCCTCTTATCTTAAGGTGTTGCTTTGTTGTATCCTTTCCCAGAAGGTTCCAGAATAGTCTCTGTCTCTCTCTGTTGGCATCTGTTTTGTTATTCCCATGAGTTTTTACATATACTGTTTTCAGGTTCTCTTTGCAGTATGCATGGCACAGAAGAATGATGGTCAATCAACATAGAACCGGAACTGTCAGCAGAGGTGTCATGACAGATACACTCAGGGAGAGATTGGAGCACCTATGGATTTGTCTGGAGTGCAGTGATGATGATCTGATGATTAACTAACTAAGGTCACACATGTCAACCAGTTGAGACTAAAACTTATATAAGAACTTTAAAAAAAAACACTAAGAATCAAGAAAAAAGTTACACCCACCATTGTTGTCACCATAAGTGTCACCATGGTTACTCAACCAAGAAGGATGTTTTGATAAAAGACAAAAATTAGAGATTGAGACAAAACATGCAGTGATGATGATGATGATTTATAACAGATAACAAGTTGTCACCCTATCTCTTAGCTTTCCTTAGTCACCTACTACAACATGACTGGATATAACACAGTTGCCCTATTATTTGCACCTAAAACAGAAGTCCAGGTTGCCGCAAGCAAATGACATCCAGACTTATATACAGTGGAATTTCATTATAACAACTTGTCCCGGACCGACAAAACATGTACCTGGTATGTAATAACAGAAATATGTATGTAATAACAGAAATTTGCTGTATACAGTATAAGCAAGAAAAAATAAATATAATTGAGGGTTTTGAAAAGTGTTGTTATATAGGGAAATTTGTTATAAAAGAATGCACAATAGAGGAATTCCACTGTATATATATATATATATATATATATATATATATAATATATAATAATGTATATTATTTTCCTATTTGTGTTACTACAGCCCAAATCTAATATTCGGATCTTCTCTGGTTTTCTGGGAGTTATATATTTAACTGATGATCTCAATATATTTATTATTCAAATTTGTTCGCTGTCTTCAATATATATTGATTTTTAATGCAGGTCATCGTAGACATGAGAGAGTTTAGAAGTGAGCTGCCTTCCCTCATCCATCGCAGAAATATTGAAATTGAACCAGTCACATTAGAGGTTTGTCACGTGTCTAGTTGTAGAAAAAATAGTTCAGACAAGTCACATGAGATTTTTGTCACATTAGAGGTTTGTCACATGTCTAGTTGCAGAAAAAAAGATTATCCAAACACGTCACATTAGAGGTTTGTCACATGTCTAGTTGCAGAAAAAAAGAATTTCCAGACACAAACATGCTCTTTCAGAGATAATGAAAAATGACTCAGTGTCTGGAAAGGACCTGCTGAAATGCACCGGACACAAATAATCGATGTTCCTTCTGCAATGATTCTCAGATTTCTGCTGGTTATCAAGATATAGTTCCTTCTGCAATGATTGAATCAAGATATAGTTCCTTCTGCAATGATTGAATCAAGATATAGTTCCTTCTGCAATGATTGAATCAAGATATAGTTCCTTCTGCAATGATTGAATCAAGATATAGTTGCTTCTGCAATGATTGAATCAAGATATAGTTCCTTCTGCAATGATTGAATCAAGATATAGTTCCTTCTGCAATAATTGAATCAAGAATCAAGATACAGTTCCTTCTGCAATGATTGAATCAAGAATCAAGATACAGTTCCTTCTGCAATGATTGAATCAAGAATCAAGATATAGTTGCTTCTGCAATGATTGAATCAAGAATCAAGATGCAGTTCCTTCTGCAATGATTGAATCAAGAATCAAGATATAGTTGCTTCTGTAATGATTGAATCAAGAATCAAGATATAGTTGCTTCTGCAATGATTGAATCAAGATATAGTTGATTCTGCAATGATTGAATCAAGATATAGTTGCTTCTGCAATTATTGAATCAAGATATAGTTCCTTCTGCAATGATTTAATCAAGAATCAAGATACAGTTCCTTCTGCAATGATTGAACCAAGATATAGTTGTTTTGTAATGATTGAATCAAGATACAGTTGCTTCTGCAATGATTGAATCAAGAATCAAGATGCAGTTGCTTCTGCAATGATTGAAACAAGAAACCTGCAATGATTCTCAAATTCCTGTTGGTTATCTAGATGTAGTTTGATGAATTAAATTTGTTACATTGTGGTGTACTTGCTGCAATATCTTCACTTTTTAGCTTGACACGTTTGACTTTAGCATTGTATTCTTACATCACTTTGGCTTTCTACAAGGTGAGGTAGCCAACTTCACATCTCACCTTCCGTAGTCACCTCTTCTTCTTCTTCTTCAGCGTTCGCTCTCAAATAACCACAACGAGTATTTCGTGTGATTTCCGCTAGGGAGCGTGAAGTACATTGTGCTGCAAGTTCCACAGTAAAACTGTGATTATTTGCACCCCGGTTGGCCACTTGTGGTCAGGACGTCCGAGATCCAGCACATCCGCTTTCGTCATTCCTTTATTTCGGGTTTGGTCCCTAGTAGTCACCTCTTATTACATGCTTTTTACCACATCTGATATCACCCATCTGAACGGTGACCATAGGCATTGTTGCTTGACACTTTTGCAGCCCTCTGGGTCACTTTTTCTGGGTCAACTCTGGTAAACTTTCCTATTAGAAAGAGAGCTCTTATAAACTTTCCTATTAGAAAGACAACTCCGATAAACTCTTAGCAGAAATAGTGCTATTATGAATACCACCGACACAGAGAACTTGCTTATACACGATCAGAATTAGTAAGAGTAGCAACAACAACCACCTTTGATGTTTGTTTTGATCCCTGAGAGTTATGAGCAATATAAATTTTGAACAATGTGAAGGTTCTCCCGAGCTTTATTTCATATCCAGAAGACTCCAACCATCAGCTGTGTCCAATGCTTTGAGAAGGAGCCAGAAGATTCCGAGGTAGTAAAAACATAATTATATAGATTTAAGGATGATGTGGTGTTTCCACAAGAGGAAAGTGTTACTGTCTATGCATGTAATATACTGATGATTTACTGTTGCATGGTGGTTGGCTGTATGGCCCACTGGTGAAACTGTCCGACATTTTCATGTCAATCTTTGATGTTAACTGATTGAATCTGCCAGTACAACTGTAGGTATCACATTTGGTAAATTTTATAATTGTTTGTATTTTTAAATGATCCCTTTTAAATGTTATATTCACTCTTCTAGGTTGGAGATTACATCCTGACCCCTGATATCTGTGTTGAGCGTAAAAGTGTCAGTGATCTGATTGGTTCCTTGAACAATGGACGTCTTTATGAGCAGGCTTTGTCTATGTGCAGGTTTTATAAGAAACCAATGTTACTGATTGAGTTTGATGTCAATAAGCCTTTTTCTCTGCAGGTTTGTGCAATAGTTGTCCTGTTCAGTTCTTAAATTGTTAAGTCAGTGAATTGTTGTGATCAATTAGTTAACTGTTAAGTCAATTAATTGTTGTGATCAGTTAGTTAATTGTTGTGATCAGTCAGTGAATTGTTACGTCAGTGAATTGTTATGGAAAACAAAAAAATCTAATACGGGACAAAAAAGTTTGGGATTCACTGCTGTACTGTACAAGCAATGCATGAGTGATAGCAATCTGAGATTGCAGTCCAAGTATTTATGGAGATTATTAATGCTGTGACGTGAGATGAAATGATTGAGGAAAGCTGCCGGGTCACCAGGCTTGATAGATTACGAAATGAATATATCAGGGAAAGAATAGGTATAATATCTTGTACAGATTACATAAGAGAGAACAGATCAAGTGGTCTGGCCATATTATGAGAATGCATCATGAAAAGTTGCCCGTACGAGCATATAACCAAATGATATCAGGGTACAAAGCCAGAGAAAAACCACGGAAAAGATGGATAGAAAACATCAGGGACATCCTGAACAGACACTGTCATAGCACAGCCGAGGCCACACATCTGGATTTAGAACTCAAGCTCCAATCACCCCTATGCTTAACAGCAAGAGTGGATCACAAACCACCTGGGGAAAGACAACAGTAGACAATCAATGCAAAGGTAAAACTCCCATCCTTTCCTTAAGGTAATCATATCTACGGCCCAGCATGGCATACCTCATTTTTTTGCCCTAGCATCATTTCCTCCATTATCTTCTCTTCTAGACTATCATGTCATTTGAAATGGCCAAAATATTGTAATTTTCTAGACAAAACCTACCTTGTTGTTTAGTCCGTTTTATTTACTTTTAATTCTCTCAGAATGTCCCCTGTTGGTGATTTTTTTTTTTGGCCCATGGAAATTCTAAGAATTCTTCTGTAACATTTTGTTTCAAATGCTGCTATTTTGTTTCTCACCTGTTCATGATTCACAATCCATATACCATGTATTACAATTAAAACCTTTTTGGTGATGTCCATGATTCACATCCATGTATTGCGATTGTAAATATGCAGGCTTTTATGAAAGTTAGTTTTGTTATTTTGTTGCAGCCCAGCCACATGTTTTTCATTTGTATTAATTTATTTGATGTTGTGGCCAAATTCCATCAGACTACTTTATAGCAATTCCTGCTGCTGCTTATAAGAAAACCAAAGTATTCCACTCTCCAGAACAAGTAATAAAAACATGGTCCTACTATTATTGTTTCTGTGTAGCTTGTTTTGGACTGAAATTTTTACTTATTTAATGACAGGCCAAATGTGTTTTGAGTGGAGATGTATCACTACAAGATGTCACATCCAAGCTGGCAATGCTGACCATGCACTTCCCAAAGCTCAGGTTGCTATGGTGTCCATCACCATATGCTACAGCAGAGCTGTTTGAGGAACTCAAAGCAGGGCGACCTCAGCCTAGTGCTGAGATGGCTATGACAGTCACAGCGGCGGCACCTGAAATGCCTGATTGGAGTGACAAGTACAACCACGGACCACAGGTAATAAAAATGCTTGTCATCTACTGCCTCATAATTGTTATTATTATTTATTTTCACATTTCATCCATATCTTCTTCTTCTGTGTTCGTTCTTAAACTCCTGCACATCAGCAGGATGTAGTCCGGAGAACGGAATGCGTTGTGTCATGGCTTTGCTGCGATATCTGCGCCTTTTGGCCTGACACATCTGACTTCATCATGACTTTGGGCCGCTGACCCTATATGAGATGGGACAGCCAACTCCATCCCATAACCTCCTTAGTCGCCTCGTATGACATGCATGGAAGGTAAACAGTGTTACTATTCTTTGCTCCCCTTTTGGGCCCCGACAACACATGGGCGGTTTCATCCATATGATTCATTATACCTATTCTTTTGTACACAATATAACCTTATTGATCTTTTGTACACAACATACCCCTATTGATATTTTGTACACAACGTACCCCTATTAATCTTTTGATTTTTGCAAAATCAGTGTAGTCGACCCAAGTCTAAATCCCTGACTACCATCTCCACGGAGTCTGCCACCCAGGGATATGTTACTGTAAGGGGGGATGTGGTAATACTGTCCAGACAAATTCTCCAATAGCATCAATGATGGGTTTAGTGGTGTGGCATGGCATTATCGTGCAAAAGTAGTGTAGTTCTCTGATCTTTTACTAGGTAAATTTGCAGAAGGTGACCTCTAAGCTTCTTCAAAGTTTCAATATAACGATGTGCATTCACTGTGTTCCTTTGTTCCATGAAGTCTAGAATAATCACACCCTTCTCATTCCAAAACACGGAGGCCATAACTTTCCCTACAGATGGTGAACTTTTTTCTTGTCAGCAATGTTGTGTGATGCCATTCCTTTGACTGCCTTTTGGATTCTGCATCGTCTGTCGCAATATTTAATCAAAATTCATCTCCTTCAGTTTCATAATGATGCAGAAGGTTAATGTCTATTGCTTGTTTCTCTGTCTGTCTGTCAACAATCTGGGCACCCAACGTGCACAAACGTTTGAATAACTCAGATCTTTAATGATGTTATGGACACTACATTTACTAATGGACAACATGGCATGCAGTTCATCCAGTGTTACACAGTGATCACCACGAATGATGTCATAAAACTCGATGAATGTTGTGTGGTGTCACTGCGGTAGACAGTCCGCTTCGTGTCATCCATTGAGGATTGATCTAACATCACTTTCGTCACAACAATGTACCCAACATTGGACAGTGCATACATCTACTGTTGAATCTCCATAAACATTCTTCAAACATTCGTGGATGCGAATTGGAGTCTCACCTTCAGCATTGAGAAATTCTATAACATATCGTTGTTTTAACCGTACTTCTTGGCAGCCATTTTTAAACGGTTACTGTGTTGCAATTTGTTAATGAAACCGGTTGGTTATGCTATACAATGCAGATGAGTGTTTGGGGAATCTTGCAAAATTAACAAATTGCACACCGATACAGTATTTACTTAGATAAAAATTAGGAGGCATTACTTTCTGACCATCCCTTGTAGTTTTATCCATGATAAAAATTTTCTATCTGTGGTTGTATCCATGTGTAAACTTACCTATGTATAATTATATACATGTATATGCCTAAACTATTCGACTTGTAGCTGTCCATGTGTAGACTTATCTATAGTGTATAAAGGATAACATGTTTCTATTTAATAGATTTTTATCTTTCCTTACTATTCCAGGACTTTGTTCTGAGAATGCCTGGAATAAACTCCAGAAACTACCGCCTTATTCTCAACAAGTTCAACAACCTGTATGAAGTCTCACAAGCTAGTCTTGAATTATTGACCAATATTCTAGGAAGCAGCTCACATGCTCAGCAGCTCTACACTTTTTTACATAAAGAACAGACAGTGGAACCTGAGACAAAAGTTATTGAGAAGAAAGCCAAGACAAAGGGACGATTGTTTCCCAATAAAGTACGCGGAAAGAAAAAACTGTAGACTTATTTGGAGTTGATCTGGTTGGTTGCTGATCCAGTGGTCGATTGGCCCATTCCCTTTGAACCAATGCCATCGTGTGATATATGCATGTGTTTATGAGCTGTTGTTTTGTTCCATTCATCTGACCTCAGAGGGAGAAGTATTTTCCTGATGTTATTCAGAGCTGGACATTCAAAAAGGTGGTGGTCAACAGTTTCATAGGAATGACTGCACAGTCGGTACACTGGGGTGTTTTGTAGTAAAGTTGATCCAAAGTTACTGTTGTGAGTGTTGACATATGAATGGTTTTGATTTGTATGGAGATAGGAATAAACAATGTGGGAAGGCTGAGTTGTGAGTTCAGTTTGAATGTTCATATGGGGAGATTGAATTGTGTGGTGGTCTTGTGAGAAGATTTAGTTTTGTGAAGGACATTGCATACCTGTCAGCTTCTAAATGGATAATTCTGTATTTCAGCCCAAAATATCCATAAAATTCAGAATTTGTACCAAAAATTTATTTCATATTCTGTATAAAGGTAAAGGTAGGTCCCATAGCATCTGCCGTCGGGGATGAAGATAACTCTTCATGTACTAAGCTGCAGCAACTATTAGGTGGGGTGGCCAGATCCCTTCCTTGCTGTTTTTTTGTCACCTCCCCTAACTCATGCGTCAGGTACTCATTTACAACTGAGTCGACTGGAGGAGTGGTCGTGTCAAGTGAGAAATCACAACCCGGATCTTTAACGTCCGGGCGTGATTTTGAACCTGGCACACTGTAACCTGGTGATAGCGAGCAAGCTGACTATCAACTAGGCTACGGTGATCATGTTTTTGTTTTCAGGTGATTGTTAAGCTGTAGATGTTGTGTTTGAAGTCAGAAGATGGTACTCTGGTCTTTCCTTCCAAGGAGTTTGTTGTCTTTGGGATAGTCATATATTTGAAGATTTCTCTCCTAGTGTTTGCTATTTTCTATCTGTTCAGCCAAGTCTCTTTGTTCACAGATTTCAACAACTTTTTAACTACGTGCATGATTGTTTGTGTGTATGGCTGTTCTCATCTTGCTCCTTTCTTTGCGAGTATGTCTATCTTGTCATTGCCAGTTGAGGATATATGGGTAGATTTAGTTGTATGATGCTTATGTGGAAAGATTATGTTATCTGAGATTTTGTTATCGATACCCAATTGTTGCTGAGTGGATCTACTCTTGCAAGCTCAATGCCACTCTTAAACAGCTGCAGGCCTTCTGAAGTTGAATTTGTGATCCATACATTGAGTTAGTGACTACTGAGAGTATCTGTATCTGTAAAAGTTTTTTTCCCGACAGTTGAGCAGGAAGGGTAGTCAATAAGGTTATCTGAAATACATGTGGAGAATTAATTTGTGTGGAAGATAATGTGAGTAATGATGATCCTTGTTTGCAACTGAAGATGAGCATGGCATTATGAAGGATCAAGTTTAATGTGATTTTAAGTCCTCAAATGGCTGATGAGTGAATTCCGGGCTCTGAAAGACCTGTTTCACTGTGAGCAGGAATGTAGTAGGTCTTGAGATGAGAAAAAAAAAGTTGCATCTCTCCTTTCTCCTGATGGGTAATAAGTTATGTGTTATGCACATGTGGAGAGATTAAGTTGTGTGTTATGAACATATTAAGAGATTAAGTTGTGTGTTATGCACATGTGAAGAGATTAAGTTGTGTGTTATGAACATATTAAGAGATTAAGTTGTGTGTTATGCACATGTGAAGAGATTAAGTTGTGTGTTATGAACATATTAAGAGATTAAGTTGTGTGTTATGCACATGTGAAGAGATTAAGTTGTGTGTTAATGAGAGTCATATTGGAAGACTACTGTTGACCGCATTGTTGATTGCAAAATAGAGGAATACCCAAAAATACAGTAGAGTACTTCGAGTTACCCAATTTCTTTTTATAGCTGTTACGTACATATAAACAAAGCTGACTCATGTCAAAGGTTAAATTAAATAATAATTTAAGCATTTATTGCATCTATAGGCAGCACCAATATATATATTCAGTTTATTGCCAGTTTGCTGTGAACGGCATGATATTTCTGCTTAATAAACTTTGAGCTAGGAAGTACGAGATTTCCCTCTAACCCTTTGAATACAGAAGTTGTCAGTTAAATGAGGCAAATAGAAGAACAAAAGATTGTACACTCACTCTCCTCTCAACGCTGAAAGGTACACGAAATCAGAAAGAAGAAGAAAGAAGAAATCAGTTAAATGGTTTGTCTCGCCAAAATTAAGCTTTCACTCTGTTATTTCTGTTTCCAGTCCTCCCATAATTTATTCAGAAGTCACTATAAAAATGGAGAATTTATCAGCTTACAAGCATGGATGTTGAGTCTTTCTGGAGAATTTATCAGCTTACAAGCATGAATGTTGAGTCTTGCTGGAGAATTTATCAGCTTACAAGCATGGATGTTGAGTCTTGCTAGATTACAGCAGATTATATGGATAAATAGTTAATTGTCATTGCCATATACAAGCAGACTTGAAGAGCCATACATGCATGGTTCAGATTACATGGAGAAATCTAAGTGTAACTCTAAATACGAGAATGCAGAAAAATAAGAATGTTCTCTCCAACAATTTGTCAACAAACAACTGTAGGAGAGAGAGAGAGAGAACAGTTTGAAAATTCATAATTTGTACAGTTGTTTTCATCAATGAAATATCTATTCATGAATTACATTTTTTGTTATGTTGACTGGCAGTGACAATTATTGAAACATTTTTTGTATTTTCTAAATTGTCTTCAGTTTTATTATTTCTGTTGTGTTATTGTGTACTTGTCTGTGTCAGTGTATATATTGTCTTTGTGTGTGTGTGTGTATGTATTGTGTCATTTATGATGATGTGTTATGTGTTAATGTTTACATGTGTTGATGTACCATCAGTGCATCAAAAACAGTGGTAACACACCAACCAGCAACAGACATCTATTGCACTAAATGTTCCATTACTGTTCAAGGTAAAAACTTAGCATTACAAACAGCACTGGAAAATTAAATTTTCAAAAGATGAGAATATATTTTATGCAATGAAGTAGTATCATTGCATGAGTGAGTTTGAGTGCTAGAATGTTATATTGAGTGAATCCTTCTCTATGGATGCGAAGCATGGACAGAAAACAAAAGAACTCAAGATAAGCTGAGGCAACTGTGATGTGGTTTTTGAGAAGAATGATGAAAATTCCATGGATAGTCAAGAAAATAATCTAGAAGTCCTCAGAGATGCCGGAATAAAAACACAAATTACAGCAAAAATTAGAAGCAGACAATCAAGGTTTTTAGGGCATGTGATGAGAAAAGTAAAACTTGAAAATTTAGTAACCACCAGAAAGATCAAGGGGAGAAGAGAGAGAGGAAGACAGAGACAATTCTGGTTGAGGTGGCACAAAAAAACATGTCACCAGCTGTACTTATTAACAACACAAGAGACCGAGAGTTGTGGAGAAACTTGATCACCTACACTATTCGGCATGGCACTTGATTGATTGGTTGAATGTAAACACATTTGTGTACTTCTGCAGCACTTTATCCAATACTACAACAATTGACAAGGATGTTGGCCTGTGTATTTCTCGTGCCAGTGTAGCTTTTGGGGATCTTCATGTAAATGTCTGGATCCTACATTTTCTGAGCCTGGAAGCCAAACTAAAGGTCTACCATACAGCCGTTCTAAGTTCATTGCTATATTGAAACTTGCATTGGCTGTTCTATGCATGCAGGCAACTTAACTCCTTTTCTGGTGTCTGTACAAATTCCTTCATATGCGATGGCAGAATCACATCCCTGACACAGAGATCTTAGTCTAAAATGTAAAGCATCTATGCCTTGTTAATTAAGCTGGTCTCACCTTAAATTGGATCAGCCATGTCATTTGCATGCCAGATGGGTGTTTTCCTAAGAGACTTCAAGTTCTATAGTAGACTTTAGCTGTGTGTAGTTAAACTCTCTGGTGGAAGCTAGAAAAAATATTTCAAGGACTACTTGAAGACATGTCTCAAGCACTGCATCATTGACCAGTTCTTGTGAAATCACTGTTGTTCATCATCCTAACTAGCATGGCTAAAACAGATCATGTATTAAAAATTTTGAAAAGAGTAGAACACTACATTAAATTTGAAAGAGATAAAATCAAAAGAAGTCAGACTTCTTTCCCTCATCTCAAGACATTCTTCATTTCTATTCACATTGCAACATGTTTTTCCAAGCTGCACTGCCATCTGAAGACAGAAACACCAAACCAAATTGATTTTTTTTATGTTTAACTGATCTCCTTGCAAAGGAGGATCATCATCATGTGCTGAATAAATAAGAGAAATCATAATGCAGCAAACGTAATTTGAACCAGGTCTGCGCAGATGGTACTTGCCTCTCAACTCGTGTCAGCACATTTTTCGTCGCCTTCGACCACACCTCATGTCAAATGTTAAATTAAATAATAATTTATTGAATCTTCAAAATTGTAGGCACCACCAGGTATATGTTCAGTGTATTGCCAGTTCACTTTGAATGGCGTGACTTTTCTGTGACATGAAGCTTGGGATGCTGTGTGGTCGAAGATGGAAAACATGTTGACACAATTTGCAAGGCGAGTACATGCCATCTTAGTGGATCTGGTTCAAATTCCATTTGCTGCATTAAGATTTACTTTAATAATAAATCCTGGCTGATTCTATATAATAAATAATAATAAAACTGTCAGAAGATATCCGACAAATTGAAGAGTGCCGCAGTCATGAGTCATTGTTTACTTCTTGATGGCAATATAGACCTATGCGCCTTTTGACCTGACAAATCTTACTTCTTTACATGGGTCTATCATTTCTTTACCACAGTATTGGGTCACTGTGGCCTATGGGGTTGGACATTCAACTCCATCCTAAACCTCCTTAGTTGACTATCATGAGATGCATGGTATATTTTTTGGCTTTGTTCTCAAACTCCCACTGGATCTCTCTTAGGCCCTATAGCAGGATAATGGCCTAACTAGATTTCCAACAGGGTGTGAACACAGCCCCGTGAGCGTGGACGCTGAAGTCAAGGCACTAATATGCGAGAAATCCGATGACACATGTGTTATTTACATGAACAGGTTGGTCATCTGTCACCACCGATGCGAATGGGAATTTTAAAGCCAGATCAAAAGGAAGAACAGTACACGAAGCCATTGGTGTCTTTACCGCAACAACAAGCAGCCTAACTATGGAAGTATTCGCCGTAACGCAGGCATCAAATGGCTGGAATCGCAAGCATGTTCCCATGCGTGCTTATCAAGTTGCTCACTGAATATAATTCAGAAAGTGAAAACAGGTGATGTACGTTGGGAATGGGTGGAGCCATTAGAGATAGCTAAAATAGGGCCATCACTACGAAAACTCATGCTAATCTTTGTCCCCATACACGCTGACGTGGAGGGAAACGATAGGGCCGACCAATTAGCTAGCTTCGTCACCACAATAAGGACCGAGCAGACATACTCATTGCTCTTCGTGAATCCTCACGATCTAAGGATTTTAAGATAAATGAACATGAGAAATATCGGGAATTGGGAATGAAGATGGGCATGGCCCGTAGAGAACCCCTGAAAAATACCTCAAAAAATAGCCGTGAACCATCATAGAACCGGAACCATCAGCCGTTATACCTTGATAGATTTACTGAAGCGGAGATCTGAGCACCTATGGATGTGGCCGGTGTACGAAGAGGATAATCATCAGACCTAATACCACCTCCACTGATCGTCTAACCATATTGCTTGTAGCTCAACAGTAGGCCTATAGGAGAACTGGTTCCCGTACTTACACTCTGGTCATCAACCTCAAAACTAACCGCGATCAAACATTCTTGACCTTTTTACCGCTGCCTTGCGTCGTATCGACATAGCCTCAGATGTCCACAGTCACAGTGTTATTCTTTGTTCCCCTTTCTAGCCACAGCAAAGAACGGAGGCCAGGATAACCTTAACTTTGACCTGCCTTATTACATTAACGGTCATCATAGGTCCTGGTATGACTAGGATGGATTTTCGTCCGCCTTTGATGAAAGATAGAAACGCCTTACCAGAAGAGTGATAATAGGTCTATTACACATAAAACATAGAAAACATGGACTGTGTATAGACGTCATGTGAGGAAACTCAATTACTTTCACACAACTTGTCTCAGAAAAGTTTTGACCATCGGATGGCAAGATATCACTGTCCTTGACAGATTTAGTATCCTCAGCATTGACACTATCCTGATGCAGACACAGATACGTTGGACAGGTCATTTGTTACGTATGTCAGACTGTCGCCAACCAAAGATACTTCTCTATGGTGAGCTGGAGAAGGGTAAACGATCTCAAGGTGGCCAAAAGAAGCGCTACAGGGACTCGTTAAAGATCTCACTGAAAGCTTTTGAAATAGACCAAGACACATGGGAAGAATTTGCACAAAATAGATCTATATGGCGTTCTAAAATAAAAAAGAGCGCATCATCTTGTGAAAAGAGGAGAAATGCTGCAGCCCAACAGCGGAGAGTAGCTAGAAAATCACGGATAGACCAAAATCCGTCTAAAGTGGTCATTCAATGTCCGAACTGTCCAAGAACATTTACAGCTCGAATAGGGCTCATTAGCCATCTACAAACTTATGCATGGTCATAATTCTAACTGAATTTTTAAAAGTGGTTGTAAAAAAAAATGGACATCGTCACTTGTGGACGAACACGCACACACATAAAATATATTGTTCACTGTTGAGAAAACAGAAAAAAATCGATGTTGTTTTTGGAGTTTATTTTTCTGTGCCCAATATCTATATATGTCTGGTGATTCCTTTAACGTGTATATATCGCCTAAACATTTTGCAATGTTAAAAAAATGGTAGAGAATTTACGAAATGTTAAGAAATTTAATATATTTATTTCGTTTACAACGTATGCATTTCGCTTGTTTTTTAGAGAAACAAAGATCCGTAATTTATAAGATTCCAGGCAAGAGCGCTTCAATCTTTCCTTGAAAACTATCAGTAGTTGGACAAGCAGGCCCCTAACTGAATTTATACATGATTAACTTTTGCAGGTTGTCATTTTCTTGTAAATGTCTGTCCTGTATTATATCGGATAGCGTAGAATACATAACATTTGTGGAAGGATGAGATCTTAATTTATTCATTTTGACCTATTATTTCAGTGTGATTTGTAGAGTTTTTAATTTTTATCACCCAAAATTTGTAGGCTAGTTAGTAGTAATTTTACTTTTTACAATCGAAGTTAGTATTTTAGATATGGCTCGCCTATTTATTTTATCATTATGTTTACTGTTCAATCAATGTTATTCAACCAATAATAGTCAAATTTAATAACTGTTGAAATAAATTTTTTAAATTGGTAGTAAAGTATATTGAATTGAAATTTTATCCAATTCAGGTCATAGCCATCAATCTAGTATTTTTTGGTTTGTAGTTATTTTTCGTAGAGAAACTCTACGAAGAACCATTAATAGAGAAGGCATGTCAATGAACCTAAACAACACGCAACAATTGAAAGACCTGGCAACACAAAGACAGAAATGGAAAGCTATGGTTTCTGCCCTATGCGCCGCCTATGGCCCTGGAGGAACATAACATAACAGTTATTTTTCTAGGCAATATAATTACATATAGTAGTTTGTTATTGCTTTCTGAATGGTCAGAAGGCACAATTGCCTGTGGATCGAACTGGGTACTTTAGCCGTCACAGACAGTCTTGATTTTGAACACACAACCTTCAATTAAAGAAATTACATCAACTGGCTTGGGCTTGCTTGATCACTGCCACAGAGATCCAAAATATGTTGTTCATCTGTCAGGGTTAATAATAACAATTCAGATCAAGGTGAAAGTAAAGAATAGTTCTCTGCTGTGCTATAAATAGCACACTGTTGACAATTTTACCTATCCAACGTCATGGATTCCTGTGTAACACCAATCAAAATAATGGCTGCCATGACGTCACATCCGACAGTCACTTGAGTTCAAATCTAGACACAGACGAACTTAGGCATAATCTGTTTATTTTCCAATGTACACATTTTTTTACAAATTCCTATTAAATAATATTTGTGGTGAGCGATCAGTATTTCTGCCCGCTATACACGGAGCGAGGTGCGCGCACACATTAGAAATATTATTTCTAATCCTAACCTTACTCTAAGTACTTATCCGTAAGCTTGCCAAATCACACAACATAGGTCAGGTAACACCTCGACACTAGAGCAAAGGTCACAGCGGAGAACTATAATTTACTTCAGCCCAGATCAACAGAGATGAAAATGATGATGTCTGCAGTGTGTCTGACTGTGACTAGTGAGTTCTATGTGTGCCATCAATTTTCTGACGGACCCTGGGAGGAATCTGTAAGAAGCTGAGCTTGTCTTTCTTCAAGCATGTTTTTATTGCTCAGATTTGTGTCTGTGGTTCGTTATGGTACTGCACCACTCTTAATTCTGCAATGTCAGTCATATCTGGTTCTTGAATCTTATAAATTTGTGTCCATAGTGAAGTGAGTCTGCGCAAAATATAGAATTAAGATTACATCACAATTACTTGCCATAAAATCGAATCACTAAACATATCAAACCACTTTTGCTTATGTAAACATTTTACTTATCCGGCTACATACAGCATTTTTGAGTGCATCATCCTTATCTTGTATGTCACAGGTTGATTTGATTTCATCACACAAGTCACCATGAATAATATTTTTGGAGGAACATTTGGTCAGAATTCATTATTTGGGTCGTCTATGAATACAGCCAACTCTAACCCAATGAAAGATTTTGAGGTACTGTGTACATTTTGCTCTAACCCAATGAAAGATTTTGAGGTACTGTGTACATTTTGCTCTAACCCAATGAAAGATTTTGAGGTACTGTGTACATTTTGCTCTAACCCAATGAAAGATTTTGAGGTACTGTGTACATTTTGCTCTAACCCAATGAAAGATTTTGAGGTACTGTGTACATTTTGCTCTAACCCAATGAAAGATTTTGAGGTACTGTGTACATTTTGCTCTAACCCAATGAAAGATTTTGAGGTACTGTGTACATTTTGCTCTAACCCAATGAAAGATTTTGAGGTACTGTGTACATTTTGCTCTAACCCAATGAAAGATTTTGAGGTACTGTGTACATTTTGCTCTAACCCAATGAAAGATTTTGAGGTACTGTGTACATTTTGCTCTAACCCAATGAAAGATTTTGAGGTACTGTGTACATTTTGCTCTAACCCAATGAAAGATTTTGAGGTACTGTGTACATTTTGCTCTAACCCAATGAAAGATTTTGAGGTACTGTGTACATTTTGCTCTAACCCAATGAAAGATTTTGAGGTACTGTGTACATTTTGCTCTAACCCAATGAAAGATTTTGAGGTACTGTGTACATTTTGCTCTAACCCAATGAAAGATTTTGAGGTACTGTGTACATTTTGCTCTAACCCAATGAAAGATTTTGAGGTACTGTGTACATTTTGCTCTAACCCAATGAAAGATTTTGAGGTACTGTGTACATTTTGCTCTAACCCAATGAAAGATTTTGAGGTACTGTGTACATTTTGCTCTAACCCAATGAAAGATTTTGAGGTACTGTGTACATTTTGCTCTAACCCAATGAAAGATTTTGAGGTACTGTGTACATTTTGACAAAATATTGAGATCACATGAAGAAAATACTGATAGATTTAAATATAATTCATGTTTTGCGTGAGTGCTGGGTATAAATACATGGTAAAAGTAAAGAATAAGTCTTCACTGTTTACACTTTTAACTAGCCGACGTCATAGATTTCCGACAACTTATGCACATGCGCAGCAACAGCTATGCATGTCATCAGCTATTTAACAACACAAGACACATCCATCAGAGACGAGATTTACAATTTTGTTTTCTTTTCTAATGAAAAAAGACAAAAAACTACTGCTCGTTCATTATTTCTGTGTGCTATGCACTGAGATAGGGCCCCCAATTTACCAGCTAAGATGAATTTGTTTTAATTCTAAATATTATTTGTAGTTATCCTAACCTTAGCACATCCAAAGATTAGGAAATACCTTTAAACTAGAGCACAGGTCACAGTGAAGACTTATACTTTACTTGCGCCTAAATACACATATAGGAAATACGAATACCACTTTTGGTCGACTGTTCAAACAAGTCTGGAAAAACTACAAATAAACACAAAGATTTAGATCTATTAAACATTTGTAAATGGAGTCATTTCAGAAATTTGTTGACAAAAGAGAAAGATACACATACAAATGTTCTGGGGATGAAAAACTTGATCGCATAGAATGTTCAGTTCACAAGAATGATGAAACAGGGTGTGCTGGGTTGAAAGATGTAGGTATCACAACTTTGCTATAAACTAGCAGAACAGCATATTTATGCTTCCAGGTTCTTCTTCAGCATTCATTCTCAAACTCCTGCCAGATCTCACATGTAGCAGGACCGTTGTCCTATTATATTTCCAGCGGGATGTGATCCAGAGAATGGAGATGCGTTGTGTCACCGTTTTATTTGCGCCAATGGCCAGACATATCCGTCTTCGGCGGGACTTCCAGGTGTTCAAATCATGCGAAGATTCATGCTGGTTAACTGAAAGTGAATGCAGAAGTGGTTCTCAAACTTTGTTCAGACATGGACACTAACAAAAGAACAATAAAGAAAGCTTACTATGTGTGAAATGAACTGTCTAAGAAAAACAGCAAACAGAACAAGAGATCATGTGAGGAATGAAGAGATTATAAGAACTGTTGGAACCTCACTGTGGTCAATAATATTGAAAAACAAGGCTGAAATCATTCAGCCACTTAATGAAAATGAACCCTTATTGGTGAGCAGCTAGAGCATAAAGATAAAAATAGAAACAGCAAGATACAGAGGAAGACCAAGAAGAAGGTGGATTGAAGGAGTTACCAACATTCTGATTAAAAAAACTATCAAATGGTTCAGCTACCTAATCAGAATAGAACCTGATTGATACACTATTGACATGTAAACAATAAAGTTCAAGGTGACAATGATGTATTTGGAAACATGTAGTCATGGAAGCAGGTTTTGTTGAAAATTGGATGGGATATGATAACAGATATAACAAATTATTACCCAATACAACATGGATAGCAACACAATAAGGACCACATCAACATAAATGTTCGGAATTATGTCCAAAAGGCTTGAGGGTACCAAACTCAAAAATAAATGATTTTCAAAACTTTTTTGGGGTTTTGTTTAACCTTGTATTGTGTTTGCAACTGAATTTAAGAGTATCTTCATTTTATGGTCATGTAGCATGTTATTGCATCGTGATGACATTATTAGTGAGACAGTCTCGCAATCCCACCTTGTGTGAATTACCTTATATTGATTGTCAAAAAAAAAGAGTATGACTTTAGGTCTCAACAACAAGCAAGAATTACACACAGTAGCATCGCATCACTTGAACTGGAGAGCTCTTGTTACTGCCCTATGCACTGTATTCAGCGCTGAAGGAATACAGTTAGATTGATAAAATCCAGCCGAAGATCGGTGTGTCAGGCCATTGGCGCAAATAAAACAGCAACACAGCGCATTTCCATTCTCTGGACTACATCTTAATGAAAATCTAGTAGGGCCATTGTCCTGCTACAAGGGAGATCCAGCGGGAGTTTGAGACTGAACGCTGAAGAAGAAGAAGATTGATAGAATATCAGATACTACTGCTCACATTTTCTGCTTGTATTATCAATCCAAGTCCTGTATTTCAGGTTAGCTCCCCTCCAGATGACAGTGTTAGCTGCATGAAGTTTAACCCTGGCACACTTCCTTCCACATTCCTGGTGGCTGGGAGCTGGGATAACAATGTGAGTCCTTCATAAATAATATACTTGTTTTGGTTTTGTTTAACATTGTATGGTGTTTGCAACTGAATTTAAGCATATCTTCATTTTATGGTCATCTAACATGTTATT
Organism: Meghimatium bilineatum; assembly: GCA_034231615.1. Taxonomy (NCBI): domain Eukaryota; kingdom Metazoa; phylum Mollusca; class Gastropoda; order Stylommatophora; family Philomycidae; genus Meghimatium; species Meghimatium bilineatum. Next base: position 9,330,533 of record CM067316.1, read on the forward strand.
GCGTCGTGATGGCAGAATGGTTAGTGAGACAGTCTCACAACCCTAACTTGTGTGATTAGCTCAAGGTTTTACACAGAGAAACCATGTCATCCATCTCATGCTGACAATGAAATTGGATGAATAAATGGTGTCAAAAAATTGGCAGTAGTTGGAAAGCACTTCATTCTCCAGTCAGTCAAGATATATGGATTTCTTCAATGAACTGCACTATGATCGCCAGCACCATAGAGCTTATTCATCAGAGTTGTTTCCTCCGCCGAAGATGAATGTGTCGGACTAATATCGCAACTAAAATGGTGACACTTACTCAAGAAGATTATTAAGTAAACAAAAAATATGATTACATTTTCAAATGGATTAACAAGCATCAAGTGCCATGCCGACTGCCGCAGGCGATCATGTTTCTCCACGACTCTCTGTCTCTTGTGTTGTCAATAAGCTCGGTTGGTGAGCTTCTACTGTGCCATGATACAAGCCCATCTAGTAACTTTTCTCTTTGTGGTCCCCTATCTCTTCTCCCTTTGATCTTTCCAGTGGTTGTTAAGTGTTCAAGCTGTGTTCTTCTCAGCACATGCCCTAAAAACCTTGAATGTCTGCCCCTAATGTTTGATATGATTGATCTTTTTACGCCAGCATCAATGAGAACCTCTGCATTAGTTTTCTTGGCTGTCCATGGTATTTTCATCATTCTTCTCAGAAACCATATTTCTGTAGCATCTAATTCGCTTTGAATTTTCTTGTTTACAGTCCATGCTTTACATCCATAAAAAAGAATTGGTTCGATATAACATCTCAACACCCGAATTCGGGTCTGCATTGATAGACTTCCATTGCAAAAAATGGTTCTCATTTTTTGGAATGCTAATTTGGCTTGTGCTGTTCAGCTCTTTATCTCACTTGAGCATCTACCTTCTGATGTTAACAGGGTGCCAAGATATTTCACTTTTTCAACCATATATCATACAATTTTAAATCACTTTCCAGCCAGATATTCTTTGCAATGAAAAACCAAAATTGAGATGCTATTCCAAGGATAAATTATTTAGATTGAACAGTAAACTTCTATTCGTGAATACATTTCTGTATGTTTGCTTTTGCTATCACATTTGAGACTGCGTTTATGATTAAATATTCTTATTCTGCAGGTGAGGTGCTGGGAAGTTCAGCAAAATGGACAAACGATTCCTAAAGCTCAGCAAACACACACCGGCCCTGTCCTTGCAGTGGACTGGAGCGATGTAAGAACAAAGAAGATGATTTATCTTGTGTCTAAACAGTTAGTGATGCCTCTATACTAGCATATATAATATGTACAGCGGAATATTAAAATGGCGGGCGTGATGTTGTAAACTTTCGCGCTCCTGCCGCATCAGCTTCTATGACAGACCTAGCAAGTCGGTAGAAGAATCTGTGTGCTAATATTTATATAATGCACTATGTTTTGTGGTATAATATCATGTATCGAACATATTGAGAGACAGCAAGTAAAATGGTTCGGTCACCTTATGAGAATGAAGCCAAACCAAATACCAATAAGAGCATATAATACAAGATTATCCTGGCGTAAATCAAAGGAAGACCTAGAAAACATCAAGATTACCTTGAACAAACATGGGCTAAATGCAACCTCAGCGACACATCTGGCCTTGAAACGACAGCTTAAGCTACCACCCCTACGCTTAACGGCAAGTGTGAATACGATCAACAATCATTCACCTGGGGAAAGACAATAGACAGCAGAATCCCATTATAACAACTTGGTCCGGGCTGACAAAATATGTATTTATAACATAAGTTTGTTATATGCAGTACACATATTATAGAATAAATATAATTGGAGATTTTGAAATATATTATAAAAGAATGTGTTATAGAGAGATTCAGTTGGATATTGAATTTGTTTATCATATTCTTTCACATCTTGAGAAAAACATTTGTTTCATTTTATATCAATATTTGTGGTCAGAACAATAGTCACCCAGACAGTGGCAAAAGATCATGCAGCTATGAATATGAACAACTTTCAGGTGGGTGACAAAAGAGGCCATAATGCTGTGTTATTGAACTAATAGACATCGAGAAAACAACCAGCTCTGCTCCAACGAAATTACACAGATCAATATTGCCAACACAATTTGTACCTGTGGAAAGACATCTCTACAAAACACAAACTTTATCATCATTAAGTGCCGTCTCCGCAGTGAAAGTTGGCTACAACAGACTTCCAACATCCTCTATCTCTTTTCATGGTGGTGCACTCTGCTAGACTGTTCATCTAGTGATGCTACTCTTCCCACTTATATCTCTGCCTACCTCTTGCTCGCCTCCCATTGACTTTACCCTCGAGTAAGTCTGTCACAGTCTTTTAATATGTCCAAAATATTTTATTTGCTTGATCTTTATTTCCTTTAATAGTTCTTTCTTCATACGAAGTGTTATTTGTTATCTTCTCATTCCATGATGGTCTCCATATTCTATATATCCACATCTCAAAGACATCAATTCATCAAATTGATGAGAAGACTTAAAAAATTATGGATCTCTGTATAGGTTATAAACATAATCAGAAGACACAAAAAAAGTGGCTCAAAAGATATAGAGGATTGCCTTCATTGTACTCAGGTTTCCAATATATAATTTGCCTCTCGGAAAAGAATAGAATGTTGTGTAGAACCTATAACATGTAACTCCATATTTACAAGCAAAATCCACAAGGATCATCATGTCTGATGTCGAACTAGTGATCTCTTGAGCAAGGCTCCGCCAAAGATGGATGTGCCGGGCCATTGGCGCAAATAAACTGGTGACACAATGCATTTCCTATCTCTGGATTACATCCTGCTGGAAATCTAGTAGGACCATGGTCCTGCTACAAGGGAGATCCAATGTGAGTTTGAGAATAAATGCTAAAGAAGAAGAGCACAGGCTAATGGCTTAAACACTATTCCATTGAGATCCCCATTATAGAAGAAATAAAATTGCAGTTATAGACATATTCCTGGCAATCGAAAGAATAAATATAATTTGACAGAATAAAGAAGATATCTGTTATGTTTTCAATGCACAGAAAAAAATATTCATCCTATCTATTTGCTAAACCCTTTCTTGTCTTTCAGCATTAGAGGTAGAATAGTTTTCTGGAGATGACCCTCGTGTGTGCTGAGTTTATTGTGGAGTTTGTCATCTCTTATATATTGGTGGTTCATCATTTTCATGGTCGGTCTCTAGGTCTGCCTTGACTGTATCTGTGTAGTATAGCTTGCTGTAATATGTTGTCAGATGGTAGTCTGCTGATGTGTACAAACCATTTGATCTGTTGTCTCTTGATGTATTCTAAAATTGGGATGGTGCCGGTTTTTGGTTGGATGTCCTCATTCCTCACCCTGTCTCTTAACGATATTCCTATGACTGCGTAAGCACGCCATTTCGGCTGTTACAAGCTTACGTTTGTCATGTGCTGTCATTGTCCATATTTGGCATTGGTAGCACAGCGTTGGCATAATAATCAGTTTGAATAGTGTTATATTGGTGTTTACATCTACGTATTTGTTTCTGAAGATTGGTGTCATTTACCCTAGGGCTTGGTATTCTTTACTGCATCTATTGTGTATTTCTTTGCTGCTCTTGCCGTCTGTTGTCATATTGCTTCCTAGGTATGTAAATTCTGTCAGTTGGTTAAGTCTGTTTTTTTTCGATATTATATATATATATATATATATATATATATATATATATATATATATTGGTGTTTCTTTCTGTTCTTCCTATCATCGTTACTTCGGTATTTTATATATTTATCTTCATGTTAAAAGTATGGCATGTTTGATGTAATCTATCTATTTGCCTTTGTAGTTCTGATGATGATGATGCCACTAGTGCTTGGTCATCTGCAAATAGTAATTCGCTTGTTATCCTTTAGATTGTTTTCTTCTGTTGTCTTTGCTACTTTACAGATGTGGTCTATGTATGTTATGAACAGTAGGGGGGATAGTACACATCCCTGTCTCACACCCGAGTGAATTTGAATTTATCGGATGTACTTGCGCTTGTTCTTACTGAGCATTGACTTGATGTATATGCTCAGACATAGGTTTATCAGATGTTGGGGAACTCCATATGTCTGTAGTGTTATCCATAATTGTGCTCTATTCACTCCGGCGAAAGATTTTTCTTGATAGTGCGTTGTTGAGCTGTGGTTCTATATATATGCGCATCCTTCTCTCTGGTATTTTGCTGAAGATTTTTCCTATTTGGCTTAAGAGTGATATGCCTCCATACTTAGTGCAGTCCCTCTTACTGCCTTTTTTTCTCATCCACTCCTGTGGTGTCTTGTGTCTTCCATATCACATTGAACTGTCTGTGTGGCCACTATATACCTGTCACTGTTAGCATTTTTATTAGTTTAATGTCCAAAATATCCAATGATAATAGATATCTAGTGTAATAGTACTTTGCCCTGGGAAGACTATCATCCTGTTTGGTTCTCCCACTTCTGTCTAGCTCATGTATGGCCCCCACGGTTCTGCTTGTGTGGAGCAGCGTTACCCCACGTCAATGACCTTGGCTAGTCGGCTGAAGTACATGAAGCTACTCAGCAAGGGAACTTCCTTCCCTACTGTACACACAACTGCTGAAGTTGGATGTTTCAGGCCAAAAGGCGCTAATATCGCAAAAATGCTGTAAACCATGACAACGCATTCCTTTCTCAAGAAGTCCATCCAAAAATGATATCTGCTTTCTCTATACGTGCGTTTATTTCATTATCCATGGAAAGGGTGGATGTAATTGTGGATCCTAGGTAGCACAAGTTGTCGACTTGCTTTATATGGGTGTTGTTTAAGGTGATGTTTGTGGGTATTGTAGATCCGTGGCACATTTCACAGTTTTAGTTATGCTTTTAGAGAACAGCTCACAGGCCTTTGTCAATTTGGGACTGCAAGATGGACTGTGCCACTAGTGCAGCATCATTGGCAAAGAGAAGTTCTCTGATGAGTATTTCTGATGTTTTTGTCTGAGCTCTGAGACACGCTAAGTTAAAGAGCGATCCGTCGTACCAGGTGCGGATGAAAATAGATATCTGGTGTTATAGTTTATATCTAATATGATAATAGCCATGTTTTTATGTTTCTGATAAGGATGGTACAAAGGTGTTCACAGCATCGTGTGATAAAACTGTCAAGATGTGGGATTTGAACAGTAACCAAGCCATGCAAATTGCTCAGGTAAATATGTCTCTCATCTAACCATGCTTCGGGTAACCATGTTTCTTGTTGTATCTCTGATAAATCTGACAGCTGAAGTAAATATGTCTCACGTACAAGCCTGGCAGCTCAGATAACTAAATAATAATAACACCCATAACCCGTTAGGAGTGCCGGGCTGGAGACATCCGCACAAATATTTCTCTAAAAATCTCTATTCTCCACCATTCGCAGAAGTGTAAAATAATAATTTCTTGATGTTATCAATCCATGATCTTCCTGGCAGGGATTCTTTTCTACCTCTTCTCCTTCTATCCTCGACTGTTGCTTGCGAAAGAATTTTAGAAAGTGAGTCGTGTCTGATTACATGTCGAAGCCAAACAAGCTTATGTCATTTCACCACTGCCAAAGTGGTTCGTGATAACCTTTGCAAGTTTGTTTATTTGCTGCTGCACGAATATATTTGCCTTCTGTTCTGTATAGCAAGGTCTAAACAAACGTCTGTAGCACTTGTTTTCAAAAGCCTTAATCCTTCTTTCTGTGTCTGCATTGAGTGTTCAATTTTCACATCCAGATAACTACTTAATGAGTAAGTAATATAATGTTCTCATCATTAAGGCATGTTCTTCTATGTGATTGCTGAATGTTACCCTCACCACCACTCTGTAAACCTCTGGTTTTGTGCAAGCTGTCCAGCCTCTTCCATTGTCATATTCAAAAGGTCTTTGATATCCTGTGTCCATCATAGTCCTGGTCTGCCTCTTTTTCTCTTTCCTGGAATCTTTCCCTCCATGATTAATTTTTCTAATGCATTGTTGTTTTATATATCCACAATATGTTAGCTAACATTTCTTTTATAGTTTTGAGAAGACAATCTTCTGTGTCCGTCTTTACAGGATATCTGTGTTAGACCATCTCTCTGTCCATAATATTCTGAGGACTTTTCTGCTGCATTTAATTTCAAATTCTAATATTTTTCTTTCCACTGAGAATGTCATTGTCTAAGAAACCATATGTTGCCACTGGAAAAAAATATTGCTGCAAAATAACAATATATATATATTTGCTTATTTTAGTAAAAGTAACTATATATATATATATATATATATATATATATATTCCTTTATTTTAGTAAAAGTAGCTTTTTTTTATCTTCCCCTGAATGCTATAACTTCCTATTTGTGTCACTCTTCTTTGTGTAAGAGAAGAGAATCTTCTGGCACTTTAGTTATTATGTAGCAATAAGACACTTCTTTGTGATGCTCTCAATGTATGGGTTTATTTTTCAGCATGATGCTCCAGTGAAAACAGTACACTTTATCAAAGCTCCCACCTATACGTGTGTGATGACTGGAAGCTGGGACAAACTGTTGAAGGTAGTGGATGTTTGGATTGCAGTAAAATTATATAGCATAAGGCACATAAATATAAGTGGAACAAATATAGTGTAAAATATAATTTCATGCTAACACTAACACAGGAAACGTCAATTTTGTGTATTTCTAGTAGATTTTGTTTTTATCCCCAGGAATTACAAGCAATAAACTTGACTGTTTTGTAATTTGTACAGAGGTCCATAGAGTTTTTCTTCCACTATTGTTTTTCTGGACCAGTATATTTGCCTCAGCATCTCATTCTGGGCATTCATTAAGAATATGCTCTGATGTCTGTCCACATTTACACATTGTTATGCTACCAATCTTGAACTTTGTATACATGTGGCTGCAGAGCAGTTGTGTCCTGTTCTGAGGTGCAGAATTATAATCACGTATTTACCTCCAATTTGTTCTGGTCTGTTCATAATTTGGTAGTCATCTTGTGGTGGACTTTGCTTTCTAATGACTCTGATCATCAGTTTCTTGTGATGGTGCTTTAATGGCACACTTGGTTGATTATCGGCAGCTCCTTTCTTAGCCAGATGATCTGTTTTCTCGCTTCCCAAGTATTCCGCAATGTGATGGTATCCATTTTATAGCTATTTTACGCTGGTTGCTTAGTTCGATCAGTAGTATTTGCAGGTCTAGTAGTTTTCTGGACTCCCAACATTTGGAGTGCTGATCTTGTATCTGTCAGGAATACTACAGGCTGTGGACCAAGATTGGCGCACAGCAGTTTTTTGGTCGCCACATTGATTGCCTAGATTTCTGGATTGTAATTATTACAGAATTTCCCCATTGATACTTTGATTGCATTCCTAACATTTTTTGGTACCATATATATATATATATATATATATATATATATATATATATATATATATATATATATATATATATACACACACACACACACATTCCTGCTCTTCCATTTTTCATTGAATTCTCTGCCGACCCATCTGTATATACTCTGATCCATTTGGCTTGTAAATATTTGGCATCTAGTAGACTGAGAGTAACTGTCACTGAGTGGCAGTCTCCGTGGAGATGGTAGTCAGTGATTTAGGCTTGGGTCGACCACATCAATCTCACACAAAGTGTTTCGCTGCCCTTGAACTTGTCTTGTGTAATTAGATGTATTGTGCCTGTGCCCATCGGATACTGAACCTTTTCTCTTCCGGTATAGATAAGTATTGATAGTAGAGTTGGACCCATGTTTGTTCATCCTCTTAGCCGAGGTGTCATTCACTGACATCGTAAGCCTCTCATCTGAGTCTCCACACATTTTTTAGGCGCACCAGGGACTAGAAGCGTATTCACAAGCTGAACAAAAACTGATTTCTGAATTCCTTTTAACATTTTTCCATTCAGTTGGCACGTAATGCTGCCCTCTCATTGTACTAAATATGTTATCTTTGCATCTCTGACTATTAGTCTTGACATCTACCAATTTCTTGACAAATGCATTGTCTGCCCCTCCAATGCTCGAGTTGGAATTTCTTACGTCAGTTTTTCGACAGTGTTGCTATATGTGTTGGCACAGTGATGTCTGAGATATTGCTTGTCTTTTTGCAGGAAATTGTCATTCAATCTGCAGCCTCCACATTAATGGATTCTGTCCTAAAAGTGTTCGCCAGAAGCAGCACGAGCCGCTGTACTTGTTTCCAGGGTGCACCACGAGGAGATAATTTTGGGATCTTGGTTATCTAACCCTTGGTCCTCCCAACGGAATGCTGTAGTCTTAGCACACCTAAATATGAATACATATTCCACTAACCTCTCCAAGGGTTTTATTCTGGTACAGACTTTAGGAGGCTGTCATCTTCAGGAAATTCAGAGATTTTTCTGTGAATCATTTGGCTTGATGGATAAAGCTTCTTCATTTCAGTCACTCCATTGCTAGGTTTTGAAATCTGTCTTTCATTGGATGACTTGGAATACAGTGGGAATTTTCTGCATGTATTGGTACCTTTGTAACTGCGTTCACTCAGTGTTTGCATCCTCCCCATTTTCTCCTCCACTAAGGGTTTTGATTTTATTGCCCCTGTGATGATCCTAAGTGCCTGGTTCTGCACCTTATCTAGCTCACATAATGCAGTTTTAGATGCTGAACATCATGCAGTTGACCTAATTTCCAAGTGTGGTCATATACCCTGCACTAAGTATTTGGAGGAGTTGGATCCTATAGGTCAACATGACCTATGATTCTTGATTAGAAAACTGGCCTCACAGCACGTGGGGCATTCCCATAAGTGCTCCGCTCTCTGTTCCAGCAGCCATTTGACTTCATGGTGTTTCAAGTCCAGTGCCACCGAAACAAGACGTCAACATCAGGGCACAACTTTGGACAGTGCGGCAGGTTTCTTTGTTGTTCCGCCCACCCATGCCATGTCTGTAACTAGTTAAGCACAACGTCAGCCTGTTGGGACAACATGGTAACTGTTATCGAAGGTTACGACTACGGGATTGTATAGATGATGTGCCATGAAGCTTCTATAAGAAGATAACCTCAATATAAAGGCATGTCATCTACTAAGGTTTTATGTTGCATGGTTGGTTTGTCTAGTGAGCCATTGGTGAGACCCACAGACACAACCGCATGAGCATGACCTAAGAGACATACTGAAGTCATATGTGTCTGAATAAAAGGTGCTAGAATCACATTCAAGCTGTTAACCATGAAATGACATATTTTGTCCTGCAGACTACATTTAATAATAAGCAAACAAAGAAGTGTGAGTGTCACATTCAATATATTTGTAAACTATGTTGTAATGCTAATACTGAATTCATTTTTTATTTCCAGTTTTGGGACACACGGTCATCTACTCCAATTTTAAGCATACAATTACCAGAGAGAGTTTACTGTGCTGATGTGGTAAGTTGATGCTGTATCTTCTTCTTCGTTCATTCTCAAACTCCCGCTGGATCTCTCTTGTTGCAGGACCATGGCTCTGCTAGATTTCCAGCAGGATGTAGTCCAGAGAATGGAAATGCGTTGTCTCCGTTTTATTTGTGCCAGTGACCCAACACATCCGTCTTTGGCGGGGATAATGTATAAAATATGTTGTATCAGCTACTAATTTTTTATTGACTGGCGGGTACTTTGTAGGGTCACTCATAATCATAACATTTGGCAGTTTCATCTGAATTAACATTGGCTACTTCTGTATCAGGAAAATCTCAAATTGTTTTGATCTATCTAAATAGCATTGCCTGTGTGGTAACTTGGGCCTGAACTTCTAGTTATTTCCGGGTGCAAAAAATAGGGCCACTAGCTTCATTCCATGCATGTTGTAGGAAAAGACTAAGTAAAGTTGGAACTGACAACCTATCACCTGTGAATAAATCATCATTGTTACATCTTGTCTCAATTTCTTACTTGTGTCTTCTATCAAATAATCCCCATGGATGATAAGAGATGCAGGCCAGCGGACATTGTAACTTTGTCCTTTTGTAGCAGACTCCTAGGTGTTGGGAAAAGCTAGATGTGTCATCACTGCAGATGGGTTAACAAATCTGACCGCAGAATGATGATATAGTTTGCCCAGAAGGGGATACTGTGCTCCTGGCAGAATGTGATAATCCTAGGTGGCACTGGAATTCCTCTCTTTGTGGACTAAACATACATCCATAAATCTCCCTTATGCTACCATGTCTGTGAAACCATGTATTGCCTTAGGTATTTATTTAGTTTACGGGCAAAACTTATCTGCGCTTGATCTGTGTATTTTCATTTGTAGAAACAACTACTTGACTACACTAACATTTGTAAACTACTTGTCTACACTAACATTTTTAGTCTAACTGCTTGACTACACCAACATTTGTAGTCTAACTGCTTGACTACACCAACATTTGTAAACTGCTTGACTACACCAACATTTGTAGTCTAACTATTGACTATGTTCACTTTAATATAAGTACTAGGGTTTCTGTTTTAGGTTTTGTTTTTGCTATTCATTCTCAAACTCACGCTGAAATTTGTCTTGTGGCAGAACAATGATCCTACTGTATTTCCAGCTGGTTGTAGTCCAAAGAATGGAGATGTGTTGTATTGCTATTTTATTTTCACTTATGGCCTGACACATCCAACTTCATTAGTGTTTGGGATTTAAGCATAAATACATATGGAAAAAAAACCAAATATGCTACTAGTTTACAGCAATGCTGAGATACTTGAACCTACAATGACCTAAACAGACCACTCATATATGACCAATATTGGAGTGGCAGAAGAAAAACTTATGAAAGATCTGAAATGTAATATCATATCCCATGATGTCTCGAAATATCTCATGTAATATCATATCCCATGATGTCTCTATACATCTCAGAAATATCCCATGGCTGTTGTTGGAGTGGCAGGGAGACAGATCATCATCTACCAACTGGATGTTCAGCCCCAAGAGTTTAAAAGGATGGAGTCACCACTGAAATATCAGGTATGCTGTACTGTGCATCTTGACCAGTGTCATGTTAGAGTTATACATTGTAGGTATTATCTTGGACTTGTGTTTTCTCAAACTGTTATAAGAGAGTTGTAAATTGTAGGTATTTACTTAGATTGGTAGTGGAGATCTGTACAATGTAGATGTTATCTTGTACTAGTATGTGAGAGTCGCACATTGTAACTATTGTCTTAGAAGACTGGTAGTTGGCTAAATCATATGTTTATTAGTCGCACATTGTAACTATTGTCTTAGAAGACTGGTGGTTGGCTAAATCATATGTTTATTAGTCGCACATTGTAACTATTGTCTTAGACTGGTGGTTGGCTAAATCATATGTTTATTTGTTTTCACCTCTTCACTATATTGTTACCTTTTTTTCTGTTTCTTATTATATATGATCAACATATGTTTGTTTTTCTGTCTGAGCCACATTTTCTTATCCCATAACATCTTTCTTATATTTATTTCCAGCACCGTTGTGTCAGCATATTTACGGACAAAAAGACAAATGCCCCGACCGGTTTTGCACTGGGTAGCATTGAAGGAAGAGTGGCCATACAGTATGTCAACCCCACAAACCCCAAGGACAATTTCACATTCAAGTGTCATAGGTCAAATGTTGCCCCAAGCGGTGGTGTACAAGACATTTATGCAGTGAGTTATCAATGATGTTAACTATCAATTATTAAGTTGTAACTCATTAATGATTTATGAATATATATATCGCCCGTGTGTTGCTGGGCCCGAAAGGGGAGCAAAGAATAGCAACACTTTATCTTCCGTGCATGTCGTAAAAGGCGACTAAGGAGGTTATGGGATGGAGTTGGCTGTCCCATCCCATATAGGGTCACTGACCCAAAGCCATGCTGAAGTCGGATGTGTCAGGCCGAAAGGCGCAGATATCGCAGCAATGCTGTAAACCATGACACAACGCATTCCGTTCTCTGGACTACATCCTGCTAATTTTCATGAGTTTGAGAATGAATGCAGAAGAAGAAGAATATATATATAGTTTAAGAATGTGCATCATTCATGACATAATCAGAGAATGTACATGTTGTTAGAGCTTTCATAGTTGATGAATGTATATATTGTGATAGAGTATTTCAGAGAGCATTCATAGTCAGTGACTCTACATCTTTCAGTCAATGAGGAAGATCTAATAATTTATACAGACGGTTCTGTTATTTGGAATGTACGCAGCTCACACGTTCATGGCACAGGTTGGAAAAAGAAGAGTGAGTGAAGACGGTGGTGCATTTGCTATGACTAGACGTGTTGTGATAATGGTGATGACCAGGGCAATGGCGTGGTTAGGAGTCTCAAACCTACACTCGTGTATGCTTTCTCAGCAACTTAATGAGCATGCTAAGAAAGATTGAGAATGGCTGGGCGTGCATACAGTGGTTGGAGACGAAGTGGCCTAATCTGATGAGAATCAATTTCCTATTTGTGCCTGAACTTCCTGGTATGGGGACAAGACAAGCAATAGACGAACTGATGTTCTGGAAGCTCTTAGGGACATTGATGAGCAACCTATGTAACAAATGCTTGTGAATCTGCACCCTGAGCAGACTGTAGGAATACCCTGTCAAGAGGAGTATGGATATACAAGAGGGTGATCTTTCGACTAACTCTCAGTCAGTGTATCTATACCAGTAGTCAAAGAATGTATATCATTCATAGTCAGTGAATGTATGTTTAGTCAGAGAATCCCGCCGAAGACGGTTGTGTCGGGCCATTGGCGCAAATAAAACGGCAACACAACGCATTTCCATTATCTGGACTACATCCTTCTGAAAATCTATTAGGACCATGGTCCTGACACAAGAGATATCCAGTGGGAGTTTGAGAATGAACGCTGAAGAAGAAGTCAGAGAATGTATGAAGCCATCCTCCAAACGAAGAATTTAACTAAATGTATGAAGAAAATGCTTTGCATATATACGCTGCCTGTTTTGCACCTGAAACAGTGTCTTATATATGTGTTGCTGGTTTATTATGAACATCCCTTGTGTATGTGTCGCACCGTACATATTTGTTCTCTACTCTTGTTCTGACAGGTTAATGATATCTCATTCCATCCTGTCCATGGAACCTTAGCAACAGTTGGTTCTGATGGACGTTTCAGTTTTTGGGACAAGGATGCCAGAACAAAGCTCAAGACATCAGAACAGTTTGACTTGCCAATTACCACATGTTGCTTCAATGCTCAAGGCAACATCTTTGGTTATGCTTCTAGTTATGACTGGTCAAAGGTAAAGATAAATAATTAGTTATTGGTAACGGACAATTAAATCAATAGTCTGAACTAGATTTTATGTGAATAAAACAAGTTAAATATTAAGCATATATTATCTCCGGTACTTCAACATTATTCTGCGTATACAGGGAAATCATCAGTGAAGAGGTTAATAGGACACGCTCACCACCCTAACCTGTGGTAACTTATTTGTAATTTGAGCGCAGTGAAAGTCGTGCTGATTCACATATCATCGACAATCTTGCTGCTAAAGTTGGGCATAAATATTTAAGTCTTAGTTGGAACACAATGTCCTGTACGGGATATCATTTTAATTATGATAGGGAATGTTATTTGATGGATGATGATTTAGTAATACATTTAGATGGTGTTGTGAGTGAAGACAGTGATGCATTTGCTACATCTACAAGCAGGAGTGTGTCCCTGGCATGGTTGTATCGTGGAGTTTATGGTTATATGTTTAGACCTTGAATGGGGCATTCCGTTGCTATAGCATCGCAGAATCAACATGTCCTGCCAGGAGTGTAGCGTCAACATGTCCTGCCAGGAGTGTAGCGTCAACATGTCCTGCCAGGAGTGTAGCATATACTTTTTGGCAAACTAGTCCATCATTTTACTGTTGATCCATCTGTAAGTATTGGTACATCTAGCATTCCCTATCACCTAGGAGCCTGTCACAGAAAGACAGATGCAATGTTCGCTGGTCATACATCTTGTCATCTTCCATTGGGGATTATTTGATAGAAGACAAAAGTTATAAATTGTGACGACATGCATCTAACCATGACCTTCTAGATATACAAAAGACCATGTCACTGATGCCACAGAAAGGGTCATTGTTACGAAAAATTGCTGAGAATTCCCAGGCAGTATTTAGAAAGTCCTTCTCCAGAATAGTACCACATGCTGATCTCTCATTTTGGCTGATGCGAATGATCATGAGTCGCTTTGTATTATCAGCCAATGGGGGGGGAAAAAGGCAGATGTCAAGATAAGTGGTGCTGCAGGGGTGAACAGTGTGCAAATTGTCCTAGAGGAAGTACTTGTTTTCTGTGAGAATAGTTCAAAATGGAAAGTTTTGGTTATTTTTTTGTAACATCCGTCCCTTTCTGTGATTCATGCTAAATCCCTGTATCTAGAAATCTATGAAGTAAGACATCAACATTTATAACTATAAAGATGAATTTTCACTGGAAAATTCACTCACTACATAGTCATGTCATTGGCGCAAATTAACGGTGACACAACACATCTAGTAGGACCATTGTCCAGCTATAAGAGAGATCTTTTGGGAGTTTGAGAACGAATACTCCAAAAAAATCTACTAGACTTTTCCGCTGTCGTTTGTCTGATAGATAGGCCATCGATAAGACTAGCAGGCTTTCCTCATGCAGAATTTGACGAATACATAAGGCATATTTTTATAGAACGAACAAAAAAAACAGTAACTTTTTATATTCAATTATTGAGGATTTAGTAGAGGGTGCTACTGGGTAGAGTCAAGAAACATGAGTGGTGTTTTGTAAGGGTCATCACAACACATGATATTCATGGTTGCCAATATGTAGAACTGTCAAATTATTCTCCTGGGTTTATTCTTAATCTTGTCGTTGCCAGGATATTGTCTGGAGAACAGGATGTGTTGTTCTTCATCAGCATTCATTCTCAAACTCCCACTAGATCTCTTGTAGCAGGACAAATGGTCCAACTAGATTTCCAGCAGGATGTATTCCAGAAAATGGAAATGCTTTGTATCACCATTTTATTTGCACCATGGCCCTACACATCCATCTTCGGCGGTTATGATGTGTTGTGGTGGTTTATAACTTGGTTGAAGTATCTATGTCTTATTGGCCTAGCACATCAAACTTTAGATTAACATTTGTGTATTACTTTAACCTTCTGTGGCTTAGGGTAGTCAACCCCATGCCCAACCTTCTGCATTTGCTCTCAAACTCCTGCAGATTAACCGGGTGTAGTCCAGAGAACGGAAGTAATTGTGTCATGGTTTATAACTTGGCAGCAATATCTGTGCCTTTCAACCTGTCACATCTTACATCAGCTGGGCTTCTTTGTCATATGTGATGATGAGACAGCCAATATTGCCCACAAAACCTCTTTAATCGCCTCTTACTACATACATGGCAGGTAAAACTGGTGATCTTGATCATTGTAACTTTTTCTGTTTCCGCTTGCCATAGATTTTTCATCTATAATGTTTTTGTAGGGCCAATGCTAATCTCTTTCTAATCTCTGCTTTACAATCTCCAGTGATGTTAATGGTTGTCCCAAGATATTCAAAGGTCTTCGCGTAAATGACAAACTACTGAATGTAAATACTGCCAAGAAAATCCCTTCAACCAAAAATTTTGGGTTGATGGCTACATTCTGTATAGGAAATGCTATAATTTTTAACGCGATATTTGAATTTCTTAGGGGAAGCTATATAAATATGTCAGTGTTTTATTAATTATTGAGTTTTCTCCTGTCATCCCCAGGGTCATGAAGGTTATGAACCGCAAAAGATGAAACCCCACATTTTTATGAGGTCCTGCTTCGACGAACTTAAACCAAGCACAAAGAGAGCATAAAATATCTGCATGATGTTCTTTCACAATTCTGTGTACTTGTTTGATCACCTGAAATGTTTCATGTTCTTTGTACTTATCTTTATGAAATTGTTGAATTGTCTGTCTGGAAGTAGTGTGTGGTATGTCTTGTCTAGAAGTGTGCGTGTGTTAGAGAGAGCGCAGAACAGAATGCAAACATGGCTCTAGGCAAAGTTATATAAACTAGATCCTCTTCATTTGTACACAAACTCCGGTAGATTAACAGGATGTAGTCCATAGAAATAAATATGTTGTGTCATGGTTTACAGCTTAGCTGTGATATCTACCCTTTTCAACCTGACACATGACTTCTGTGCCACTTTGACTCGCTATGGGATGGGACAGCTAACTCCTCAAAACCTCCTTAGTTACATCATACAACATACATGGCTGGTTTTTCTTTGTTCCCCTTTCAGATCCAATCAACACACAGGCAGGTCAGAGGATTGACATCAATGTACCCGAGTTCCCGATATGTATTCCTTTCCTCTCAAGAGCAACATGCTGCAAACCGAGAAAGGAAAGCATCATTAGCTATTATTAACACTGTGACCTTCCATGCATGTTTTAAGAGGCAACTGAGAGAGTTAGGAATGAGAGTGGTTAACCCATCTAATGTAAAAATATGTTTAAAAAATTGCTGAATAGATATGCTAGGTAAAAAAAATACTATATGCTAGGTCAATTCATTCATTGGTACCATGCCTTCTGGCGTAGGCGATCATGTCTCTCCACAGTCCTCTGTTATACAGTTAAATATAGTTTTTGCTGATTCTGCATCATGCCAGGCTTTCAAGCCATCCAACATTTTCTCACCTGTCTCTCTTACCCTCGATCTTTCCAGTTGTTACGATGTTCTCCAGACCACCTCTTCTCATGGCATGACCCAGGAACTGTGAATGTCATCTTCTAATACAGTTAATAAGTTCTCTATTTGAGTTGACGAGTTATAGAATTATAGTCACATCTTGGGTAAATATATAGTTAAGTAAACACAAATACATCTTTGCTGTGAACTCCATTTAAAAAATCAAAATAATTTTAAATAACAGTATTATATAAAGCAAACAACAAGATGGAACAAATTAATGTTTTGACCAAAAGGTCTTTATCACGTGGGGGGTGAACGTGTAACACCAAGCAGGAGACTCCATGAAATTATGGTATGCAGTTTTAATGTGGTCTCCTATTAATTCAACTGTACAGTTTACTTTACAATCTCATGGGTCAGAGAAATTTAGTGGGGTTATACTTCATCTTCTTCAGCATTCATTCTCAAACTTCCGCTGGATATCTCTGTAGCATGACAATGGTCCTACTAGGTTCCAACAGGATATAGTCTAGAGAATGGAAATGCGTTGTGTCACTATTTTATTTGCACCAATGGCCAGACACATTCGTATTCAGCGGATGGTTATACAAGACTATGGTTTTGGCAATTGGTGCGCTTTTGCTTTCCTCTATACTCCCTTTCTGTGGACTTTTTGGTAACAGGAGAATTTTACATTCTCGGTAAAGGCCTTTTGGTCAAAACGACAATTTGTGTTTGCCATCAGTGGTTAGTAAAACTTCATTACCCGTTTCAAGTTTCACCTGATTCATTTTTATAAGGAATGTAAGTTGGTTGGCTGGTGATGATGAATTAATCCCTTTAGCTGTGCGCAGGTAGCTCATAATATCCCATAGCTTTTGTGATAACAGTGCAGGTCCTACTCAGTTGAGTAACTGAAGTGACACTCAAGCTCATATTCTTCTTCTGCATTCGTTCTCAAACTCCTTAGCAGGATGTAGTCCGGAGTACGGAATGTGTTGTGTCATGGTTTACAGCATTGCTGCGATATCTGCGCCTTTTGGTCTGACACATCTGACTTCAGCATGGCTTTCAGTCACTGACCCTATATGGGATGGGACAGCCAACTCCATCCCATAACCTCCTTAGTCGCCTTTTACGACATGCACGGAAGGTAAACAGTGTTGCTATTCTTTGCTCCCCTTTCGGGCCCGGCAACACACAGGCGACTCTAGTTCATATACGGTTTGTTGCTTAAAATGCATGGTTGTGTTAAAGATGTATTTGGGCACAGGTATATGCAGAGGGAAGTGTATGAGGTTTTGTTTGTTCAATGGGGGATTAAAGCCTCTTAGCTGAGGCACGACACTTTCAACCTAAGACAGAAGTCTATTTTGGTTATATCAAGCCGCCGTATAGTGTATGAGGGGGGAAGTTATGTTGTATATAACCACTAGTAGTATGGCAATGGTGTGGTAGTATGGTATGGCTAGAGAGTCAGATTTCTGACTGATTCTATGCCTCAAAATATTCACTTGGGCTATCTATGCCATCAATGACAAAGTCGGTGCTGAAGTTTCTTTCATTTTTTTTCTGGACACGCAGATGTTAGGGAAAATGAAAAAGCAGACAGACTTGACAGTGACTAGTGGTAGTTCAGTGTCCAATACTGATATTTTAAGTTCAATCAAGGAGTTAGACCAGTTGTAAGATATGGGATGTATTTCTTCTTCCCATCTATGGTTAGAATGTAAGGTCTGGGAGTAAAGCACAGTGTTGCAAGAAATAAGTGGCAAATAGAAATCAAACAAAGAATTATCAACCAATACAGAACAGTCAGTTATCACATGCTAAAAGACAAACTGGATACATTGTAATCCCTCAATAGCATATTCTTTTTATTATAACAAATTTCCCTATTTGACATTTTTCAAAATTCCCATTTATATTCATTATTGTTTGCATTGTTTATAGCAACTTTCTATTGTTAGTAAATATTTCGTCAGTCCGGACCAAGTTGTTATAATGAGATTTTACTGTATAAGATTGGGGCACCTATGGATGTGTCCAGAGTACCATGACAATGCTCTCACAACTAATGACACAGTGAGCATATGCATCAGCTAGTACGGATTTTCCTTATTGATATGGATTTAGGAAAAAATAAGTTGACAGCTGAGACTATCTTTTTATAGAAGCCACACAGCTATTAATATGTGCATTATGTTTCTACCTGAGTAAGAAGCTTCTATTCAAAGCATTGCACACCGCTGAGAGTTGGAGCCTTCTGGTGTACGCTGCTGAGAGTTGGAGCCTTCTGGTGCGCACCACTGAGAGTTGGAGCCTTCTGGGTATTAACTTTTAGCACGCTGTGTTTACAATTACGCAATTTCTCTCCTGGCGCGGACTTCGTTGGTGGCTGTTTTGAAATCACGATAACTTTTTTATTGTTACAGATATTTAACAATTACAGATGTATTGTTACATTTCACGCAGTTACATTGTATTGATTGTCGGATATTTAAATAATATTTGCACATATAAATAAATTAAATTCTGCATATATTGGTGAAAGTTTTGTTTGTGTGTTTGATATGAGACCTATCTAGATCTAGGACTTTTGTATTTTTGATCGATCGAAAGCTGTTGAATATTATATATTTTACATAATGAAAACCTTGTGAAACCCCGTGGTCTATTTTATTTAATCTTACCTCTCAAGATTTCCACTTTACAATCAGAATAAATAATGATTTCACTGAATATACGATGAAATAAAAGTATATAAAACTAGATTCACTGTCGGATGGCTAGAGATTGCTTGGATTTCAATTACATAATCACACAATGTCTCCTAATGCCATTTTATGAACAGAAACAGGAAGTTAGATAAAATATCTAAAGAGTTGCCAAAACATTCTTTAAAAAAAAATTACAAATATTGATATATTTTTTTAAAAGTTAATGCACTGGGCGACGAATTTCACCATCTGAAATCAAGGAATGACACAATTTGAGCTAAATGTGTCTCCCAAATTGTAAATCAAGCATGCTAAAGAATGCTCTGGAGAAATTTCTCTATTACACAAAAGGATGCATGAACTCTTGCTAAAATTTCTTGAGTTCCAAACAAACAGAACAGACTGTAGAAGGTATGTCTTTTTACAGAAGAATGTTGAACCTTGTAATGAATGGAAAGTATGTAATCAAGAGAATTAGTGTGCCAGCGTAAAATGAGATCTTGTCAAGAATATTAATAATAAACACATTATTATAGTAAACACATTTATGATTCTTTAGTTTTCATTTTTGTTTGACCAACCTCTTAACACTCCAGATATATCCACACACCTGTCTTACCAAGAAGATGTTAAGTGGCATACTTGCTAATGGCATTTGTAACTTCTAGTGCTCTTTAGTGGTCTAATCCTTTACTAAAATAAACAATTTTTGTTTCTAGTGTCCTAAATCATAAAATGGATGTGTCATTGGTACATGTAGTGGTGTGCTGTAATCCCCATGAGATGCTAGTCCCTGCGTCATAAATCACTACAGCTGTTACCGAAGCGCGAGGAAAGGAATAGTAACATCACAGCCTTCCAATTATCTATCCGAAGACTTAACTTACCTTCATGGGACAACTAGGATCTACTTAACAGATAAGAACAGGTCATCATATTTCAACTCACAACTGATCACAATAGACTGAACAGCCATGCATGTGTCATGTGACGTATTCTTTCCAGAACATAGTTTTCCTTATGAATTTCTTGAAATTCCCACGGTCTCTGTCAAGTTGTCCCCCTTTTTCTAGCAACACCTGCATGCATTTCTGAATATCTCTTGTCCAATGATGTCTTGGTCATCAGCTGCCTTCTATCGCCCCCTACAAAAACACTCTTTCCATGTCATCGTGTCTCTTCACATGGCCAAAACAAACTAACTTCCTTATTAATATGGTATTTAAAAGCCAGCCTTCTTGAATGTTATTTGTCTTGGTCTTTCTTGCTATCCATGGTATTCTCAGGACTCTTCAATAGCACTTCATTTCGAAAGTCTCTATTCCCTTGGCTGTAATTACATTTATTGTCCATGTTTTTCATCCGTATGTTCCCACTGGGAACACACATGCACGTTCCATACATATACAAAAACAGCCATACGTATACAAAATTTGTAATTGGAACATCAGTAAAGTGTACATATGGGGGCAAGCCAACCAAACTTCAGAGCATATCCTTCAAGAATGTGCTACCTATGACATATTATGGCGCACATACTGGCCACATTCTGATACGTCGATGAATGTTAAACTCTATGGTACAAAACAAGAAATGGAAAACTGTCCAATTTATACAAGAAACAGCACTGCAGGTGTAGACATTAATGGTGAACGAAATAAGAAGAAATGTTTCTATCCACTATTATCCCAGTGTGTCTTGTAGTGTCAGAGAGTAGAAGAGTGATCTAGCGATAGCTTTATTATTTACTTCATATATGCTGGTTTCTGTGGCTTCTTTTATTCATGTTATCCATCTTTGAAAGTTCTGCCCCTGGCTTTGTATCTGTTGTAGCGGATTTTGACGTAGCAATGATTTTTGGGAAGCTGTCTGGCAGTAATCTTGAGACATGTGCAAATCACTTATTCTGTTCTGCATAGGCATGTCATTTCTGTCATGACAAATCTTTTTCTGTCAGTGTCCATGTTTGGCTTTGGTATCCAATCATTTCCTAGGAATCCACCGAAGACGGATGTGTCGGGCCATTTGACGCAAATAAAACGGGGGACACAACGCATTTCTATTCTCTGGACTACATCCTGCTGGAAATCCAGTAGGATCATGGTCCTGCTACAAAAGAGATCCATCGGAAGTTTGAGAATGAACGCTGAAGAAGAAGAATGAACGTATGAAAGAGGTCCCATATTTTTGTTGAATCTGAAGTACAGGCATTGCTCCGTGAGAATTCTATGGATTGTGATATATTTATAAACGCTGATGGCTCAGTTGTTAGACGTGTGTAGTTATTGTGCCTTCGCAGCGCAGTATGTAGGGAAGACTATTAAAGAGAAGAGTGGAGCGTTCGCTGTAACTACAAGCAACATATGATGGAAATTGTGGAGGTGACGAGGATCTTGAACATGGATGGGTACACAGAGCACAACTCATGTCTGCATTCTCAACAAGCATGATCATGAAAATCCAAGCCATATTTATTCATGAAGACTGGCTTGATGCTGTAGGGAGGTCGAAGTTGGAGAGTGTCACGCTAATTTGTGTGCCTGGTCATTCTGTTGTTCAAGACAATGAGAGTGGATAGATTGGCAGGGCAATGGGCATCACCAACATATTGGACTCTTTGAGAGAAACTGCACAATCAGACGAAATTAATGAGGCTGACGTATCCTTTCCTACGTCTAGAATAAAGGAGCTGAGCTTGAGATGTGGCGTGGCTAGAAATTAACAATTATGTACTGAAAAGAATTTTTGTCAATTGAGAACAAACTGTCAGTTGTCGTGTACTTTCGGATGGGGGCTATATCATGGGAAGATCGGAGCACTTATGAATGTCACTTGCGTGCAGTGAAGATGATATATCAATGTACTATGTGGGCTATAATTGCCAAGATGGACAAGAGTATGTCTTGAATAAAGTAGTTCCACCGAAGACGGATGTGTCGGGCCATTGGCGCACAAATAAACTGGCGAAACAACGCATTTCCATCCTCTGGACTACATCCTTCTGGAAATTTAATGGAACCATGGTACTGATACAAGAGATATCCAGGGGGAGTTTGAGAATGAACGCTGAAGAGAAGAAGAATAAAGTAGTAACAAACTGCTTCTAGGTCCCATGGGTACTACGGAAGAAAATTTGTCTCGAAAGTGGGCACTGAAAATAAAACAGTTGATAACCACTGTGCTATCATTTCCTAAATGCTGTATTCACAAACTTCCCTGACAAAGTGGCAAGATAAAGTACAGGCCACTGAGGTCCTCACTAGAGACAACATCTTAAGCATTCATACAATGCCGAAGATATCCTAACTGAGATGGGTCGGACATATTGTAAACGTCTAACAAGCGCATCCCAAAACAGCTGATTAATGTTGAACTCTGTATGGGAAAACGGCTGGCCGGTGGACAGAAGAAACGCTTAAATGACTCAAATTGTCTCTAAAGAGCTTCAGTCAACGTCACATCCTGGGAGTCTGTTGCTCAAAATCTCCCAGTGTGGTGCAGCAACACCAGCAAAGGTGTTTGCATTGCCGAACTTTAATCCTTCCATCCTCTTTTATCCTTTACGGGTGTCGAGGGAGATACAATGTTCTTGTTCTCGCTTTTCTGGCAGCTTCAGATAATGTTATTTGGTGTTCGTGTATTGTCTCTTTGATGTTGTCGATCCAGCGTACTCTAGGTCTACCATTGGCTCTTCTTTCTGCTTCTCCTCTTTATATATGCTTTATAAACTAATGAATCACACGACATTATTTCCAGATGACCAAACCATTGTATCTGTTTGTTTTTTATGTATTGTAGAATTGATATGACACCCACTCTTTCTTTTATGACATCGATTCTAATTCTGCGTCTTCTGGTCACTCCTGTGGCTTTTCTCAGACATCTCATCTCTGTTGTAACCAGTTGTCTCTTATGTTTTGTTGTTAAGGACCATGTTTGACATTGGTAGCACAGGGTTGGAATGAAGATACTTTGGATAAGAAGTTTTATTGTTGACATTGGTAGCATTTCATGTGGAAACATTCCAACAATGACGGGCAGCGATGTTAAAAACAAAGGCCATACTTCACAATGGAGATACCAGCCGAGAAGCATCAAATCAGAGAAAAACGCGCTGCCCGAAAAGACAGAACAAACTCCCAATTCTGATCATACGTGTTCCAAATTTGGCAGGGGATTATATGGCAGCATTGGAATTTTCATTCATCTCCGCACACACCAGAGAGTTGCAACACAAGCCCGAAACGGTTGTCATCTTCGCCTGCGATGGATACGGGCCGTAAATAAGGGTGGGACTTAAAAAAGGATTTCGCCCATATTCGCTGCAAATCCCCCTTTTTCATTTGATATTTGACCTTCCTGCAGTTTTCTTGCGTAGGAGTTTTACCCCTTCTTTTGACTAAGTCCTAAAAGTCATGATCCCCCCAATATAATGATTTGGATGGACAGTTCATCATTAAGTGCCGTCTCCGCAACGAAGGTTGGCTGCAACGTATCTCCAACATCTCCTGTCTTGGTGGTGCACTCTGCTAGACTGTAACCTGTCCATCGTGTGATGTTACTCTCCCACTTGTATCTCTGCCTACCTCTTGCTCGCTTCCCTTTGACTTTACCCTCAAGTAAGGTCTTCAATAAGGTGTCATGTAATGTGTCCAAAGTATTTTATTTGCCTGATCTTTATTTCTCTTAGTAGTTCTTTCTTCATATTAAGTGTCTTTATCACCTCTTTATTTGTTTTCTTCTCTTTCTCTTTCGGATGGACTGTTAATAGTTTCCTATTCCAGAAAGATAATGCAGAAATCATAATTGCTTGCTTGCTTCCCCTGTTACCCTTGAACTTGTCCGTACAAAATGGCTGCTGCTCTAGCTAGAGGTGTTAACCGGTCATCACATCTTTTTCAGCAATGTTCACGCTTTATCGTAGCGGGTCATCGAAATTATGCTGATATGGCATTCACATTTGCATCACCTTACGATGTAAGTATTTAGATGGATAGGTGAAGTACAGTGCTAATGAATTGGCACTACTTGAAAATGACACTTCGGCTGAGGTCTGACTGACAAACTTGAAACTACACAAGGTTGTTAACTAATAACTAAATTACCCGTCTTCGTACTCAGAGATAACTACTGGACTTATTACTTATGTATTATTATATAAAAATATTTAGACCCCCTTACTATATCATATCAAACAGGGGCAAACAGTCAAGATTTCTAGGGCATGTGCTGAGAAGAACTGACTGTACGTCTTTAATTTAAACCACTGGAGAGATCAATGGGAGAAAAGATACTAGATGGACTTGTATTGTGGCATGGTAGAAGCTCTCCAACCGAGCTTATTCACGAGACAGTCGTGGAGGAACATGATCGCTAGGGCTACTCCATTCGGCATGGCACTTGATTGATTACTCCCACTACTATAGTGGCAATGACTTGTCCATGTTCATAATTGGTTAACAGAGCTATCATCTTACCAGTACTCGATGTACTGCTATGATTATGATATTTACAAGGACTTGTCTTGTGTGAACTACTGAGTGAAAAATTAATAGGTTATGATTTGTGAATTATATCATTAACATGATTATGGAAATATACGTAGCCTACGTTAGTCGAGAGATGATCATCACTGTCTGTACACATCCATAGGTGCTTCAATCTTTCCCTGAGCATATTATTCGCAATTAGGAGCCTACATGACTGACTGTACAGTTCTATGTTGGTTGACAAGCATGATTCTTTGAGTCCAATGTTCATTTCTGGCCAAAATAACAGTTAGTGTCTAATTCTCAGTCAATGATTTGAAAGATTCAGTCAGTGATGGTATGAGTGAACTCATTAGCCTCTTCCAACCTTCTGGGTGTTAAATGAATTTACTGCCGTAGTAAATACAGGCATTTACGAAGATCAGAGAGCAGACTTGCAGTGAATACACCTATAGTTTATGAATTGAGAATGGATAAGGGAGACATTTTGCAGTTTCTTTGTGAGTGCGCATTGCATGTAGACACTACTATAGGTAATGCATCTAGGATACGATTGGAAGAATTTGGTATTCAGTGTGGCACTATTAGGACTATACATCTTGGGCAGAATGAGAAATGTATTCAACCAGCAAGCCACAGGAACCATAGGTATACCTACACTTCGATATTTCCTTGGGGAGACTGATCAGCTGTGGGTTTGCCTGAAGTGCAGTGATGTCTCCTGTCGAAGTCAGTCATTTGTTCCACAGAATAAAACAGGTCTGGGAGATGTATTTTTGATTTATTTTAATTATTCTCTGAGCCTGTGATTCTATTTTTGGTACATTGTCTGGTCTTACAGGTGTATTACAAAGATGCTAAAGTGAAACAGATTGATGTACCAACATTCAGTGGAAATTTTGGCATTTTGCCAGCTCACGTTCCAACCTTAGCCGTTTTAAAGCCAGGTGTGGTTCATGTGCATGAAGAAGATGGAACTCAAAAGAAGTTTTTTGGTAAGTTTGAAGTCCAGGAAATACAATGATTAAATATATACACTAACTAAAGAGAAAGCTTACTAAATATTACATAAGATCTCTAAGAAAAACTGCAAATAGAAGAGATCATGTGAGTAATGAAGAGATTACAAGAACGGTTGGAACAATGTCAGTGGCCAAATATATTGAAAAATACTGAAATAGTTCGGTCACATGAGAATGAACACATATTGGCCAGTAACGAAAGCATACAATATGAGAATGGAAACAGCAAGAAGCAGAGGAAAACCAAGAAGAAGGTGGATTGAAGGAGTTACCAATGTTCTGAGACATCACAATACTACAGCATATCGAATGACCAAATGTGCCATAGCCTGAAAACTGATAGTTATTTATTCTTCAGCGTTCATTCTCAAACTCCTGTTGGATCTCTCTTGTAGCAGGACCATGTCCATTCTAGATTTCCAGCAGGATGTAGTCCAGAGAATGGAAATTTGTTGTGTCGCCATTTTATTTTCATCAATGGCCAGACACATCTGTTGTCAGCTGGGATTGTTATTTGATCCTGCGATGCTTTGTAGCAAAAGCAGAGAAAAGACAATAGATAGAGATATAGGTGAAACATCCACACAGGTTATTTTAGTAAGAGTTTGTTATCAAACTCCTGCCGGATCTCTCTTTTAATAGGACATTGATCCTAATAGATTATCAGTGGTATGTGGTCCAGAGTAAGGAAATGTGTTGTCACCATTTTATTTGCGTCAATGGCCGGACACATCCAACTTTTGTGAGGTTAAGACACAGTGATAACACTTTAAATTACTTATAAAGATGTGTAATTTCAATTTTTACATTAATGACTCACCATTTTGCGTAGAGCATCCATCTCTCAGCACTTTGATATTGTTCCAGTGGTTAATTGTTATGTAACTAATTCTTGTAGCTGTCACCAGTAAAATTCTAAGATATGTTTCAACAGTGCAACTTGTAGTTCCTATTATATAAATATGTTTTGTACCTTGTATATCTAAATTAACCCTCAGATCTCCAGATTAAAATAACACAATTTCTCTCCCAGGCTCTTTTTTGACAATGTGCATTATTTTTTGGCAGTCTTTTGTAAACACAATAACTAACTTTTTGTTTGTTTGTAAAGATATCAAAATAATTTCTGTGCATGCAAATAAAGGAGTGAATAATGAATATAATCATGTTTTTTTGTGTTGTGTGATATGATAGTTGTGAGCAAGTTATGAAGTTAAAATTGGGAGGGGGGGGACATCAGAACGCCTTTTAAAAAAAATAGCAAATATAATTTCTTGATGGCCCTAATACTGTGTATTATGATACTGTGGATTATAATACTGTGTTCCCACTGTGTGGCAACATTGATAAAATCCTCCTAAATACATATTCCTCTTGTATATGTTGTTTCATATCCAAACTAATAGAATATGGAGTGAACAAAATAATAAAATGTTAAGAAATCATAGTGTTCGTTCGTGCGTTCTTCTTCAGCTTTCATTCTCAAACTTCAGCTGGATCTCCCTTGTAGCAGGATCACTGTCCTACTAGATTTCCAACAGGATGTAGTCCAGAGAATGGAAATCCGTTGTGTCGCCATTTTATTTGCGCCAATGGCTGACACATCCATCTTCAGCATGATTCATTCGTTCAAGACTAGGCCTTGCTGGACATAAAATGTTTTTATTTTAAATGCTGATGCATGGCACCCCTGATACATATTGTTGTATTTTTCAATGAATAAATGAACATTCTTATAATATAAATACAACTAAAACACAAAAACAACAATTAAAACATAGAGATATTACTTTCCATGATGATCACTTACCAATCCCACGTGGTACTCCATTTGATAGTGGAATATGGCGTTGAAAATGGACAAAGTAATTCCAGAAATTAGTTGACAAAATCAGCCGGCTTTCTCCTTCTTATAATCGTAATGTGTAAAGAAATTTGACCTTTAGGCTGTGGAATATTCCTAGTTTTGTGTGGCGGGAATTCTACGTAATGTGATTAACTTCATGTGATTCCGTACTGATGAATCGGGGCATAGCACCTGAGGTTACTGTAGACGCAGATGGGCCCCTGTAAACGCAATGGAATCTGCTACTTTAGACACCTATGTAGTCCATAAGGTTAATAACTTGAGTGACTTTATGTTCAAATCTTAGATGTTTAAGAAGATAATTCCCTAATTAAACAATCATCATGTGACAAATTCTTTCTAGAATGTGCTCTTCCTTATCGATTCTCTGAAAAATTAACTCTTCTGGGCAAGTGTTGCTTTTCTTTGCTTCCCTTTTGGGTCCTGGCAAAACGTGTGTACCATTAAACTCGTAGTGGACTGAGCGACAACCTACCTATTGTTGTTTTTCCCTATATATCCCTATTGTCCCCGGTCCACTAATAGTTAATCTGAAACTGCAAAAAAAATCTCTTGTTAAAAACATTGGTATTGTTTCAGTAAGCAGCGGTTCTGTAACAATCAATGATGACTCATCGGTTCAAGTGTTGGCTGAAGAAGCACATCCTGTGGACAGACTTGATTCAGCTGTAAGTTTCAATTTCAACATTTATTTACATTTAATTGTACCAGTCCATATAAAGATCTGATTAGTCATTAACCATCCATTTTTAATTTTGCAGATAATTGATTAACACTTTGCTAACCAGCAATCCAGAGCGTACTTATATGCCATTACAGATTGTGTACGCACATTTTTTAGACATTAGCATTGCAGTATTTTAAAATCTATCTTGCTCCCGGCGGAAAACGCACGGATATCCGTGATGGTTACAATGGAGCGAACGAAAAACAAATCTATCTTGTGCTAGAGAACCTTGAAACTTTCTATGTATCATAATGACTGTTTGCACTTTCTGAATGAAATTGAGGCCTAAGCATTATTTCGAGTGCAAAATCCCACTTATTATAATGCTAGAACTGGATTGACATTACTTTCTATATATTATACAATCTCACCTTCGAAAACTCCAATTTATTTGTGATAATACTCATGGACTGTCAGAAAAACTAATGTGGAGGTATTGAAAGAGACAAATGTGAAACAACTGTAATCAATAATATAAGGAAAAGACCATCTTTATTTTTTGGTTACTTCATGAGACAGGGAGGTCTGGAGAACATAGTCACAACAGACAAGATTGAAGGCAACAGAGAGCGATGTTAGAAAATATTAGACAGTTTGGCAACCTGGCATGGGAGGGGAAACAACAACGATCTTAATACATAATGCTGGAGATAGTGTGGAGAGCCATGATCGCTTACCCCAGCCGACATGGTACCTGATGATGACTCATGAACGTCTATAGCTGTATTTGGCTCGTGCCACCATTTTGGAACAGTACTTTCTCTGGCAAGCTATTTTTATTAACAGTATTGCAATGGTTGCTGTATTTCGATGTATAATAGCGGTTTTGTCAATCGTCGAAATTGGTCACCAAGGTTCTGACACATCCATATTCAGCATGAATTTGGATCACTTTGACCCTATATGAGACGGACGCAACTCACCCCATAACAAATTTAGTTGCGTCTTGTGAATATTTGTTTCTTCTTGTGACATGCATAGAAGGTAATCAGTTGCTATTCTTAGCTCTTCTGGGCTGCAACATCATATGGGCAATAACTGTCTTGATCTCCATTCTTATAGATGAATGTCCATGTGGATCTGGAACCCAGACTCCTGAACACATACTTCAGAATTGTCCAACATACAAAGAGCAGAGACAGAGAAGACTTGGCCAGAGGATACATATTTGAAGCAAAAGCTATGGAGTAGCCTCTATGACCTGGAGAAGACAGTGGGCCTGAAAATATAAAATGACAGCAGAAGAAGGATCTCCATTCTCATATTGGAGTTGGTCATATTATATGCATCACCATAATTTTACCTCCTAGAATTGCAAAGAAGTCCCAGCACTATTTATCTTGCAGCCCTTCAAACAGCATGCTGCCCGTGTGTTGTCGGGGTCCGATAGGGGAGCAAAGAATAGCAACACTGTTTACCTTCCATGCATGTCGTAAGAGGCGACTAAGGAGGTTGTGGGATGGAGTTGGCTGTCCCATCCCATATAGGGTCAGTGACCCAAAGCCATGCTGAGGTCGGATGTGTCAGGCCGAAAGGTGCAGCTATGCTGTAAACCATGACACAACCCATTCCGTTCTCTGGACTATATTCTGCTAATCTGCAGGAGTTTGAGAATGAACGCAGAAGAAGAAACATCATGCTCACATTTAACCATGTTATCTCTAGAATCGTCGGTTATTAGCTGTATTATTTCTTATATCAGCTATAATTCTGAAGTCAGATTTTTTGTCAAGACTTATCACAAATAAAACAGCATCACAGCACATTTCCATTTATTGGAATATATCCTGGTGGGAATCTAGTTGACCATTGTCCTTCTGTAAGAGGGATAAAACAGGCATTTGACAATGAGTGCATAAAAAGGCCACGGTATCCAGCAGGAATTTGATGTCAAGCAAAGAAGAAAATATCACTAAGCATAGAACACGCAGTCTTAGGAGAAATATTTATTCTCTATTTATTTCTATGTGAGACTTAACCATTATATGCTGTGTTTCTGAAGATGCCACGTTGTTTCATTTCAGGCTATTCGTGAAGGCATCAGCAAAGCCCAGCAGGAGTTGGCATCATCCACATCAGAAGTGGCCAAAGCAGAAGCACAGATCGCTTTAGAATGTTTTGAAGCTTTACAAAAAGCTTTGGACTAACACATCATTTATTTGGAAGAACTGAAACCACTTAATAGCTGTAATCTTCCCTTAGTAGTATGTGCTAACAGCTCTAGAGCAGACAAGATACACATATATTGAGTTCAATGCGATTGTAAGAGTTTTTTTTTGTTATAAAAGAGATAGTAATAGTTTATATTAATGATGGTTTTTTTTGTCTTTGAAATAAATTATTAAAATATAATCATAGGTTGTGATTTTTGTCATGTGTGAATCTATCTTTTGAGTGAGCATAATAGAGATATTTTAAAGTAAGAGGTCCATTACCTCATGGGTGTAACAGGACTACCTAAAGACAACCTCCATTATTTGTTATGCCCACAGTTCTGATATAATTTTCATTTCTTATTGTGCTTCTTTACTTCACACACATTTGGCTATGACATAAAAAAATATGGCGGGCAAGAATATGGAGAAATACTTAACAAGGATAGACAAAACGTGCCAAAGATGTTCTACAAGAAAGTGCAAATATGGGAAGTAAAAAATACATGTATGAACCAACATAAATAAACAACAATGAACACTGCAACCTATCAAATAGGCCCCAAGAAATCATGGAAAAATTACTTGAATCGGCTGTTAAATTTAAAGGAAGAAGTAATAACAAATACAATAGATGAAGACTTGGAACCATATATTCTGATATCCGAAATTGAAGACGCAATTAAAAATGCGCACAATAACAAAGCACCAGGAATAGATGGAATACCTATAGAACTAATAAAATTGCTAACAGTGACAGGTATATAGTGGTTACACAGACTGTTCAATGTAATATGAAAGACAAAAAAGATACCACAGGAGTGGAATACAGCAGTGTTGTACCCATCTGGAAGAAAAAAGGCAGTAAGAGGGACTGCACTAAGTATAGAGGCATATCATTATTAAGCCAAATAGGAAAAATCTTTCGCAAAATACTAGAGAGAAGGATGCACACATACATAGAACCACAGCTCAACAACACAATTGGGCTCTCAGAAAAATTAAACTGCACGGGTGCAATCTTAGTTCTCAAACAAATATCAGAAAGAGCGACAGAACATTAGCAAGACATAATTAGCCTTCATGGACCATGAAAAATCTTTGACAGAGTGGATAGAGCACAGAATTCCTCAGCATCTGATAAACCTTTGTCAGAGCATATACAGCGATAGTCAATGTGCAGTAAGAACGAGCACAGGTACATCAGATAATTTCAAAATTTACTCAAGGGTGTGTAATATCCCCCCTATTGTTTATAACATACATAGATCACATCTGCAAAATAGCAAAGACAACGGGGGAAAACAAAATGAAAGATAAAAAAACGAATTGCTATTTGCAGATCCAAAACCACTACTAGTATCATCAGAAGACAAATAGATTACATCAAACCTTTAACATGAAGACAAATATAGAAAAGACAGAAGTAATGAAAATAGGAAGAACAGAAAGAAACACCAATATAAATATATATATATATATATATGAAACAACAGACTTAAACAAGTGACAATTCAAATACCTAGAAAGCAATATAACAACAAATGGCAAGGGCAGTAAAGAAATACACAATAGGTGTAGTAAAGCATATCAAGCCCTAAGGCAAATGACACCAATCTTCAGAAACAAAAATATAGATTTAAACACCAAAAGAACACTATTCAAAATGATTATTATGCCAGTTGTGCTACCAATGCCAAATATAGACGACGACACAAGACAAACGTAAACTTCTGAAATGGCATGCTTATGCAGAATCCTAGGAATATCGCTAAGAGACAGTGAGGAATGAGGACATTAGACAAAGAACCGTCACCACCCCAATCTTGGAATATATTAAGAGACAACAGATCAAATGGTTTGCACACATCAGCAGACCATCAGCAGACACAGCATATCACAGCAAGCTATGCTACATAGATACAGTGAAGGCCGACCACCGAAATAAAAGAAGCGACATACTCTACAATATACTCAGCACACCTAGGACCATCTCCAAAAAACTCTTCTGCCCCTGATGCTTAAAGGCAACAAAGGGTTTAGCAAATAGATAGATTGGATATTTTTTTCTGTGCATTGAAAACATAAATATCCTCTTTGTTCTATCAAATTATATTTCTTCTTTCATTGTCTGCCTATAACTGCAATTTTATCTTCTTATTGCTATTCTCTTTTCCGACTCCGTTTTTCCAGAGGAAGACTTTTTTTGTTTGAAATGTCACCAGTATGACAGTTTATACATAGTGACAACACTTTTAGGATACAATGAAAAGTTGCCTCTCTTTTGTGGACATCTTAAGGAGCAATGTGCCATATATTCATATAATTTATCCCTGAAAGCACCTCAAAGTGTTCAAATACTCTGATTGGCTAGTTCAAGCTGTCTAAAGGTCAACTAACAATTGAAATTCCGTATTTGCACACATTTGGAAACATAATTACTACTTTCTGTGTGTTAACACAAGTGGCCTTTCTTTGTGTAGCCATTGTCCTTGACCGTACTATGGTGACAACGGACACTGAATGAATTAAAAAATTATAAACATTTGGAAGAAAGTTTCTCTGAAAATTCTAACATTCATTATCTGATTCAGGAAGGGATTTAGAAAGTGTTAATTTGCATTGTGATACTGGTACTAATTTGGTAATAGATAATAGGCCCTATAGACCTAGGATATGCAACGCACATGTTTCAAAATTCGTGATATGGTAAGGAAAACATTGTCAATAGTAGTATAATGATTCATCATGCAAACATTTTCAGAATCTTTGAATGTGTATCACATGATACTATTATACAACATATTTGTGATGCGACAAATAAATATGATAAGCATATTACTGATATGAAAAACTTTGCATCCGGAATAAAACGGGTTATTATGATTAGATCTATTTGTTTGAAATAAGGTTTAATTTTGCGAGACAAATGTATATAAAGATTTTCATGTTTCCATAATATTATCATTCTGCTTGTAAATTCGAGCATACAGTAATAATACGCCTACGCTCAAATTATTTAACATGAGAATGTAGTGGGTAAAATGGTTAGAGTTAAAAATTTAACAGCCCTTGAAATTTTCCCGCACTGCAGTTACAATTTGAGCTTTTTTATTCAGTGCAGCTGAGGAGTTAACATATCTGTTTCTAACTTATATTTTACTTGTATCTGTTACCGAGAACATAAGACCAATGTGTTTGTGCATGATAGAAATGAATGCATTAGCAGGTCAACAAGAACCGCTGTTAACAGCCGTGAAACTTCATAAACTCTAGTGGTACAAGCATGAGATAAGACATTCCTCAATGACAAAAGATGTTCTTCAGGGTATGGGGGGGGGGGGAGAACGAGAAGAAATGGTGACCAGAAGGCATGGCTAGATAACATCAAGGACTGAACAGGGTGTGAAGTTTCCAAACTCATTGGGATAGTGGAGTATAGAGTTGCATGGAGATCTTTCTGCACCAAATGTCTCAATGTGACACTTCTATGTCACTGGCGGGTTATCGGTTTTATTATAATGTAACCAAACATTATAATGGTCTCACGTCCATTGTTGAAAGGAGTGTAACTCGCCATGAGGTCCTTTTTTTATGGACTACATCCTGCCAGCCTCTTTGTGAATGAACAGAGAAAAAGAAATCCTACATACACTGACATAATTATATAACACAAGAACATCACAAATGTCATATTTAAAACAAAGTTTTTAAAAAAAACTTCACAAACTGTCATAAAATAGAACACTGCCATTACTGACAAAAGTGATTATATAAAATAGAGCAACTGCATTACTGATAAACTGTCATTATATAAAATAGATAAGAACATCACAAAATGTCATTTTATTTATAATTACATTCTTTGCGCCAACATCATTATATAAACACAATCTTACATTATTCAATAACAATGATCTCCCACAATCTTACATTATTCTTCTTCAGCGTACATTCTCAAACTCCTGCTGAATTTCTCTTGTAGCAGGACCATGGTCCTATTACATTTTCAGCAGGATGTAGTCCAGAGAATGGAAATGCATTGTGTCGCCGTTTTATTTGCGCTAATGGCCCGACACATCCGTTTTCGGCAGATTACATATTCAATAACAATGATCTCCCACAATCTTACATTATTCAATAACATTTATCTCCCACAATCTTACATTATTCAATAACATTGATGTTCCACAATCTTACATTATTCAATAACATTGATCTCCCACAATCTTACATTATTCAATAACATTGATCTCCCACAATCTTACATTATTTAACAACATTGATCTTCCACAATCTTACATTATTCAATAACATTGATCTCCCACAATCTTACATTATTTAACAACATTGATCTCCCACAATCTTACATTATTCAATAACATTGATCTTCCACAATCTTACATTATTTAACAACATTGATCTTCCACATTTGTGTGTTCTCTGGATTTCTTCTTCTCGTTTGTAGTTTAACATATCTACATAGCAAGTATTCTCAGGGTTTGAAAGGGGAACAAAGAACAGCAACACTGTGACCTGCCATACATGTTGTAGGGGTGACAGTCTGGCGGAGTTGACTTACATCCCAGAAGTCAAACTGATTCAAAATGTTTTTCTGAAGTCTGTCATCCAGTGTAAGTGGTTAAAAACTGAAGTCTGTCATCCAGTGTAAGTGGTTAAAAACTGAAGTCTGTCATCCAGTGTAAGTGGTAAAAACTGAAGTCTGTCATCCAGTGGAAGTGGTAAAAGTACTCAATGTATTAGTTACCACTGCCAAAGTTGAGCCATTGGTGAAAATTAAATGGTGACAATGCATTTCCGTTCTCTGGACTACATCCTGCTGGAAATCTAGTAGGATCATTGTCCTTCTATAAGAAAGATTCTGTGGGAGAGCTTACTAAAACAGTGCTGAAGTCAAGCCAAAAGACAGATTTTGCAGTCAAGCTGCCAGAGATGGGGAGCAAAGAATTGTCATTCTGTTTACTTTCTATGCATGTCATAAGAGGTGACTATGGCGGTTTAGAAGTGAAGTGGGTTGTCTCATCCCATATAGGGGCAAAGTGACCTGCCGTTGAATGTGTCAGGCTGAAAGTCATAGATATTACAGCTAAGCTGTAAACCATGACAATGCTTTCCATACTCCGAGCTACATCCTGCTGATATGCATGAGTTTGAATGCAGAAGATTATCTTCCAGTTCCATGTGTGAAGTCCTACTTTTGTATGGAATTGTTTTTGTAGGATAAAATAAATCACCAGAATTTCAAATTGTTCAATGGAATCAATTTTAAGCTGTAACTGAAAAGTTTGTGATGAAACAAACATGTGAACTGAGTTCCACCCATGTGCTACCAGGGTATAAAAGGGGAGCGACGATTGGTAACACTGACCAGCCTTGCATATCATAAGATATGGGGGGGGGGGTGTATGTTACTTTATCCTATGGAATCATGGCCAGTAAATGGATGGTCAAAAGTGCAATTATTGCAGCTTTGAGGTAAAACCTGCACAACGTACTTGTGCCCAAATAATAGAGAGAAGGTGCTTTTCTTCTCAGACTCCTGCAGATTAGCAAAATGTAGTCTAGAGAACGGAATGCACTATACCATGGTTTACGGCTTTGCTGCGATATATGCACCTCTTGGCCTGATACTTCCGACTAGTATAGCTTCTGGGTCACTTGACCATATATGGGATGGGACAGCCAACTCCATCCCGTAACCTCCTTAGTCTCCTCTTATGATATGCATGGAAGGAAAAGATAGTGTTGCTATTCTGTGCTCTACTTCAGGTCCGGCAACCCACAAATGAGAGAGAAATTTGATTATACTATACCAGAGAGCATGTAGAAGGAAGAAAAAAAAAGAAGGCTTCCCTGTATATCAGCTCTAAAAATAAGGTGAAGCAAATGTTGCCTACAAAAATAGTGCATGGCTGAAACTTGTAGTTAGAAACTTGACATCTTAAGTGTCCTTTTTTGGGCATGACTGAATCTGACATTTATTGCCCACCTCACGGACATTTGGTTATAAATGTGATACCCGTACTTTGGTTTGCCCTAGTAGGTGTGACTGAGTAGGTGCAACTGAACCTGACATATTTATTGCCCAGACTGCTGGTTTAATTACCTGACTAATGGTGATGCAGTGAACAGGATAGCAATGTGCATGATCATAAATTACATGGTGTGTCAAAAACTTTTTGTGTAAACTACTTAGAACATAAGGATCTTTATAGATGACTTCTGCTGGTTGGCAGGATATAGTACAGAGAATGAAATGCATTGTGTCATGGTTTACGGAGTGGTCACTATATCGGTCTTTCTTCTTCTTCAGCGTTCATTCTCAAACTCCTGCTGGATCTCTCCTGTAGCAGTACTACTAGCTCTCCAGCAGGATGCAGTCCAGAGAATGGAAATGCGTTGTGTCGCCTTTTTATTTGCGCCAATGGCCCGACACATCCGTCTTCGGCAGAATATCTCTTTCAACTTCATACATCCAGCTTCAACATGTGTTTTGAGTCACATTGTCCTATTGGATGGGATAGCACACTCCGCCCACAATCCTGCTTTGTTGCCTCTTATAACATGCATAGCAGGTTCAGTGTTGCTATTCTTTTCTTCTCTTTCGGGTCTCACAACACCAGACCATCCACATGAGCGTTGGATGAAAATGTTGTACTTTGATGTTCAACTCAGAAAATACAATATATTAAACTGCTGCTACAAGCGTACTTCTTTAACAAATGGGGGAAAACATCGGGCAGGTCCTCCTAAACCTGAACTATTTATCACAGAACTGAGGTTTGCCTTGACTCTCCCATAAAAACTTCCAGAGAGCATGGTTGGTGTGTTCTGTGACGTACACATTGCTTGTGCCTGGTTCAAAGTGAAGATTGCTGGGTTTATCAAAAGGACATTTGATACGTTTAACTGGCTCACCACCTTGAGGTTCAAACACTTCTATAAAGCCACTGCCCCAGTGAGCCACCAACAAGTTTCCATTCTCATCAAAATCCATCCCGTCGGGTCCAGACTCACAACCGCAATCTGTAAAAAAGAAATGAGTATTACAGTATTATATCTAAAAGTTAAATGCTTTAAGCCATTGGCACAAATAAAACAGGGACACAATGCTGGATATATCTGCTTCATGGACTATAACCTACTGGAAATCTGGCAGGACCATTGTCCTGCTCTAGAAGTTCCAGCAGGAGTTTGAGAACGAACACTTTAAAAACAATCTTTATATCTACGATTATACACACCTTATATACACCTTAAATAATCCTCCTTCTTCAAGTGACATATTGCCAAAATGTAGCTTTGTTTATGGCTCATGATATGCTAAAAATAGTGTATCTTCTGCATGCATTCTCCTCAAACTCCTGCAGGTTAGCAGGATGTAGTCCGGAGAATGGAATGTGTTGTGTCATGGTTTACAGCATTGCTGCGATATCTGCGCCTTTTGTCCTGACACATCTGACTTCAGCATGGCTTTGGGTCACTGACCCTATATGGGATGGGGCAGCCAACTCCATCCCATAACCTCCTTAGTTGCCTTTTATGACATGCATGGAAGGTAAACAGTGTTGCTATTCTTTGCTCCCCTTTCGGGCCCTGGCAACACAGGCTGGTCAACCATTAATAAGGCATCTGATCACTTATGGTAAAGTCTTGTGTTATGGCGCTGATTCATAACAGTTACCTTCACATACACTTGATATATCCACCTTTCAGTCCGATACATATATTTTTAGTATATTTATGGGCTGTGCTTTTCTCAACATCTGCACATGTAATCTAATCTTACTTCAGCATGACTTTTGGGTCACTTTGACCTATGGGATAGCACACTATGACAACACACTCCACCCCCAAATCACCTTCAGTGCCTCTTACAACATGTATGGCAGATCACAGAATTTCTACTTTTTTGCTTCCCTCCTGAGCCACCACAAAACAGGTGCGGAAAAATACACTGATAAACATTCTTACCTGGCAGTCTTCCCCAGACAGATTTGTTGGTCACCACTCCAGCACCTTTGATGTCATATGACCACAGAAGTCTTGTTGGAGTTTCAGCTACAATAAGTTTGACTGGCTGAGAATCACTGTTGTGAATCACAGCTATACCATTTGGGAACCTCAAGCCAGAGTCTAGGTGAACAGTCCTCTTGTCTGATGTGAGACAGTATATAGAACCAAAGGCCTCCTACAACATACAATTTCATATGTCAAGAATGCAGAAGACGGATGTGTCAGGACATTGGCGCAAATAAAACTGTGACACAACGCATTTCCATTCTCTGGACTACATCCTGTTGGAAACCTAGTAAGACCAATTAGAGTTAGAAACTGCCGAAGACGGATGTGTCGGGCCATTGGCGCAAATAAAACAGCGACACAACGCATTTCCATTTTCTGGACTACACTCTGCTGGAAATCTAGTTGGACCATTGTCCTGCTACAGGAGAGATCCAGTGTGAGTTTGAGAATGAACGCTGAAGAAGAAGAATATGTCAAGAAATACTATGTTGTGTCATATGACATGTCTTAATATTAATTTCAAAATCAAACATTATATTTGTACAATTATATGACTTGAAAACAATAGTTAAGTTTCCCTTTCATACCTTTGAGAAGTATTGGGGCATAAAACAAACTGTAGGGAACCCACAATTACCTAAAACCAAACGCTATATAGATGACCAATATCAGACTGGATGCATAATAATTGATTGCAGAAGAAAGAGAATACATTGTTAGGCCCATATTTTTTTATTTAGCCAATAGCATTCCTAGGAATGGTGTGGTCAGTACAGTGGAATCCCTCTATAGTGCATTCTTTTATAACAAATTTCCCGATATAACAACACTTTTCAAAATCCCTAAGTATCCTCTGGGCAGTAAGGATAATCCCCAATTAACATCAGCTTCAAAGGGATGCCACACTGGAGACAGCACAAAAAGCCCACAAACAACAATATCCTCAGCCCTTTGGAGGTGTAGAAAAATCATGCACAGACCATTCCCTGATGTTACCAATCAAAGATTTTCTCTGTCCACTCCTTCCATCCTCATGTGTTCCTTGTAAAATAATCTTTAGAAAGCGAGTTATGTCTCATTATATGTCCAAACCAAACATGTTTATGATGTTTCACCATTTCCAAAAGTGGTTC
Source organism: Meghimatium bilineatum (assembly GCA_034231615.1). Lineage (NCBI taxonomy): Eukaryota > Metazoa > Mollusca > Gastropoda > Stylommatophora > Philomycidae > Meghimatium > Meghimatium bilineatum. The sequence goes on from CM067316.1 coordinate 9,370,404, forward strand.
TTGATAACCTGCATGTTTGGAAAGAGGAGAGTTGGAAAACAGATGAACACCTTAAGTAAAACAATGAAGGAAGAGTCCAAATCAATTGGGATGCCATGGATACAGTTGAAGAGAATTCATTGGAGAGAGACAGTTACAGTTGTTTGTTCCACAAAGGTAATACATTTTTCATGTGGAAAACATTGAAATATTGCTTCTATTGTTCCCCTATCACATGATGCTTCTTCAGTGTTCATTCTCAAACTCCCGCTGGATCTCCCTTATAGCAAGACCATGGTCCAACTAGATTTCCAGCAGGATGTAGTCCAGAGAATGGAAATGCGTTGTGTCGCCGTTTTATTTGCGCCAATGGCCCGACACATCCGTCTTTGGTGGGACATGATGCTGATGACCATTTATTACATCAACTTATGTTGGTTTTTATTTATGAAATTCAGTTAGAGGTTTGTCCTTATCTATCAGTTAGTAAATGGTTGATAAGCTCTATAGTGGAGCCACAAGTCCTTGTACAGTTTGTGCATGGGATGATCACTTTAGATTGTGTTTGATCTGCCGTCGCTTCTACTATTTGAGCTGTTGAATTTCTCCTATTTCCACATTACTGCATTTGAAAAAAATTGAAAGGTGCCATGTAGCTGGCTCTGTTTCATGCAGCATCTTCCCATGTACCACAGTGTATGCCAAAAACTTTCAGTTTTCAGTGAGATTAAAAGTTAAAATAAACAAACAAGCACAACTGTCAGAATAGATGAAACACAATACCTCAAATGAGCGTCTGTATGGACTCGGAGCAATATCCCCTGCTGGTGCTGTAATCCAGAGATTACCATCATAATCCATGATGCAGTCATTACAACCTTGCATCGTTCTGCCATTTTCATCTGATGTTGCCACCTAACAATATAAATTAATCAAAGAATAGACAATTGACTCAATAGTAAAATCATAGCTGTCAACTCATTTTTTCATAAATTCGTATTTTTTACAATTATGTGTATTATACAAACGTCCATACTAGTAATAATTACTGAAATTTAACCCTAAATTACCCCCCCCCCCCTCACATAAATACGTGTCTGAGATTAAAAAAAATATCCGCATTTGTAATTACTGAAATTTAACACCAATTAACCTTTCATTACAATTTTTTGGGGCCCGAAATCCGCACCAATATGGAAAATCATTTTATCTATGGTCAAATGTTTGCACATATATATGTATACTAGTAGTGGAATCCCTTTATTGCACATTCTTTTATTACAAATTTCCCTATATAACAACATTTAAAAAAATCCCCAATTATATTTATTCTATATTTTTTTAAATTGTATATAGCAAATTCCTGTTATTACATACATATTTTGTTGCTCTGGACCACGTTGTTATAACAGATTCCACATGTAATGTATTGTATTCTTATTTTCCTATGTTCATTCTCTCAAACTTCTGCATATCAGAATATATATATATATCTGAATACATTTTGTCATGATTTACAGCTTGGCTGCAATTTCTGTACCTTTCAGTCTGACATACCGGTAGCTAATAAATATTGGTTCTCATTAATTTTGACCTTCCATGGGATGGGACAGCCAACTATCTAGCCACTCCAAAACCTAAATAGACTTTTATGATATGAATGACAGGTCAATGTTGCTTGCTCCTCTTTTGTATTCTGACAACACACAGGTGCGTAATTTTTTAAGGTGCTTAAATGTGTTGAGAACTGACTTCAATGTTCTGAGGTTTCCATAAAAAAGAAAACGTCAGTGTGTAGCTGGACCCAAAAGGGGAGCAAAGAATAGCTGCACTGTTAACCGTCCATGCTTATCATATGAGCAGCTAATAAGGTTCTGGGGTGGAGTTGGCTGTCCCATTACAAAGTGACACATAAGCTATGCTGAAATTGGATGTGTTAGGCCAAAGGCGCAGATATCACAGCTAAGCTATAAGCTATGACACAATGAATTCCATTCTCCAGACTACATCTTAATCTTCTTCTTCATTCCACAGCATTCATTCTCAAACTCCCTCTGGTCCTCTCTTGTAGCAGAACAATGGTCCTACTAGATTTCCAGCAGGATATAGTCCAGCAAATGGAAATGTGTTGTTGTTATTTTATTTACACTAATGTCCTAACACATCCATCTTAGGCAGTACTACATCCTGATAATCTTCAGGATTTTGAGAATAAATTCTGGGAAAAAATGCAGTACAAAAACCAGATTGTGATGCATCATGGTATCATCACTCATGCATCAGATACTCATTTACAGCTGAGTCGACTGGAGGAGTGGTTGTGACAAGCAAGAAATCACAACTATATTTTTGTTGATTTTTTTCACTAAAAAATGTATTAGTTGCCTCTTATGATATACATGGAAGGTAAAGAGTGTCACTATTCTTTGCTCCTCTTCCTGGCCCAGCCAACCCACTGGCATAAAAATGTTAAATTAAATATCCATTACAATTTATACAAAGTATTATTTCTATGTATTTATCTATTATCTTTTTCTCTGCTTTTGCTGTTTGGCATCTCAGGATGAATGACAATTGCTTTTTGGACTATGGCTGGTTTTGTTGCTTTATATATATATTTATATATATCAAGTGACATATTCTTTCCTGAACATTGTCTTCGTTGTGAATACTTGTGAACAACTCTGTCTGGGCAAGCAGACCTATATTGGCCAGAGACATGTACATTCATTCTTCAATGTCGCTGGACAATTGTCTTCTTGGTCTTCCTCTTCTTCTCTCGTCTGGCACTCTGCCCTCTAGAATCAGCCTTTCGATACCATCATGTTGCTTTAAGTGTCCAAAATACTGTAGCTTCATTCTTATGATGGTATTTAGAAGCTACTCTTCATTTAGTTTCAATAATTTCAAAATTGTAATGTTCTTCTTTATCTCTGTCCATGATATTCATAAGATCTTTCTGTAGCACTTTAAATGAATTTATTCTTTTGGATATTGTCTTGTTTAATGTCCAAGTCTCACATCGATATGTTGCCACTGGGAAAACACATGATCTTAAAAGGGTTGCTTTAGTGGCATTATTACTATGTTGCCATAGCTTTCTCATTTGTGTTCATTTAACTTAATTTAAGTGATGCAATCACAAGTCTTCTTCTAATCTCGACTGAACAATCTCCGGAATTGTTTATATTTGCTCCCAGATATTGTAATTTGTTTACGCATTCTAGTTCTATATTGTCTATGTTGATTATTTGTTCTTCTTCAACTGCGTTCATTCTCAAACTCCTGCAGATTAGCAGGATGTAGTCCGGAGAACGGAATGCGTTGTGTCATGGTTTACAGCATTGCTGCGATATCTGCGCCTTTCAGCCTGACACATCCGACTTCAGCATTGCGTTGGGTCACTGACCCTATATGTGATGGACAGCCAACTCCATCCCATAACCTCCTTTTACGACATGCGTGGAAGGTAAACAGTGTTGCTATTCTTTGTTCCCCTTTCGGGCCCCGGCAACACACAGGCGTGATTATTTGTTCAATGTATCCATTCAGAATTTCTAGGAACTTTACACTAGTAGGTTGCCATTTCTTTAGGGATAAAATCTGTTAATTTGATGCCATAAGGAAAACACATTCAATTTCGTTTGACATTTGTCGCTTAATATGCAGTAAAATTATAATATCTCAGAGTTTTGGTAATTCCTTCAATCCAACGTCTTCTTGCTGTTCCTTTGCCTTTTGTTTTTTCTATTCTCATGTTGTTGCTCTTGATGCTGGCTAATACAGATTTATTCTCATTAAATGGCTGAGCCATTTCAGTCTGAATTTTAATATATTGACCACAGCCATTGTTCCAACAGTTCTTGTAATCTCTTCATTCTTCAAATGTACTATTTACCTGTGTGAATTCTCCATTTGGTCTGTATTATTTACCTGTGTGAATTCTCCATTTGGTCTGACATGCAGTATACCAAGTCTCATATCTGCAACATAAAGATTGCCGTCCTTATCAGCCTGACAACCTGCTGGGATACCATCTTCACCATTAACACTTGGAGCGCACACTAGTTCAATCTGGAAACAAAATAATTATCTAGTTAGTTAAGTTAGTTCTTCTGGTACTATATGGGAATCAGTGACTACAGTCCCAACTTTTTAATGCTATGCGCAGACACTGCTTGCGTATCTCTCATCCACAGTTCAATTTTTTTATGTTACGCACAAACGGTGTTTGTGCATCTTTCATGTCGTCAACTCACCAACAAAACACAATGACTAATGCAATCAACGTCTGTTTACAATCGATGCTACTGAGATGTGCGGTCAGGACATTCAATGATCCTATTGTACCACAATGATGGACAGAGTCAGTGGGAATGTAATGTAAGGTGACACCGCGAGAGCATAAATGTAAAGGTTGGCACGTGTTTCTTCTTCTTCAGCGTTAATTCTTAAATTCCCGCTGGATATCTCTTGTAGCAGGACCATGATCTTATTAGATTACCAGAATGATATAGACCAGCGAAAAAATGCGTTGCCACCATTTTATATGCACCAAGGCCTGACACATCTGTCTTTTATCTGTAGGATATTAAACTAATGAGATTGGGAGAGCAGGCTTCGGCCACCTAACAATGAACAACAGGTACAGCTTCGTGGATCAAGTAACCAGGGGTCCATACCCAAACAGTGGAGCGAGTGTGGGGAAGTGCAAAGTGGCGAAATAAGAAACACAGCGGAACAGCACGTCCTCACTTAAAAAAGTACCTAGCAGAGTTCATGTGACGATCTAGACTCCAGAACAATGTCAATCCTTTCTATGCCATATTGGAGAAAATGAGCAGCTACTGACCACCTGTATAACCACCCATCCCCATGAACCTACAGACACCTGCCCCTCCCCATAATATGCCCCCACCAATATCAGCCCCTCGCAAACATCAGCTACACTGTCCTAAATCCTAACCTAAACACTGAAAGCGGTCCCCTCCCAAAAACTAAAAATCTCTCCCCTTCTCAAACATTAAAACACACAGCCTCCCCTCGCAGCATTATTAGTGAGATTTGCACTAACAAAGGGACATATTAAATATCATGTTTAAGCAAACACTGGTTAGTTGCCTCTAACTGTATTTGGTCAGTTCCGCTGAAACGAACTTTCTGAACAAAAGTTTGTTCCGGTAAATATGTGGTCACTGATTCCGATATAGTACTATTCTTCTTCCTCTACATTAATTTTCAAACTACTGCAGATCACCAAGATGTATTCCAAAGAATGAAGTGCGTTGTGTCATGGTTTACAGCATAGCTGTGATATATGTCCCTTTCTGGACTAGTAGCTCCACCCCAAAACCTCCTTTGTCGTTTTTTATTAAACGCATCGCAGTTAAAAATGTTACTGTTCTTTGTTCCCCTTTTGGGCCCGAAAACCCACACATGTCTGCTGTAACTAAAAATTAATCTTACATAAGACACAACAAACTGAATAAACGTGCACAGGATGTGACTATCTGCCACACCATTGTACACTTGTGTAACAGATGGATAGACGTCTAAGCAGGATTATCCTGTAGAATGATACCATCAGCAATTAAAAGAGACATACTTTCCCAATAGCTCAACCTTGCAACCAAAGATATATAGAACCAAAGAACTTTAGACAATAGTAAAGTTTATACAAATGACTTGTCTGATATTGTAGAAAGCAAATAGCAAACAAAAGACAGAAAATCCATAAATATATTCTTTAAAAGACACTGAATATTTAATTGACTTCTTTCAGACAAATGTAATGATAAATCAAAGGCGCATGATAACTAACAGTGTGTTAGTACATAAATTAATTATTTTAATTACTACTCTAGTAAGTTTACTTTGGTTTGAATGATGGCCTACTTATTCCTAACTGGCATAGGGCTTATTAGTTGTAGGTATATATCCTATTCAGGATGCAGTAAAAATTGATATTTTACTGTAGTGAATTTCTTAGCAATATTTATGTTTGGTGAATTGTCATAGCTTTCTAATGGTAAGTTACCCTCAGCTGATTTTGAAACATGTTACTGCCGAAGTCAGATGTGTCGAGCAATTGGCGTAAATAAAATTATGACACATCCCATCTCCATTCTCTGGACTACATTGCATTCTGCTGGAAATTTAGTAGGACTATTGTCCTGCTATAAGAGGGATCCAGCGGGAGTTTGAGAATGAAAACTGAAGAAGCAGTAACCTGATAGGGCCTACAACACCAGGTCTCTTGCAAAACACTATCTTTCAACCACATCACACAATAGCTAGCCAATAACAGGCTACACCAGGGGTTCCCTGAGTGTGTGCCGCAAAGAGTCTCCAGGGGTGCAGCGGCAGCCTCGCCAAAATGAAAAACAAATTGAAAAATATAAGTTTTGCTTTATATTAAGGGCGTCACCAAAAATAATCTGAACGTTAAGGGTGCCATGGCTTTAAAAAGTTTGGGAACCCCTGGTCTACACCAATAAAGGCACCATATCATAAACTTGATATAAGTTCCCTAACCATAAGTAAAATTCGGTAAAAATGCTGTTTTGTCCACCGTTGTGCTATAAATAGCGCACTTTTTACATTAACGTTACGGATTTTTTAGAAATCTTAGAGAATTACTTATTAATTATAAACATGGATTGTAACCCTTCTTCCCCTTCCCCAAAAAATCTATAAACTAATTATAATTCTTTTAACCCTTCTTTACCAAAATATATAGTTTTACGCAACTTATCTAACACTGCAAAAGTCACAACGGTGGACGAAACGGCATATATATGGAAGTGAAAACTAAATGATATCCTCAATGAAAATCAATATAGGCCCTACAAGTGGTTTCGGCAGCCAAACTTAAACTTTATTAATGCCAATAATCGCTTTGCCGTTGATAAAACAAAAGTGTATTTTCGTGTCCACTGTTTATTAATTTTAGTTAGCCACTGGATCATAGTCCTTGCACTCTGGGCACATCAATAGGTGCTATGATCTTTACTTGAATGTATCCATCTTTACCGTAATTTGTCACATTGACTGACAGTTCCAGTTGTATTGGTTGATGGTTGGTTGGTTGCTGATCCAGCGGTCCATGGGCTCATGCCCTTTGACCCAATCCCATTACATGGCATTATATTGCTGGGAAGTCTGTGGATTTTCTGCCCACCTCTGGCCAGAGAATAACTATCACACCTCCAGGAAGGTAGGTTTCAACCTATGTACTGCTCTGAGCCACTGTAACCAAGAAAGAGTTCACTGTGCTCATTCCCTGCCACCAATAGAATACTGGTTATGCCGAACTTCTCTATTGCTCCAGGCATGCAACTAAATGTTCATGTCAAAAGTATTGTCATGTCCCGCATCACTGTGCCTCTATGATGGGTCTCAGCCATAGGAAAAAAACAGTGCTGTCAGTTTCCTCCTCCCCAGTGCTGCACAGTACATCTCTGGCTCCCTCCCAACCACAGAGGGTGCATACATATATTCAAGCAAACATGAAACACATTTCAACAACAAAATAAAAGCATAATTGTATAGATGACATGCCATGAAGCTTCTATAAGAAGATAACCTCAATATAACGGCATGTCATCTACTAAGGCCTTCTGTTGCATGGATGGTTTGTCTAGTGGGCCATTGGTGAGACCCAGCCACATGCTTGTATTGGTTGATGAGCATTGTTCTAAGCCCACATCATTACTCATTTCTGGCAACGTCGTATTGCAATCGAAGTTCATTTATTCTGGACATGGAACAGAATTCATCACCCACAATAATTGCACTTGCCTGTAAGAATGTGTTGTTTCTCGCGGCTTTTTTTTTTAAGTTTATTATAATTTTAGGGGCGTGTCTACTGTCTAGCCAATACGAGGTCTTTTTTGATCATCTAAATAGTAAGAATTCCATTTGAAATGTCTTTGCAAGACATTTTTAATCTCTATTAAAAATAAATATGTTCTTATTAGGCAACGTATACAAATATGATGTCTCACTGTAAAAATTGACCGTGTCAATAAAGTAATAAACTTTAATAGTACAGTTAAGTACAGTCTCTCACTATCATAGTAACGTCCGTTATAGTAGTACAACTTTGATTCAATTGAACTACTCACCCGCTCCGGCTGACTACTTGATAAGTCTACTCGAATAATCTGTCCAGCTGCCTTGCCATCTTTCTCTACCTCCGGAGCGACCATATAGAAATGCCCTCTATTATCGAACACTGGTCCCTCTGCTCCCAATACACCGTCAATAACTTTAACAAAGTCTGGACTAACAACTGCCATTATGTGCCTTCAGATCATACAAAACTGAATCTCGTCTGTTGAAATATTGTACTTACCTCCCCTTCATAAAATAAACATGACATCTCGCCATATAATTTAAGCCTATTTCGCGAGTCTGCAGTATATAAGCATAAAACAGTCACTAAAGCGTAAACATGAATTATAGTCTCAGATTTGCGTGAAATATATTGGTTGGCTATGGCTATTTTTGGCATACGACTCCGAGTATGTAAATAGCGACAAATTAAAATTCCAACAATAATCAAAAACATAACGGATTGTTAAGTCAATAAGAAAGTATTTCATCCATTTATCTACATACCTACAAACTACTAGCCCATTTAATTTGAAGATGACTTTAATATGCAGGAACTCCAACAAGGACTGAAGAAACTAATGCTAAGAAAGTATCATGGACCAGCATGTTTGGAATATTCTGATTTCTGATAATTCCCACCTCAATCATCTTCATCAAGAGACCCTTTCTTCATACTCAATCATAGGCCCGTTGTAAGTCAAAGAAGATGGCTATAGTGTGTTTGTTCTTCTGTAATCCATCATGGATTTTCTGTGTCAACCTAAATAGTTGGTCTTCTGTGCAACTGCCTTTTCCGAAGCCAGCCTTGGCAGAGGATGTTTGAGCTCTCGAGGAACTAGTAAAGTCGTACGTTAATAATTTTTCTGCCAATTTCTCACGACATGATGTTAGGGGATATGGGGGCGGCTTTTGGGTTCATCTGGAGGTTTGTTACTTTTCAGGATGGGAAATATGTGAGCATTTCTCAATTGTTTAAGCAGATTTCCATTTCTCTAGGCCATGTTTATTAGTTTAAGGAGTGCTTCTTTCCTTGATGTGTCCATGTGTGTTAACATTTCATTCTAAATTGTATCTGGTCCATGAGACTTTCTTGGCTTTAGCTTCTTCAGTCCTTGTTGGAGTTCCTGCATATTAAAGCCATCTTCAAATATGGATGAGCTAGTAGTTTGGACTTTTTATTTCTGCTTCAGTAGGTACAGATGCATCTTATCAGACTCGGACATCTTCCCTACTCTGTTAAAGCTGGCAAAGAAGTGGCTAAAGTATTCTGACTTTTTCTAATCTGTGGTGATGGTTCTGTTTCCATCTATCACAGGTTTATCGTTAGTTCTTCTTTTTTCCCCAGATAAATTGTTGATCAGCACCCAAGACATTCAACTATTTTTCCTTAAATCTAAATTAGCGCATGTTTTTGCCCATATTAGTTGGCCTTCTTCACTATTAGTTTTACTTCAGCACATGTTTTACTGTAAAGAATTTTTGCTTCCTGTGTAGGTGAGATCTCAATGGCTTCTCTTGCGTTTTTTCCTCTCAAGAGTTCCAGCTTAAATGTCTTTATTGTAGAATTGTTTGTAAGATCTCCTACTTCCCACTGGGATGATTTGTGATGCTGAATTGAGGATAGATTTTGCGGTTCTGGTAACCCCAAATTGGTACTCTCACCTCAACAATAAATGTTTCTACATCGTTGCTGTTGATATTATATAGCAGGAAATCATATGTTTTTGTATATGTTTAGTAAATTAGCAAGCTCTAATGTTTTTCTTATACCACAGATGTTCAGTTGTAGAATATTAAGCGTGGACTTCGTTTTATGACAATCTTGTCTCTGCTGATTCTCACTGCAAGGTTTTCTGTGTATCATGTTTTGATGTTTGTGTAGGTGTTGTAGATGTGTTGAGTATTGTGCATGTCGGTGTTTGTAATGTTTTTGATGCGCTCCAGTAGTTAATTTCTGGGCAAGAAGCAGCCTGGTTACACTCTGCATTTCGCAGATCTTGATAACCGAGGCGACGTCCGACCTCCTTTGTACATAGTATTTGCTGTACTAGCATTATATTGCTGGGAAGAATGTGGATTTTCGGCCCACCCGGGCCAGAGAATAATTATCACACCTCCAGGGGGTGCAAAGGGAACGCATTGCTCTCGGCGGAGCCAGGGTTAGCAGATAACCAAGATCCCAAATGTACTTCCTCGCGGTGCACCCTGGAAACAGAAATACAGCAGCCCAAGCTGATTCTTGCCAAATCATTTGGGGATCGTGTCCGAGAATGTGGAGGTAGCAGATGGAAAGAGATTTGACTGCATAAAAGACAGACACTATCTCCGACACCACCAGCAACACCACATACAGCGACACTGTCGATATACAGTGAAGCTAGTTAGTCCAGTCCGAGCATTGAAGGGGCGGCCAATGAAACAAGCATGAAAAGGTGGATGCATGGCGAAAGACAGATAGATTTCATACTGAGTACAATCGGGAGAAAAAATTAAAGGGCAGCACAGCGCTAGAGGGCAGCGCCAACTGCAAGTAGATAGTGGAAACGATTACGGAAATGGGAACTACAAGCCTCTGCTAGCTCGTGACGAGCTTCTAGTTACTTGATTTCCTTATAGGCAATAATAAGGCAATAACCCATACCCAATAATGAGCGTCTAGCAAAGCAAAAAGACCTGGCCTAACTCTAATGTCGAGTCTTCCTATACCGGAAACATGCTCGCAAAAAGAAAGGGAGCCGTAACCGATAGGCTCAGGCAAAAAAGGGACAAATATGGCAGTCCTGGCCCAACTCTACTGTCAAGCTTTCCTATACCGGAAATACACTTGCAGATAGAAAGGGTTCCGTACCAGTTGGGCTCAGGCACAAAAGAGACAACGAGTTTAGCCCTGGCCCAACTCTACTGTCAGGTTTTCCTATATCGGAAATACACTTGCACGAGAAAGGGTTCAATACCTGATGGGCTCAAGCGCTATTGTGACAAGGTCGCTCAGCTCGAGAACTCCTTGCTCTCAAACGCGTGGTGTGAGACTTGAACTTGGGCAAGGGGTTCACGATGTCGGTGAATGACATCTCGGCTGAACTTCTGTTGAGTTCTTCCTCTTAAGGAATCATGCTTAAGGATGAGAAGCGGTTTAGTACCCGATGGGCACAAGCACAGTACGCCCAATTACACAAGGCAAGTTCATAGACAGTGGAACACCTCGTGCGAGACAGACGTGAGCAAAAATCGTCTGGGCGAAGACTCACCACACACACGCGTGCCTGGGGACAGATAGGGGGGATGTCACAGGATAGGGTAGCCCACCCGAATTGTCAAGACATGCCGAAATTGGATGAGCTAGGCCTACAAGGCGCATAACGGTGGCACAACGAAATCATGCTCCCGGCGGAAATCGCACGGATATCCATGCTGGTTACAATGGAGCGAACGCAAAACAAACACCTCCAGGAAGGCAGGTTTCTACCTATGCACTGCTCCAAGCCACTGTAGCCAAGATAGGGTTCACTGTGCTCATTCCCCGCCACCATTTGACTACTAGTTATACTGAACTTCTCTATTGCTCCAGGTATGCAACCAAATGTTCAAGTCAAAAGGATTGTCACGTCCTGAGCCACTGTGCCTCTGTGATAGACCTCAGCCATAGAACAAAAAACAGCGCTGTGAGTTTGCTTCTACACGAGAGCCTCGATATAACGGCATGTCATCTACTAAGGTTTTCTGTTGTATGGGTGGTTTGTCTAGTTGGGCATTGGTGAGAATCGCAGACGCAAACCATGCGGGGCCTAAATCTACCGTCGATGTTTTCCTATACTGGAATAATGCTAGCGAGATAAGAGGTTCAGTATGGGCGTACCCGATGAGCAGAGCCATAATACGTCTAATTACTCGAGACAAGTACATTGGCAGTGAAACACTTCGTGTGATATTGACCTAGTCGACCCAAGCCTAAATCCCCGGTTACCGCCTCCTTGGAAGAGACTGCCACACGGACATGTTTTTGAGTGTAAAGTCCAAGGGTACAGTGTGTAAAAGCCGTCACGGCGTAGATTTGAAAAATATTCTTTGTGTTTTATTTCTTAGGTCGCAATTTGTGACGAAATCGCTCCATTTTATTTTAAACAATTTTCGGAGACATTTGTTTTCAAAGATATTTAAAATTTTGGTCCGTTGCCTGTTTTGATTTCCAGCTTTGAATACCATAAGTCAGTGATATCAAACTATCTTATGACACATGTAAAAGATTGAAGGGACAGCTATCAAATAATTTTCACCTTGACCCAACCCTGGCTTCCGCGGGTCACGACCCAACACATGATGTGCTCGTCCAAATCTCAATGAATAAGCAAATGCTTGGTACTGGTATTTGGGATAAGGGAATATTTTCTCCTGTGTGCTGCGTCTATTTTATATGGCGAAGCAAAATAACACGGAACATATAAATGTAGCCTATATAACCATGTACAATTTTGGCGAACTAAAACTATCAAACACTTTCTGTAATCAATATTTTATAAATTTTCCATAGATGAAGCAAAGAAAATTGTAGACATAGTAAATGGTGCACTGATTAGAAATCATGGGCTAGCAAAATACGGCCCGAGGGCTAGATCCGTCCCGCCATTCTATTTTTGCAACCTTCCATGCTGATTTAAAATTACTATAGGGCCTATGCACTGGCCCATGTACTCACAAAATACTACTTGGAAGAATTAAAAATAATTAAAAACATAGAAAGCAAATGGAGGACATAACATAAATAATTTGAGATATGCGGATGACACTGTTCTGATTGCAAAAAGTGAGGAAGACCTTCAAAACTTAATTAAAGTAGTAGTCACAGAAAGCAAAGAGAAAGGCCTCTTCCTAAATATCAAGAAAACAGAAGTAATGGTTATTTCAAAGAAAGAAAATAACACACCTTGCAAGATCATAGTGAATGATATAGTATTAAAACAGGTCCGCCAATTCAATTATCTAGGTACAATTATTACAGCAGATGGAAGAAGTTCAACAGAAATAAGAAGCAGAATAGGACGGGCAAAAACAACATTCAGAAAAATGAAAAATATACTGTGTAATATGACCTTGTCATTAGACGTGAGAAAGAGAGTTCTGCAGTGCTATATAACCCCTATACTAACATATGGGTGTGAGTCTTGGACAATAAACAAACTGGAAAGTGGGAGATTGGAGGCAACAGAGATGTGGTTCTACAGAAGAATGCTGAGAATACAATGAACTGCCAGAAAAACTAATTTAAAGGTGTTAAAAGAGTTAAATGCGAAACGGACCTTAATCAAGAATATAAGAAAAAGGCAATCTTCTTTTTTTGGCCACTTCATGAGAAAGGCAGGTTTAGAGAACATAATCACAACAGGCAAAATTGAAGGCACCAGAGACAGAGGGCGACAACGTGAGAAAATATTAGACAGTTTGACAACCTGGCACGGCAAAGAAACAACAACGACTTTGATACATAATACTGTGGACAGAGAGCTGTGGAGAGCCATGACCGCCTACTCCCCCCGGCATGGCACCTGATGATGATGAGTGTTTCTTACTGATGCAATGTCTGTCTTACAAGCCCTTGACAGCGATAAACTCCCAGACCTGAAGGAAACCATAAGAGAAGTGAGCATCCAAAGAAGCGTAGTAATACAGTGGATATCCCACTGTGGCATACCAGGAAATGAAGAGGTATACATGTTGGTAAAGGTTGGAGCAACGCAGGAAAAAAAACACCAAAAAATCAACTACCAAGAAAAAAGAACCCCTATCAAAGTTATTAAATTTGATCATTCACAAGAAAACTATCGGTTCATGTTAAAGAGATGTGACCTATTTTGTATGGAACTAATCTCACATTATTTAAAGAAACGTACTTTTGTCAGGCGCATACAACGCAGCATCCATATTCCGTGGGTAACGCACTGAGGAGCCCCTTTCCTCCTCCCCTGGAACACCGTTGGGGGGGGGGGGGGCTCTCCGTGCGTTACGCGAAGATCGAATTAGAGCTAGCAGACGCTTTGTAGGAAAGGTATGTTTTTTCTCAGTGCTCTTCTATAAACAGATTTTCTTCCTGAAAGCAATGGCAAACTGCAGATACGGTGCCTAGTAATTTATTTATGGTTATTGTGAGCGATGGACAAACGATAGACTTATTGTCTGTCTCAAGGTGAATGATGGTTGATCGAATTCACACTTGTCGTTAAGCGTAGGAGTGGGAGCTTAAGCTTTCGTTCCAAAGCCAGATGTGTCTTGCATTTAGTCGTGGTTGCATTTAGTCCATGTTTGTTCAAGGCTATCTTGATGTTTTCTATCCCCGGTTTTCTTGGTTTACCTGTGGCTTTACGCCAAATATTAGACTTTGTATATTAGACTTTGATCATCGGCAAATAATAGTTAATTTACTTCATTATTTAGTTCCTCATCAGGTTTATTTGTGATGGTTTTATCATTGTTCATGTGAATTTCTTTTATTATTCTGTCCATGTAGGCCTATATGTTGAAAAGTAGGGGTAAAAGCACGCATCCTTGTCTTACTCCAGATCTTGTTTCGAAAGGTTCATTCATTCCGTTTGTTGTTCTTACTGAGCTTTGGTATTTTTGATATATCGCTTTTATATTGTCTAACAGTTGTTCTCTGATGCTATACATTACTAAGGTTTCTCATAGAATGTTTATATCTAAGCTGTTCAGTGCCTTTTCCTGGTCTACAAATACTGTGTTTAAATCTTGATTGTATTCGATTGCTTTTTCACTTAGTTGTCACAGTGTGAATAGTGCGTCTGTACAGCCTGCCCCTCTTCTGAAGCCAACTTGAGAGGGACTCATCTGTTGCTCTACAATATATGGCATTCTCTGTTCTATTATTTTTGTGTATATTTTACCTGTATGACTTAATAATGAGGTGCCTCTATATGATTCACTCTTTATCTTACTACTTTTGTTTTCCCATAACGGTACAATTACTGATTTTTGCCAGTCGTCTGATACATTATATCTTACTGTTTAAATATGTCACTCGAAGAGGCAGGTCAACTCGTCCAGTATCGCGAGGTGTTCAGAAGGTTCATAAAGAAGACTATATTCTGGGAAGAATAGGCACATGTCACACGATGATGATGATGAGACGTTTTGTGGTGTTTTTTTTAGCTCTGCGTCACGGAAGCTCAATGAAATCAAGCATACTATTAGAAAAATAGACTTATCACGCGATGATGCCACATTTGCGTAGCATGCTATCACTAGCTAGACAGAGCTGAGCGGATTATCGTCTTCCGCACCAGGATAGGACACAATAGACTAAATAACCACTTGCATAGACTAAGGTTGGTTCTATCGCATCTGTGTTCACGTGCACTGCGAACATGCATAATTACAGATCCATCAGTGTATATAATCACATCCCCCTCTTTGGTATTCTCACTGATTAAAGCCTGCACTTCTTTCTCCACAGCTGTGGGACGCCATTCTCTGCATTCCCTGCTAAGTGATATTACTACTCTCAAACAAGTTTCGAAATCTGTGGGTAGACCTATCCATTCCGCAGCTATTGCCACATCCTGTAATCTGCACACGCTTTGTATGACATCCTCAGCACGTCCCATCCACGACCTTCCTCTCTTGAGTCTGCTGCTTTTAACTTTCTGTATTTCGGAATGCAACGGGTTTTCCTTATCTGCATGTATTTGAAGGTACGCCCGTGCACGGCAATACTGTAATCTATGCTAAGCTGTTGGGCAGTCAAGTAGGTATCGCATAGCTCTTGTCGATGTGTCTCTTGTGCATCCAAGAATGATACGCATTGCTGCATTCTGGACTCTATCCAGTCTTTCGATCTGAGTTTGGCTAAGAGTTAGAATTGCCAGTGCATATTCCACCACAGCCACAACCAAACCCTGGTACAAAAGAAATAACAATCTTTGCTCACACTGCGCAGCAGCCATAACCTTCATTGCTGCTAAGCCTTTGCCTGCCCTTATGATAATGTGGTCAACATGTTCCATGAAACTCAGGCTTCTGTCAAAAAACACACCCAGATATTTCATTGTGCTAGTTCTTTCTAAACTTTTCCCGGACAACGAAACTTGTGGCATGGGTGTATTTGTGATTGTTCAAGGAAAACCACGTCACGAATGCCTTAGACGGATTAGAAACTGCTCCCGTATCTCGACACCAATTTGTCAGTCTGTCCAGCTCCTTCTGTAGTTCCACGACGCACTCTTCTCGATTTCTGCCCTGTCTATACACCAGGATATCATCGGCATATGACATCGTTCTGCCAACACCTGTGATTTGATTGCCAGCGATATGTACTGTGTATACATTGGGTGATGCGACTTGTATTTTAAAAGTCATACATTTTCAATGTATTGCTAGTAATTCCCGAGGATCAAAACATACACTAAATGAAGAAATAACATACTATGTACCACACAGTAACGCAAAATGAGGTAAAAAGGTTACTAAAACACTTACCTAGCCTATTAATAAAAATATATTTTTAAGAAAAAAAACAAAAAACATACAATAAAACTAAACAGGACAATTCTCAACGTATCGGCTCAAATTGAACCTTTTTCAAGAGACAAACAACAGAAAACGACAAAACAAAATAGATGTCTATATTTCATCAAGCCCTCGTCTCCATAATAGCGCAGGGATGGCAACGCATCTAGTAAAAGTGAAAATGCGTGCATTCATTATAAACAAACCGAAAGTGGGAAATTAGAGACACTATAGATGAGTGCAAGAATAATGAAAGAAAAAGATGAAATATAGACATCTATTTTGTTTTTTGTTTTGTCGTTTTCTGTTGTTTGTCTCTTGAAAAAGGTTCAATTTGAGCCGATACGTTGAGAATTGTCCTGTTTAGTTTTATTGTATGTTTTTTGTTTTTTTTCTTAAAAATATATTTTTATTAATAGGCTAGGTAAGTGTTTTAGTAACCTTTTTACCTCATTTTGCGTTACTATTTGTTCATTAGGTTACTGCGGCACCATCCACTTTGTCGGACACCCTCTGACCATTTGGTTATTTATATATGTACCACACACCCGCCCACACTAATGTCGCAAAATATCTTTACATCATTGATATCGTTTTATTTAGATTTCTTTACTTCAGCCCATTTTAAGGTATATAATCAATATAAAACATAAATATAATATTCACAAATAGAAAATAAACTTATTAGTTAAATTACGACTTCAAATTGTCTGGAAAGTCAAACAAAATGGCGACCGGATCGGCTCGTCCGGTTCGTAACATCAACTTAAGAAGCGGAAGGTTTAGTAATCGAGGTGAGTTCATATATAATATTTCAGCATATTATCGCTGTCGCATTGACAATTATATTAAAAAAATATGTTGTAATGCATTTTATTTTTAAAAATATTCTTTCCCCAGTTCGACACGAAAGTGCAGAGGATGTAATCATAAAGTTGGATCATAACAGAGGTGACAATTCAATAATTAATAATAATAATTAATAATATTCTCTGATTCTTCTCAATCGTTGAGACTCGCTGTGTGTAAATTATAAAGAAGTTATATAACTATATTTATTATATCAATATGAGTATTGTATGTTCCTATGTAATTCCTAGATATTCTGATCGACAGTGTCACAGTGCATGTGAAAAATGTATGTATGATTGTTATTGTATGTGTGACTGTGGTCGGTCAGTGGAGTCTGTTGTTCCTGTTTTACTGTTTACAATTACTAATATAGGGCTTTCTTTAGAAAATTAGGCCTAATTATTAGTAGTAAATAATAGGCTCCCTAATTGAATTAAAATGTGTGGTGAATGTCTAACTAAGTAAATTTATTTATAGGGGCCTATATAATAATAGTACTATTATCTATAGGCCTATATATACACATATTTTGTTCATTCTCAAACTCCCACTGAATCTTTGAATAGAAGTAAAGAATAAGTTTTCACTGTGCTATAAATAACAAACTGGTGCTATAAATAGCACACTGTTTACATTTTGACTAGCTAGTGTCACGGATTTCCGTGTAACACCAATGAAATTAATGGCTGCCGTGACATCACATCCTGACAATCACTGAGTTCAACTGTAGAACAGACAAACTTATGCATAATCTTTTTCTTTTCCAATTTACATATTTAAACAAAATTTCTTATCATTTGTACTGAGCGCTCATTATTTCTGTGCGTTACACACAGATTGAGGTGCGCGCACACATTATAAATATTATTTCTAATCCTAACCGTACTCTAAGTACTTAACCTTAAGCTTGCCAAATCACACAACAGAGGTCACAGTGGAGACTTATACTAGACTTGAGCCGGTCTCTTATAGCAGGACAATGGACATGATCCTAGATTTCCAGCAGGATGTAGTCAAAAGAATGAAAATATGCTGTGTCACTGTTTTATTTGTGCCAGTGGTCAGCAACATCCGGCTTTGGCATCATAACAAATATGTTCAGTGTTTTACCACTTATACTGAATGGTGGTGTGCGTCCTTTATGACACAGTTACATAATCCCTTCCTGCAACCCCTTAACGGGAAACATGCAGTATTTGGCAGTTTTGACACTTAATGGTAGATGTCTGCAGGAATATCGATGGTAGGCCAGCCAGTATGAGAAACTGGTTCCCGTACTGTTAGTAATTCCTCTAAGGCCAAAGACGGCACATAGGGCGGATGTCATAGATTTCCATGTCTCTCGTTTCATTGCAATTTGCTTAAGATCTTCATTGTTTCTGATACCGATATTGAAACGCTCTCTTGTAATAGTTCTATGTAAAGTTTTATTTGGTCTTCCTCGTTTTCTCTTGCCTTTTGGTGACCATATCAAAGTTTGGCAGGGGGGGTCTTTCTGTATCCATTTTAGCACGTGTCCGATGTAATTTCATCGATGCTTTCTAATATAAATTATTATTAATAATGCTATATAATATAATATTTCCCGTACTGTACACCAACCGAAATGATAACCATAGTCAACCTTGCTTGATGCTTTCACAGCTGTAGGTATAGCTATCGACATAGTCACAGACTGCCAGAAAAAAAGTATCGTTGAAAAATGTTAATACACTGTAATACACATTAAAATTGATTCTGATAGCCTAAATATAATAATAATAATGAATTTATGAAAGGTTAGTATTATAAGCCCTACATTTAACAATACTTGAGACTAACGGGAATTGAACCAGTCCATTCAACGGCACCAAATCGCCTAGCAACTATTGAACACGCGTTCTTCCGTACTTGACTAACCACATCTCCAAAAAAAATGTGATTTCATCAAGCCATTCAAACCGTGCACACAAAGTCACCAGAACGGACCGATCGAGACAAGGACTATTACAACAACAACAACAACAAACATCCTGTACAGGTTTTTGAAATATCCTCAGTAACAACAAACATATAACATAATATCCGTATTTAGTTATACACATACAAGGGCCGATAGGTCTTCTTGTAAACATAGATAACATATATAGACAATAAAATTTTGTTTCGAATAATTGTTTATACAAGTAAATTAAAGTAGGAAGCCAGAGGAACATTTAACAATAGTTTATTGCTTGTGTTATTTTAAGCTACTGTCATATTTTGTAGAGATGTTTTATTGGAATTTGTAGTCAATTATATCTAACAATAGGCCAATGTTATCAAAACTGTAACAACAAATTTGACATGTCCAAAAGACAAGATATCTGAGATCAAATAGTTGTGATAGCGAAGTCTTAGTTGCATGTAAAGTGTTTAAGTTTCACTTAATTTTTGTAAATTGTTTCAGAACCTGGAGAAAATGTAAAAGAAATTTTGAAGAATCTAGTAGTTCAACACGGAGTTCCAAGTAGTCGTAAGACTGCCTACCTAAACAGCTTTGTTAAACTTATAAAACATGTTGGTTATGACAAAAGTTTGGGAATTTCAATTCCAGACATTATTGCTTGGTATGTAATTTCTGTCTCATAGTTAGTGAACATCTTATATATTTATGTCTTCTCACATGTACGTTACAAAATAGTTCTATTCTCACCTCTCTCATTCTTCTTCTACCAGACTGTCCCTCTCTAAAATATATTTTATTCTTGAAGCAACCTCATAATGATGGTAAATCCTATATTTAATTATTGAAACAATCTCATAATACTGGTAAATTCTATATTTGATTATTGATACAATCTAATAATACTGGTAAATTCTATATTTGATTATTGAATCAATCTCATAATACTGGTAAATTCTATATTTGATTATTGATACAATCTAATAATACTGGTAAATTCTATATTTGATTATTGATACAATCTAATAATACTGGTACATTCTATATTTGATTATTGATACAATCTCATAATACTGGTAAATTCTATATTTGATTATTGAAACAATCTCATAATACTGGTAAATCCTATATTTGATTATTGAAAAAACCTCATAATAAACAATCTCAGTTCTTCTTCTGTGTTCATTCTGAAACTCTATAGTCAGGAGAACGGAATGAGCAGTGTCATGAATTTTAGATTGGCTGCAATATTTGTGCCTTTCCTCCTGACATATCTTACTCCAGCATGGCTTCTGGTTCACTTTGGCCATATATAAAATGAGATAACTAACCTTACCCCAAGACCTCCTTAGTTGCTCTTACAGCATACATGGAAAGTAAAATGTTGCTATTTTTTGCTCTCCTTTCAGGTCTGGCAACACAAGGGCAATATTCATTTTATATCATGGAAAACGCCTGTGTGGTGCCGCGTCCCGAAAGGGGAGCAAAGAATAGCAACACTGTTTACCTTCCACGCATGTTGTAAAATGCGACTAAGGAGGTTATGGGATGGAGTTGGCTGTCCCATCCCATATAGGGTCAGTGACCCAAAGCCATACTGAAGTCGGATGTGCTATATCGCAGTAATGCTGTAAACCATGACAAAAAGCATTCTGTTCTCCGGACTACATCCTGCTAATCTGCAGGCGTTTGAGAACGTATGCAGAAGTAGAAGATCATGGAAAAAAAAGGAGTAGTATTTGTACCATTTGTCATACTTTATTTTCTTAATTAGTATGTAATTTGAACAATTTATTCTGTATGTAGTGTCTGCCGAAGACGGATGTGTTGAGCCATTGGCGCAAATAAAATGGTGACACAACGCATTTCCATTCTCTGGACTGCATCCTGTTGAAAATCTAATAGGACCATGGTCTTGCTACAAGAGAAATTCAGCAGGAGTTTGAGAATGTACGAAGAAGAAGATGTAGTGTGTTTGAGCATGAGGCTTGTTTTATCCCTAGTAAATAATGTCTATTGTTGTGTATTTTAGCCTTCAGATTGGTCTGCTGAATGAAGCTAAACAAGTTCGGACGGCCTCACTGAGAGTTTTACGATATTTATTGCCATATGAAGAAGCATTGGACACATTTTTGAATCTACATTTTGATTTTCTAGTTGCTAGGTATGATCAATTTTCTATCAATAATCGTATTTGCTATAACTGTAAAAAGTGCTCAGCTGACATTAGTTGCTATAGTTACATTGAAAATTATCTGTGTGTTGAAGGGACCCAAAAGGGGAACAAAGGAAAGTAACACTGCTTCATTCCGTTTAAGTCATAAGAGATGGCTACAGAGGGTTACCATGGAGTTGATGTCTTCTTCTGTGTTCATTTTCACTCAGATTGGCAGGATATAGTCAGGAGAATGGAATGTGTTGTATCATGGTTTAGCTGTGATTTCTGCACCTTTCAGCCAGACACATCTGACTTTAGCATTGCTAAATTTTTAACCTGTTTTTAACCATTTTTCTCTGTTCTAGGATAGAACAGCCAACTCCACCTCAAAACCTCCTTAGTAATCTCTTACGATATGCATGGCAGGTAACAGTGTTACTATTCTAAAGTTAACGCCCCTTGTGAGTCCCGGCAACACATGTGCAGTCCATCTATTTAAATTTGTGTTGTTTGTTCATGGTAAACAATTCTCATTTTTTCACAAAGTCATTCAGTGATTCAGCTTCTTTGAACTTTATTTGTTCACAGATGTCTGGATGTCAGCTTAGATAATGAGATAGAAAGAATTCATGCAGTCAAATTTATACGACAGATCATCAGATCTTCACCGTACAGGTTTCCTAAGTCATTGCTGTATGCGCTGGTCGCTATTGGCAATGATGGGGCTAGTGAGAGGGACAGGATGGTCAGAGTTTCTCTAGAGACTATATGTGAATTAGGTGAGTAATTTTTGTGGGGATAGATATCTAGAATTAAAATGTGAATTAGATTGTTGGTTGGTGGGGTTAGTGTGTAGTTGTTGTCTAGAACTCAAATGTGAATTAAATAAGTGATGGAGTTAGTGGGTAGATGTTTTATAGATTTCAAATGTTAGATAAAGATGGGGTTAGTGGGTAGATGTTATCTAAAGCTGACATGGGAATTAGATAAGTGATGGAGTTAGTGGGTAGTTCAACATCAGATTTTTATTGTGGATACAGGGCTTGTTCAACCAATAGGGGATGAAAATGGCCAGGTCCTCCTAAAATCGAGCAAGACCACAGTGTGCCCTAACACGTACATGTGCTGAAGATGGTGGCAACCAGCAAGAGGTGTACCGTAGCAATCAGGATGCCACATACCAACCCACACAATAAGAATGTTTCTTTTGATTTATATTATAGTGTATTCTCTGTAACCGACAAATAGGAGGGAATGGGTGCCGGAACCTATGCCTTGAAATGGTCCAATTCCAGCTACTGGAAGTTCTTCTCAGTCACCCTGAGGAGCAGGGAGGCATGAGAATAGAGCAACTGGCCAAAATTTAAGACCATTGAAAATAATGCACTGGAATACTGTCAGCACGACAGCAAAAAAGTGAAACGTGAAAGAAAAAAATCCTGATGAAGAGCAAGCAAATGTATGCTGCCTGCAAAGAAACCCATCTCAAAAGGAATATAGCTTTCAAAATAAAAGGCTTCCAATGCTATCGATCAGATTGAAAAGACAAAATGTAGATGACAAAAGTACATAAACCATATAGTAAACAACATTATCATATTCATTGTACTTGTTTGCAGCATTTAGCAACACAGAGCTGGTGGCAAAGTGTGGGGGCATTCAGACATTGATTTGGAACATCCTGGACTGCCATCAGTACCCTCGTCTTAACGAGGCACTGACTTCCACCGTCATCTATGTACTTAACCATCCAAGAACAAGACATTACATTCAACCTCAAGTAGATCTGGAGGTAAACACAACATTTGTTTGCTCAGATTGTTTATGATTTGAACTAGACATTTTTAACCTGTGTCTGAGCACACAATTAAGTGTAGCCATCTGTATGTCATTTCACTTAATGGTCTGTGCAGCAGGAAGGCCTAATGGTCCGTCTTGTTTAAGTGTATGTGTTCCTCTAAGAATTTACACACTTATGCAATTTGTGTGTTGTCGTATGCGTGACTCAATCTAGCAGTGTATATTCATAGTGACGAATAATGTAGAATGTAGTTCTGAGAACAGAGTTTGGTTGCCATGGTTTACAACTTAGCTGCGATATTTGTGCTTTTTGGCCTGACATATCCAACTTCAGCATGGCTTCTGAGTCACTTTTTACTTTCTATAGAATGGGGCAGCCAACTCTATCCCCAAATCTCCTCATTTGCCTTGTACAACATGCCTGGCAGGTAACTGTGTCACTATTCTTTGGACAAATCACTCTAGCACCAAGTCAACATCCATTAGACCAAGGTGACCCAAAAGCATGCTAAAGTTGAATGTGTCAGGCCAAAAGGAATGAACAAAACAAACTCTGTTCTCAGATTACTCCCTGCTAAGCAGCAGGAGTTTAAGATTGTATAAGAAGAATTACATTGAACTTTTTGTTTACATACTTTCTTTGTTATTGCCTCAATGTCTTTTTACTGATATACATTCATTGATATTTCAGCGGTTGCTCGCACCTTTCACAGACAGTCATTTTCGATACAGTGTAGAAGATTGTAGAAGGTATGTTACTTGTATGCTTGGGTTTATGTACATTATATGAATTTGTGTAGACACCGAACGTATTTAATGCAAATGTTTTTTTGTCTGTTGTATGACTTGAAGATAGATATAGTAACCATGTCAATCCAGCATATGTCACAACATTTGTGAACACCTACTTGCGAAATATTTTTAACATTAAATGACAAGATTCTTCTTCTGCATTTGTTCTCAAACTCCTGCAGATTAGCTGGATGTAGTCCGGAGAACAGAATGTGTTGTTTCATGGTTTACAGCATTGCTGCGATATCTGCGCCTTTCAGCCTGACACATCCGACTTCAGCATGGCTTTGTGTCACTGGCCCTATATGGGATGGGACAGCCAACTCCATCCCATAACTTCTTTAGTCGCCTTTTACGACATGCATGGAAGGTAAACAGTGTTGCTATTCTTTCTTTCACGCCCCGGCAACACACAGGCGAAGATTCTTCTAATCTATGTCACGTTTTAACATAGTGAATGGTAACGTCTACTACTTCTCCATTGTGAACTGACTTCTTCCAGCTTTAACTACAAAGCAATGCACCTTGAGTTGAATACTTAACTCCCGCCAAAGACGGATGTGTCTGGCCATTGGCGCAAATAAAACGGAGACACAACGCATTTCCATTCTCTGGACTACGTCCTGCTAGAAATCTAGTAGGACAATGGTCTTGCTACAAGGGAGAGCCAGCAGGAGTTTGAGAATGAACGATGAAGAAGAAGAAGAAGATGAATACTTAACTTACGTGGAACTAGAATTATAGACATTACAAAATGTCTTAAAATTTGTGTACAAGATGTCAAACATATTTGATCCATGATGAATTTTTCAAAGAAGATTCTGGAAATACATACCACCAGTGTACACATACGTGTTTGGCATGATGCTCCATGTTGATAAATATGTGATATAGTACTGTGACATTAATGGTTTTAGTTTTTTCATGTTTTTAGCTCATCAATCAACCAATCGTCATTTATCAAGGTTAATGCACCGAAATCATTTTTGATAGTAAATCTAGTTACCATTATATACATTAAGTGATAATTCGATAAAAAGCTTTGTCAGGATCTGAAAGGGGAACAAAGAATAATGACACCGTAACTTGCCATGCATGTTGTAGGAGATCACTAAGGAGGCTTTAGGAATGTGGTTGGCTGTTCCATCCCATGGTAGGTCATATGGACCCAGAAGTCATGCTGTCGGATATGATGGACAGAAAGATGAAAATATCGCGGCCAAGCTGTAAATCATGGTACAACACATGCCATTCTCCTGACTACATCCTGCTAAACTGTAAGAGTTTAAGAATGAATGCAGAAGAAGAAGAAAGTGTTAATTATTGCAGTGTAGCTAGTCTTGTTGTAGTGGGTCGAGTTACAAATCTTGATTCTTTGATTCTTACAGTGAAGAGCGAGATTCAAGATTCATTGCCAGTAAGATGGCTGTTATAACTGTTATGAGATCATGGCCAGGTTGGACATACATTTTATTTTATTAAAATCTTAGTTTATTCCATTTAAATTACAACTTTAGTTGCAGTGGAAAGAAAAGTCATACAGTTTTAGTCTGTGTTGAGAGAGAATGGAAGAGAAATATTCTTCGTGCTACACAACCCCATTTAGCATGGTCATGGAGATAAGAAACAGTGATGGTGGTACTTACTTTTCTGGTGAATTAAATACCCCCAGTTCAGTTAGTGTTGCCAGTTCCTAAAAGGGAGAAAAGAATAAAAATGATGTGAACTGCCATGTATGCCATAAGGGGTGACTAAGGAGGTTTGAGAGTGGAGTTGGATGTCCTATCCCATAAGTCAAAATGACCCAATGGCCATACCAAAGTATCAATACCACATTTCTTGATACCAAAGATGTGTTCACCTTCTTCCACTGTCACCTCAGGCTGACATTTTGAGTCATTTTGGCTCCATCAGCTGTAAATGTCGTAGATGTTACAAGTGTGCCTATGTCATAAAGACCTGTTCTGTGATATTCCCTAATAAAACTTGATATTGAAGAGATTTCAAATGTGTGTTCCACAATATCATCCATGCCATCAATGCAAACATTGTACCATGACCTGCATAGAGGAGATGGGCAAGAGGCTCAGAAATATATGATGGCAAAACCTGCATGGTATTAAATACAGGTCTGGGAATTGTGTTGCTACAAACTTCAATGCCACAAACCATCTGAATATCCAGGATGTGCAAGAGACTCATCAAATTGTATTTTTCAGATAATGTATGTACTTTAGAAATACTATATCCATCAAATTGGTACCATATCTTCTTCTTCAGCGTTCATTCTCAAACTCCCTCTGGATCTCCCTTGTAGCAGGACCATGGTCCTACTAGATTTCCAGCAGGGTGTAGTCCAGAGAAGGGAAGTGCGTTGTGCCACCGTTTTACTTGTGCCAATGGCCCAACACATCCGTCTTTGGTGGGTGATAATTATGACCCATTTTTTTCTTAACATTCATTCATACTTATAATAAACCTGTTGTGTTCTATCTCTTGTTCATTTTGTTTCATCTGCATCCCTTCCGTTCTTGTATAAATATTTATTATTCATTTTCTTCTAGAATCCATTTTTTCCATTTATATTGTGTTGCTATCATAAGCAGTGTTTGTCATGTCATGTTTTGTTCTTGATAATGGCCTTATTATTTGGAAGCTCAATTTGTTTGTATTTTCTTGTGTACTTCAAATGATTCAGTAAACTTCAATAAATCTCTTTGTCTCCTAAGCTGCAGTAAGGTATTCATGCTATGCTGGATCACATTTTTGAATATATTTAGTAATTTATGGTAGTGTTTGTATTTTTACAATTTCTCCCTCACCATTCTGCCCACATGAAGAATTCTGACATCAAAATATTCGGAAATGGATAGGCAATAAGACTCAGTTTAGTTTGTTTGCTTACATACAATATTGTGTTAGTTATGGACAATTTAATTAAGAAAAAACAAGAAAATATGGGTAAAAACAATAGAAATGTGTACATACCCAAGCTTGTATCCTGGAAGACTGAATCATAATCCATTTATTTTGAAAAAACACATCTGCATATATCTTGAACCATTTTGTAATGCTTACAAGTTTTTATATATACAGAATTACGTATAATGTTACACTGTCTTGAAGTCAGCAAATGCATACAATATATACATTTTCCATAAATGTTCTGTTCTTTAGGTCTACATTTTAGTGCTTAAAACTTATTTACATATATATATAGATATATATATATAATACAAATTACTATGCCAGTGAATATAAAGGTCTGAATATTCACATCCATATGTGATACTCCAAAAATCATGTTTTTGAATGTAGATAAAGGTGATAACTATATTATTGCATTGAAACTTCATCAATACTCAAATATAAATAAGACCTTCCATAATAGTCAGATCGCAATAATTCCATATTATGCCTACAATCGTTAACTAAGCTAATGTTGGAATTATTACCTGATGTAATTTGGAACATTTCCAAAGCCTAACTAGCTGTAAAACATTTAGGAGGTCTAGATTTCATTACTTCAAATACAAACAACAATAAGATGCACAAACTGAAAATGTAAACAGACCTGTTTATATGAAAATATCTTTCAAAATCACAATGAATGTCTCCGACTTTCTCGCCTGCTTCTCAAGATAGACCTAATCTTGATCAGAATTAAAACAAATATGAACAGTTCATTTAATTTTATGGATGTCATGATGTTTATAATTCACAATAGTAAATTCGTATCAAAATGTTCATTTGAGCGGCTTTTCAGAAATCTGGTCTCCAAAATGTAGATGTGGATGCTCAGTGGACGTGAAGAGTTAATGTTTTCTAATTTTGTTTGCATATCCAGAACATTTTGATCTTCTGGTGATATAAATAAGTGGAGAGAGAGAATGAAGGTGCACATTGCAGAAATCTTCTGGTGATGTAAATAAGTTGAAAGAGAATAAAGATGCACATTGCAGAAATCTTCTGGTGATATAAATAAGTGGAGAGAGAGAATGAAGTGCACATTGCAGAAATCTTCTGGTGATATAAATAAGTGGAGAGAGAGAATGAAGGTGCACATTGCAGAAATCTTCTGGTGATATAAATAAGTGGAGAGAGAGAATGAAGGTGCACATTGCAGAAATCTTCTGGTGATGTAAATAAGTGGAGAGAGAGAATGAAGGTGCACATTGCAGAAAAAATATCAAGATATTCACAGAAGCACTATATATGAAATTGTCCAAATTGTCATCCAGGTCTCATCCGATTATGTCACCCTGATGGATCTGGAATGCAGTCTCTCATTGGCATTCTCTATCTTCCATATGTAGAAATTAGAGTAAGTATCTTATTGTGTGTTTATAGACTACTTAAGTATATTCATTGAATGCTGTTAATATGCAAACAGAAGGTCTCATTATTGTAGTAATTGAGTTATTTATAATCAAGTAAATTATTCTAAAATTATAAAAAAAATTCTGCTAAGTATAATTTTATACAAATGTGAAAGCTGGACACTTAATGCAGACATGAAAAAAAAAGGATCCAGGCTTTTTAGTATAATTGCTGCAGACAATTGTTAAAAATTCGTTATATAGACCACAAGACAAATATATTCTTCAAGCAGCAAATTTGGACATGTAATGAGACACAGCTCAATTTATAAAATTATTTTGTAAGGAATAGTCAAGGGTAGAAGGAGGAGAGGAGAATAGAGGAAATCCTGGATTAATAACACCAAAGAAAGGTTTGACATGATTTTTAAATACTCCTTTGAATGGCTAAGGATAGAGTTGTTTGAAGTTTTTGTGTTGATGTATCCAGTGTGGCACCATATAATGGGTTATAGGTCTTATTAATAAATCTATTAAACTGAACATTATTATTTGAGATCAATTTTTTATATATTTTGGAATCTACAAACAGAAATACATCCTTGAGGTGATATCTGACCTGTTCCGTCTCACCTTGCCGACATGGACTGAAGACTTTGCAACAGCTTTCTCCAGTGTGGGTATGTAATTTTTGTGTGAGATCATCATAATTGTTTTACTGTAACTTACTAAAACAATTTTGTTAGCATTTCTATTTCTTCTTCCTCTTCAGCGTTCATTCTCAAACTCCTGCTGGATTTCTGTTGTAGCAGGACCATGATCCATTCTAGATTTCCAGCAGGATGTAGTCAAGAGAATGGAAATGCGTTGTGTCACTGTTTTATTTGCGCAAATGGCCCAACAAATCTGTCTTCGGCGGAGCATTTCTATTTGAATTGTGTACACTTAGTTCTTCTTCTTCTTCTTTCATTCACTTGAAACATGTCTATATCTGTAATTCTGTCTCCTTAATAAAACTCACTGTCTTACACTTAGTTATAAATCTGTAAAAAAAATGTTTATTTAAAAAAAATTTTTTTTACATTGACAGTTATAAATCTTTACATTTTCTAACATTGACAATAGGACTAATGGACATAAATCGGACTAATGGACATAAATTGGACTAATGGACATAAATCGGACTAATGGACATGAAAAAATATAGATGACAGTATACAAAAAAAGATTGTTGTGTACACTGTCATCTGTATTTTTGTGTGTCTGTTTGTCAACTGTAAAACTAACTACCTTGTGTTCTGCATAAGTACCGTATTGCTGAATGCCTGTAAAAAACTAACTTTTCACACTATTGAGACAATGGAATACTGTCTTAGGTTCATATTTTTATGTGGTGACCAACAACTGACCACATCATACCTGTCACTTTTATGTTCCCATATTTGATCTGGTACCCTTTGTGAGGCTGGGTCAACCTGGGAGTTGTGTGTGGTTAAAAATGTTCCACCTGAACTGGAATTTGAACTTGAATCACCTTACTAGGAAGCTAGTGCACTAACCACTAAGCTGACACGGGGCTGTCCATAAATTACTTCAATAATTTTTTGCCAGTTATTGCTGACATACACACACACTCCCTGTCAACAAGCTGTCAAAAATTCAGGAACTCCACCCTGCTTATTAATCAATAAAAGCTAGTAAAACTGTATGAAAATAGTACTTACGTAGAAAACAGGTGATGAAGTTTTACTGCATGACGACTAACACACTATCACTATTGGAAGCTCACATGAAATAATACACACAACAGAAAACAAGCAAAGTCATACAAATAACAATACACATGACATAATCAACCTTTCAACCAAAAGGTCTTATCAAGATACGCACAAAACATTAGCAGACGACGAATCGAAATAATCACAACACACAAATGAGTCCAACTGAAATATGGAAGTGAGATGTTGGGAGGAAGTACATAAAAAACCAACTGTTTTATTATGGATTTTTTTCCTGCTTATTAATGGAAAAATAATTCCCCCCCCCCCCCCCCCCCCACATTACATTTTTTTCATAAATATACAACTACATGATTGTTTCTGATTTTTCTTTAAAAAATGTTAAATTACAACAAAACAATTTAATCAGTGTAAAAAACAATTTTCTTGACATCACCTTTTGTCAACCATCCCTCCCTCTTGCTAACAACTGACACACATACTTCAGACAACCCCTCCCTAATTGTTGACATAATGTATGGATAATCTCCCAAGGCTCCTACTGCCTATATATACTGTAGTTTATAATCCTTTTTCAGATCCAAGTGAGATGAAAGACTCATGGAAACTGACAGAGGGCTATGTAGCTGAGGAGGGTCGTGAGATATTACCACATATCTCTCATACAAGGTAAGTTAAAAAATGTGCTTTGTTGAATGTTTTTTTGTCAACTTAATAATGAAATAAAATGGCTCAACTCATGGATCGAAGTCTAAGTAGTTAAAGTAGATTCATCGTACAACATAAGTGATCAAGATTGAGCGGATGTCTTTTTTTTCCTTTGTGTTCGTTCTCAAACTTCCACCATATCTTTCTTATAGCAGGACAATAGTCTTACTACATTTCCAGCAGGATGTATTCTAGAGAATAGAAATGCATTGTGCTGCCATTTTATTTTCACCAATGGCTTGACACATCCGACATTGGCAACTAATACATTCATTGTTTTTGTCACATTCACTGAACGGTAGAAGTTTGTAACCATATCGATAGTATAGTAGGTCAGCGGATAGTTTCTGGTGATCACATTTTGCCATTAGCTGGAAGCTGCCACAACATTTATCATTCTTCTTCATCAGCGAAATTCACAAACTCCTACAGATTAACAGTAATGGAATGCGTTTGTCATGGTTTACAGCTTGGCTCCAATAATTGTGCCTTTCTGACACATCCTAGTTCAGCATGATTTCGGATTTCATATAGGATTGAAGATGTTAGTCAGAAATATGGTATGGAAATAATCATTGATAAAAGAAAGATATTGATGAATAGTGATACTAAACAAGATCCCACAAATATCCAGCCAATCTGTCACAAACTTGAAGAAGTTGTTACTTTCAAATATTTCGGGTGTCAAATATGTGATGATGGCAACTCAGGAAATGAGATTTGTGACTTGAGTTGGCGATGGCTACCATTCTTTGTAAATGTTGAATATGATTTAGAAAAGTAAGATCAGTATTGCAGTCAAGATTAATCAATTTAGAAGTGTTAGTTAAGTACACTTTTATATAGATGTGAACGCTGGACACTCGATGCAGTCACAGAAAGAAGGATTCAAGCATTTGAAAATGGGCTACAGATGTTTGTTCAGTGACATATTCTTTCCAGAATATCGTTTTCATTGTGGACATTCTACCACTTCTCTGTCCTAGGCAAGCAGGCCTGCATTGGCCAGGGACGTGTTCATACACTCTTTGATATTGCTGATTCACCATTGTTTTGGTCTTCCTCTTCTCCTTCCTGGAGCTCTGTCCTCAAGAATCAGCCTTTCCTTGCTATAATGTCTCTTTAATTGTTTTAAAAAACTGTAGCTTCCTTCTTATGATGGTATTTAGAAGCCCCCCTTCATTTAATTTCAGTATTTTCAAAACTTCTATGTTCTCTGTTCATGATACTCGTAGAATCTTTCTGTAGCACTTCATTTCAAATGAATTTATCTATTTGATATTGTCTTGCTTAAAGTCCAAGTCTCCCAGTCATATGTAGAACACACGACACATGTATTCATCTGGCTGCAAAAAACAAACTCGCAGGTTATCACGAACCACTTTTGGCAGAAATGAAACGGCGTAAACTTATTTGGTGTGGACTTAGTGAAACATGACTCACTTTCTAAAATTATTTTACAAAGAACTGTCGAGGGTAGAAGGAGAAGAGAATCATTAATTGATACATCAAGGAATGGTCTGGGCATGATTTTTCTAAACTCCTCAGAATGGTTGATCTATTTATTTATCTATAAACTTGTAACCTGGTTTATAACCATAACCCAGAAATCTAGAGTGTCTGTGACGGTCACGGTACCAGGTTCGAATTCCGCCACAGGCAATTGTTCATCCGGACCATTTAGAAAACAATGGAAAACTACTGAATCTGTTTATATTACCTAGAAAATTACTAGTCAAAAAATGCTGGGTTGATGTGTACATCCTGAATAGGTTATGCTACCAATCTTAGTGTATTCAGCCACAAGTACCCAACTCCCTAACAGGAAACATGAGGTCCCAACTCCCTAACAGGAAACATGAGGTCCCAACTCCCTAACAGGAAACATGAGGTCCCAACTCTCTAACAGGAAACATGAGGTATTGCCAGTTTTTTTTTATTAAACTAGTGTAGTACACAGTTTCCAGAATTGATCTTGCACTATTTCATATCTTTCATATTTTGTTTATTCTCTTTCTAGACCCAACCTGATAGAGAACCACCTGGCCCTGCTTCTTTCTGCCTGGTTTACGGCTGGTTTGTGTGAGGTATGTTCTGTCTAAATCTTAACAACATTAAACTGATGCTTACCAACAGCTCATATATGTCTGTTTTAGAAAGTGTAATGACCAGCTAATGTTCTGACAGTAAAAGCTATGTATTAGAAAGTGTAATGAGGAGCTAATGTCATGACAATAAGAGAAGGTTTTAGAATGTGTAATGAGAAGTTACTGTTCTGACAAGAGTTTAGTTTTAGAATACGTAATGAGGAGCTAATGTCTTGGCAATAAGACAAGGTTTTAGAATGTGTAATGATTTGCCGAAGACGGATGTGTCGGACCATTGGCGCAAATAAAACGGTGACACAACGCATTTCAATTCTCTGGACTACATCCTTCTGGAAATCTAATAGGACCATGGTCCTGATACAAGAGATATCCAGTGGTAGTTTGAGAATGAACGCTGAAGAAGAAGAAGAATGTGTAATGAGAAGTTACTGTTCTGACAAGAGTTTAGTTTTAGAATACGTAATGAGGAGCTAATGTCTTGGTAATAAGAGAAGGTTTTAGAATGTGTAATGAAGAACTAATGTCTTGGCAATAAGAGAAGGTTTTAGAATGTGTAATGAAGAACTAATGTCTTGGCAATAAGAGAAGGTTTTAGAATGTGTAATGAAGAACTAATGTCTTGGCAATAAGAGAAGGTTTTAGAATGTGTAATGAAGAACTAATGTCTTGGCAATAAGAGAAGGTTTTAGAATGTGTAATGAAGAACTAATGTCTTGGCAATAAGAGAAGGTTTTAGAATGTGTAATGAAGAACTAATGTCTTGGCAATAAGAGTTAAACAAATGAAAAACTGAGATGGTAAAAGCAAATGAGACTTATATAAATGTAGGAATGGAAACTAATGAGAATCATTTTTTTATCTGTCATACCCAGGCACTGATTGAAGTTGTTGTCACCAGCGATGGTGCTCTCTTCAACCGAGCTATCATTTTACTTGGAGAATTGCTTCATATGGTATGTATAATTGCAAGTGTGTCCAGGCTCAGTAACTGTTATAGAAACATAAATCACCTGCGTGTTGGCGGGACCTGAAAGGGAAGCAAAGGATAGCAACAATGTTTGCCTTCCATGTTGTAAGAGGTGACTAAGGGGATATGGGGTGGAGTTGGCCAACCAATCCCATATAGGGTTAAAGTGACCAAGAAGCCATGGTGAAGTTAGATGTGTCGGGCTGAAAGGCACAGATATCTTAGCAAAGCTGTAAACCATGCTGCAGTGCATTCTGTTCTTCGGACTACATCTTGCTAATCTTCAGGAGTTTGAGAATGAATGCAGAAGAAGAAGAAAAAGAATATAACATTATTGAAAAGTCACTTTGCAGAGACAGATGTGTCATGCCATTGGCGCAAATAAAACGGCAACACAACGCATTTCCATTCTCTGAATTAGACCCTGCTGGAAATCTAGTAGGATCATGGCCCTGCTACAAGAAAGATCTAGAGGGAGTTTGAGAATGAACGCTGTAGAATAAGAAAGTTGCATATTTCCATGTTCCAGTATACTGCGTGTCTCAGAAGATTGCTGCTAGCTGCAGAGTGAACTTTTATTCACTGACTAAGAAATAACTTTGCTGTGTTTCAAGAATCTTCACCTGTCATGTCAATTATGTATTGGGTAGTGTTTTTTTTCATGAATGGTGTTGTGTCTAGTCAATTACTTCACACAGATCTGAGCTAAATATTTCCCACATGTGATGTAGTGTCACCAGCGATGTATGTGAGGGTACAAGAACTTTATAGACACCCTTACTAATTACTGTTGAAAATTGAGTGGAGTTTTGATTCTAGCCATTGTCCATTAGACTTGCTAAGCTAATCCTGACACCAGCAGACATGCTCATGTTTTTTGTTTTCAGGCCAGCACTCTCCTGCCATCAGAGCTAATGCCCCATCACGAATGTCTACCAACTTTAGTTTCCATTGCATCTTCACCTGATGTGGACAAGGACAGAAGCCAGTAAGTCTCAATGATTGTTGTATTTTACCTCTTCTTCATTCTTGTTAGCTCATGAAGTTTGTTGTGAGGATGAAGAGTACGGTCATATCTAAGGTAGGTCTTGGTGACAGATTAGTAAAGGGCCTCGTTTGTTCCTACCAGGTTGTGACCAGGATCTCAAAGTGACCCAACGAAGGGCAAATGACCGAAAGCTATGTGGAAAAAGGATGTGTCAGGACGAAAGGCGCAGAAATGCTGTAAGCCATGACACAACTCATTCAGTTCTCTGGACTACATCCTGCTAATGTGCTGGAGTTTGAGAATGAAAGCAGAAGAAGAAGACATACTCATAAATATTTCTACAATTCAAGGAGAAGCTTTTGTGGCCCAGTAGCCATGTTTCTGTTACGTAGCGCATTAAAAAGCACTACCATAGAAGGTCATAGTGGCCATAATGAAGTCAGATGTGTTGAGCTGAAAGATGTAGAAATAACAAAAAAGCTGTGATCCATAACACAATACATTCCGTGCCTGACTATGTGTAGAAGTTTGAGGATGACCCCAGAAGTAGATGAATGACATAAACTCAGAAGAAGAAGGACATAAACCCAGAAGAAGAATGACATAAATCAGAAGAAGAATGACATGAACCCAGAAGAAGAATGACATAAATCAGAAGGTGACATAAACCCAAAAAGAAGAATGACAAGAACCCAGAAGAAGAATGACATAAACCCAGAAGAAGAATGACATTCTTCTTCTGCGTTCAGCATCTGCGGTCATGCCTGTCGTCAAGATGAATTTCACTGTCTTCTCCAGGTCAGAGCGTATGCCCCATAGCTTTTGCCTCAAGTCTGTATCTTCTGGCCAGGTCTGCTGTCTCTGTTCTTTGTATGTTGGGCAGTCCTGAAGTATGTGTTCCGGGGTCTGGATTCCGGATCCACATGGACATTTATCTGTGTATGAGATCCTCAATCGGTAAAGGTGACCCAACAGTCTGCAGAGGCCTGTTCTAAGGCGAAATATTGTGGTCTGTTGATAGAAAAATGGCATAAACACAGAAGAGTAAGAACGACAAACTGGTAAAAGCTAAGTATGGCCAGTACAATTCCGCAGTAACTAGTTCCAAATGTTCATTTACTTGTTATGAAAATTTAATGATGACATTTTTCAGCCGAGCCCACCAGGCTGTAAGTTGTCTGACCCGGTTTCATAAGATGATGAAAAGGGGACGTAAACCTTGCACAATCTACTTAGATCAGCTGCTGCAGCATGCTGGGAAGATGTTGGAGGTGACAAGCAAACATTGGCACCTGAGACGAGAGAAACTTTCAGAGTATTATTTCAAGAAGGTCAGTACATTTTCCTTAGCTCTAGGACTACTAGATTTTTCATCATCAACTTCTTCTTCAGCTTCATCCTGCTATAGTTTACACACTGTTTATCTTCCATGCATGTCGTAAGAGGCAACTAAGGAGGTCCCCTCTTATAGCGGGCCTAAGAAACCCAGAAGCCACCATAAAGTCAGATGTGTCAGACTGAAAGGTGCAGATATTGCAGCTAAGCTGTAAACCATGACCCCCATTCTCTGGACTACATCCTGCTAACCTGCATGAATTTTAGAATGAATGTAGAATAAAAAATAATTAATGCAGATGTTTAGTTACAATATTAGCAATCATGTAGTAAGAGTGGTTGTAGAAATAATGTAGTAAGAGTGGTTGTAGCAATCATGTAGTAAGAGTGGTTGTAGAAATAATGTAGTAAGAGTGGTTGTAGCAATCATGTAGTAAGAGTGGTTGTATAAATCATGTAGTAAGAGTGGTTGTAGCAATTATGTAGTAAGAGTGGTTGTAGCAATTGTGTAGTAAGAGTGGTTGTAGCAATTGTGTAGTAAGAGTGGTTGTAGCAATTATGTAGTAAGAGTGGTTGTAGCAATCTTGTAGTAAGAGTGGTTGTAGCAATTGTGTAGTAAGAGTGGTTGTAGCAATTGTGTAGTAAGAGTGGTTGTAGCAATCTTGTAGTAAGAGTGGTTGTAGAAATCATGTAGTAAGAGTGGTTGTAGCAATCATGTAGTAAGAGTGGTTGTAGAAATCATGTAGTAAGAGTGGTTGTAGCAATCATGTAGTAAGAGTGGTTGTAGCAATTGTGTAGTAAGAGTGGTTGTAGCAATTGTGTAGTAAGAGTGGTTGTAGCAATTGTGTAGTAAGAGTGGTTGTAGCAATCTTGTAGTAAGAGTGGTTGTAGAAATCATGTAGTAAGAGTGGTTGTAGCAATCATGTAGTAAGAGTGGTTGTAGCAATTGTGTAGTAAGAGTGGTTGTAGCAATCTTGTAGTAAGAGTGGTTGTAGAAATCATGTAGTAAGAGTGGTTGTAGCAATCATGTAGTAAGAGTGGTTGTAGCAATTGTGTAGTAAGAGTGGTTGTAGCAATCATGTAGTAAGAGTGGTTGTAGCAATTCTGTAGTAAGAGTGGTTGTAGCAATCATGTAGTAAGATTGGGTGTAGTAAGAGTGGTTGTGATTTAATGCCAGTTGAAATGTTGACCACCACCTGGAGCTGGTAACTGCTGACATGAAGTCCAGTTATAGATATCGTGTTCTGTAGGTTATAGTTTTCCTTGTATACATCTCATTCTGTTGTACTTCTGTCAATGTCAGGTTTCATCAGATGATATGACCAGCCAGGCAATCAGGGAGTCACAAGTCAATACAACGAAAGCAAACTCTGAGTGGGACTGGTCTGTCATAGCTGCTATTCTCAAGGTAACTCGTGTCCAGTTCTGGCAATGTGTCCAGTGTGCGGTTTCAGGAAAATTACAATAGTAATTTTGTAATTACAAGAATTTAATTGTAATTATTGGTAAATTAAATCTTCTTCTTCTCGTTCGGAGTTTGACATGTCTACACAGCAAGTCCTGTTTTCTTAATAAATGCTGCTGTATTTGAAAGCTCCTTAGTGCTCCAATACATCTTTCTGTGGATATCCATCTCTGTGGGCCAGTGTTCTTCCCTTAACTGGTTTAGTGTCTTGCAGGATATGTTCAGCTGTCTGTGCTGCCTGCCCAAAAAGGCACAGTGGTGATGGGACCAATCCTAGTCTATTTAAGTGGCTGTTTAATCTGTTGTGTCCTGTTCTGAGGCGGTAGATAATAACCTGCTCTGCTCTGTTGAGATAGTGGTAATTGTCTTTTGGGTGGTTGACTTTCCTGATGGCTTTGATAAGGGTCTTCTTTTCTTGGTAGGTGATATCTTGGTCTTTTTGTTCCTGTGTTGCTCTATCCTTTGCCAGTCTGTCTGCCTCTTCATTTCCTGGTATGCCACAGTGGGATGGTATCCACTGTAGTACTACCCTTCTTTGGATACTCACTTCTCTCATGGCTTTCTTCAGGTCTGGCAGTTTATCGTTCTCAGGGGCTTGTAGAACAGACATAGCTTCTGTAAGAAATACCACCTGTTGACATTGGCTTGTTGTGTTTTTAATTATTTCTGCGGCAATGTTTAAAGCCTGTACTTCTGCAGAGTAGTTGGAGCAGAATATTCCAGTTGGTGAACATGTGGATTCATTTTCTTGATATTTTATGTACACGCCAGCACCTCTATTCTTTACCGCTCTGGTTGCTGATCCGTCTGTATATACTTGTATCCATGCTTCTCTGGGGTACATATCTTCAATCATGTTGCATACTATTGTTTTCTTTTAAAGATTATTCAGTTCTATCATAGTGTGGTAGTTGTTTATGGTGGTTCTGATAGTAAGATTTTGGTATTGCCCCCACGGAACTGGAAAAAGTGTTGGTGATATCTCTCTTGTTATGTCTGGTAGTTCATCCTTATATTTTCTGTTTAGTTTTTTGGATTGGTGTATAAAACTGCTCCTCTTCAGTCTTCCACTGGCT
Organism: Meghimatium bilineatum; assembly: GCA_034231615.1. Classification (NCBI taxonomy): domain Eukaryota; kingdom Metazoa; phylum Mollusca; class Gastropoda; order Stylommatophora; family Philomycidae; genus Meghimatium; species Meghimatium bilineatum. The sequence continues at coordinate 9,409,246 of CM067316.1, forward strand.
AGGTCACTGTGTCTGGTCCTCATTGGATGTGCTGGCATGCTCTTGTACTTGGTCATTTAAATGAGAATGGCAAACTCCATGGAGATATCAAAACAAGATGTCAGATAGTCAATGCTGTGACTTACCAGCTCTCGCCAATACTCAAACACCCATCATTCTGAATGGCTACAAAGCAACAATTGATAAACAGTGTTTTTATACAAAATCTATGTTACCACTGTCAAACATGACCTTCAACACCCTAGCAAAAAAAATCCCAGTATGTAAAATTAGATGTTTGAGGAAAGCAATACATGTTACAGAAAGAGATGGAGAAATGAAGACATTGGGAAAGAAATAAAGACCAACTCAAGTCAAAACTACAACTCATTTGTGAGTTAGCAAATCAGGTGGTTTGGTCACATCATGAGAGTGGAACCAACACAACCAGTCCTTCATGTATACAATAGCAGAAGATCGGGCTACAGGGCATCAGGATTACTAAGATGCTAGATGACTGGAGACAATAAAATAAACCTTAAAAAACACGAGCTGATAATGGCCAAAGACAGACAACTCAAACATTCCACCCCCTCCTACCCCCCACAACGAATAACAGCACAAATAGAAATGACAAGTTAGATAGATGATATGATCAGTTCAAAGGAACATAATAAACAGGATTATTATAATTAAATTAAAAGATGTCACAGACGAGCAGTAGAGAATAAAGACAGGTTTTCAACAGAACAGTTTGTGCACAGACCAGATAACAACTCAACACACAAAATTAGAACAAAATTTAGAATGGAATTCATCACTATATCAAAGTTTTGTGGACTACAAAAAGTCATTTGACAGACAAGACAATCAATATAAGAAAATCTTGTTCTTATATCATGCTATAGTCAATGCTGTGACTTACCAGCTCTCGCCAGTACTCAAACATCTGTCTTTAAATCATGAACAATGTGTATTGGTTAAGTCTGTTCTTTTCAATATATATATTGGTGTTTGTTTCTGTTCTTCCTATCTTCATTACTTCTGTCTTTTCTATATGGCTGTAATATATGCAGAGAAAATACAAAAATTATGAGAATAAAGTTAATGAAAACCAGATTATGCTAGGTGAAACCATCTTATATGAGGTAACATCATACACATACGTCGGAAGCAGCATTGAGAAAGAGGGAGGAACAATGTCAGTTTTCAGAATTAGAATACAAAAAGTAAGAGGAGATTGTATTGTATTAGGAAATATGCAAAAATCAAAAGAAATTACATAAAATACAAAACTAAGAAAATTTAACTCAAATATTCAATTGGTGCTTTTGTCTAGCTCAGAAACATAATACGATATATTAATATTTATGTAACGCATATCATCTGTTAGTGTGTTATATATTGTTTATGTAGTATGTGTCAGAATATATTATTTATGTAACATGCACCATATTTTAGTGTGTTATGTATTATTTATGTAACATGCACCATATTTTAGTGTGTTATGTATTATTTATGTAATAAGAGCATGTGTGTTATGTGCTGTATATTTCAGAATATAAGCCGAGAATGTATGTATTTTTTTCTGCTATTGATGTAGGGATTTCTGCTTATATATATATATATATACGCTCAATAAAAAAATACCTGTAGAAACACAAAAACCATAACACAGAATACTGTCAAATATTAGTAACAAGAAAAAGCTTACCGGTATGAAAAATCATCAAAACCCTTTGAAGTTGGAATCACTGACTGAATTCTGAAACAGTTCACGAATTTCATCCTCTGTCATGGAATAATCAGGGTGGATATCATCGGTATCTATATCACTATCTACTTGTCATAGTTGGGGCATCAACCTCAATGATAGCGTCACCCTCACTTTCATACATTGCATTACTGATGAAACACTTTTTGAAAGATGAAACAAACATCTTGGATAGAACCTCCGACTACGATTCTTTACCCACTCATCAATTGTGATGTTAGCTTTTTTGACATTGCCACCCTTCATCAAAGCTAAATAGATGACAGTATTCATTTCATTCTGAGAGGGGAAAAAATGGAGATTTTGGTTAATAACGGAAATTTGTTAAAAACGAATTCATTGTAACGGGATTCAACTATATTATTTGTGTTCCACCGAAGATGGATGTGTCTGGCCATTGGCGCAAATAAAACGGTGACAAATCATTTCCATTTTCTGGACTACATTCTGCTGGAAATTTAGTAGGACCATGGTCCTGTTACAAGAGAGATCCAGCGGGAGTTTGTGAGAATGAACACTGAAGAAGAAGAATTTATGTAACACGTCTGCTATGTATGTGCTATATTTTATTTCTGTAACATAAATGTCAACTATTGGTGTGTTACAGACTTTTGTTACAATTTATGTATTAGTGTGCTATAAATTATTTCTGTAACAAATACTGTACTGTGTTACTGACCCTGTACTAGACAAAATATGGTTACACATAAACCATGAACCAGTAACATATTTTTACTTCAAAATCTGTTAAAAATTGTTGATATATTGTATTATACAGTTTATCTGCTTGATCCTTATTTTTTCTTTTTCAACAAAATGTTTATGTTTAAGTTACTGATGTTTTATTTTACTCAGTGGCCTGATGACAAGTTGAAAAAGTTAGACGATCAAAATCATCTCAGGTAAATCAATACCTTTGTCTTCTTTATATTGTAGCATTTGATTACTGAATTTGACAAAAAATACCTTCATTGTTTAGTTCATTCAATTATTTCATCTACCTTCATTGCTTGGTCCAAGCAATTATTTCATCAACTTTCATTGTTTGGTCTACTCAATTATTTAATCTTCCTTAATTTTTGTGTTTTGTCCACTCAATTATTTAATCTACTTTCATTGTTTGGTCCATTATTTATTTTATCTACTTTATTTGTTTGGCCCAATTGAACGAGTAAGATACTGCAGTAAAACTGCATACCATTTGGTAAGTATATAAATAAAAAAATTGGTTAAATAACAGTTTTAAAAGGGGCAAAGACAACGTACAACAAATCAGTGTTTCAGCTAAAAGGTCATTATCAAAATAGGGGCACACACAAACACAGGTGAGGCAATGAGTGCAAAAATGGCACAAACTACTTAACGGCAACACTCTTGTTTTGTCATTTCTGTGCTTACCCCCTCACGAGTGTCTGCGTTTGTGTCTTGGTCTTGACCTTTTGGTAGAAACATCAATTTGCGATATCGTGTATTTACTTCTTGTAAAATCATGATTTAAACCATTTGATATTTTAAAATTATATATAATTATTTGACCCAAACAATTATGTTGTCTGTTATATTTATCTTTTATCATGTGCAAATAATTTCCGGTAATGTTAATCTTTCACTTGCACATGTTTACTATAGTACATTTTACCAGCTTTGCCCTAAAATAAAATGCAATTATCTGATTAACTGTCTAATGTATTAATGCTATGTTTTGCAGATAATGTTATATTTGGTTAGACCCAGTCTAATAAATATATACTTTATAATTGTGCGTCATGTCCAGTTATTATAAATGAATGAAACCCTTTGATCTTTGTTGGCATACTAATTATTGTGTGTTCACTGCCAAAGACGGATGTGTCGGGCCATTGGCACAAATAAAACGGAGACACAACGCATTTCTATTCTCTGGACTACATCCTGCTGGAAATCTAGTAGGACTGTGGCCCTGCTGTAAGGGAAATCCAGCGGGAGTTTGAGAATGAACGTGGAAGAAGAAGAATTGTGTATTCAGAAAAGAAATTTTACCATTTCAAACACAGGATACAACCTTAAACACTGTCTGTCTTGTGTTTGAGAGTACAAAATAGTCAAATTTCACGCTGAAATAATTGCTGATTGTATGATAAATCAATCTTGTGTAAATGATGTCTTCTTCTTCTTCTTCTGCGTTCATTCTCAAACTCCTGCAAATTAGCAGGATGTAGTCCAGAGAACGGAATGCGTTGTGTCATGGTTTACAGCATTGCTGCGACATCTGTGCCTTTCGGGATGACACATCCGACTTCAGCATGGCTTTGGGTCACTGACCCTATACGGGATGGGACATCCAACTCCATCCCATAACCTCCTTAGTCGCCTTTTACGACATGCAAGGAAGGCAAACAGTGTTGCTATTCTGTGCTCCCCTTTCGGGCCCCGACCACACACGGGCGAAATGATGTCTTATAATTGACTGTAAGCATGTGTAAAAAATGTGTGTGAGATGTGTGTTGACAAGTAGACTTTTGATATACATATTACAAATGAACAAAAATTGAAACCAATGGCTGCATTTTAATGAGAAATTTAATTCATAAGCTCTATACCATGCATTATATACTGAGAAGCATAATTTTGAATTTGGGCAAGGCTAGGGAAATGTGCTGTATAACAATAACAACAATAGTAATAATTAAATGATATAAATAATAATAAGAGCAAACAGCTACCATGTACACACATTATCTGTTATGAATCTTCTATCATGTACACAATTTATGTTGTGAATCTTCTATTATGTACACAGGTTCATCAAACGTCTCATATACTATTTCAAGCCAGAGAATGACTTGTTCTCTAGAACCGACTTTGACCCCAGCAGACGGAAGATTTGTGTAGCAGGCTGTCATCTTGTAGACTTTCTCATATCATCATCTTCGGTAAGTAGATGACATAGACAAGATTTGCAACAACTACAGATAAACTATTATGTGAGGACACTAAATGTGCACAATAAGGTCATTTAAGTGGAACACAAATGTTGTCATTAGTGACACTACAAATTTTAACTAATAATTCAGAAATGATTTCATATTATATAATACCCCATCGAGGCCAGCTCCTTGGTGAGGAGATGGGGCGTAGTCCAGCCAGCAGATGCTGGAAAAACTGGCAGGGGGCCTCCCACATTTGGACAGGACCACAGTCTTGCTTAGCAAGTAAAGATGCTGAAATCAGCGACGTGTCCAGAAAGTGCACTGAATAACCAGAATGTCATGCATTATCGCACTAGCGAATGAAAGAAGAAGAAATATTATATAATAGAAAACTCAACTACAGATATATCAACAGCAGCAATAACTCATAAATGATTTTATTATGTCCAGAAAAAAGAAATGAATCTACATGTTCAACAACTGGAATCTTCTGCTCCAACTGCTTTGTGGAAGTACAGTCCCTAAGCATTGCTGCAGAAATAAATACACAAAGCGCCAATGTCAGCAAGTGGTGATTCTTACTGATTCATTGTTTGTCTTACAAGCCTTTGACTGATAAACTGCAAAACCTGAAAGGAAGACATACTAGAAGTTAGCATACAAAGGGGTAGTACTAGATAGCATCTGACTGTGGCATACCAGGAAAGGAAAATACTTATATGCTAGCAAAAGATAGGGCAGTGCAGGAACAAAAAGACCAAGATATCACCTACCAGGAAAAGAGGACACTTATCAAAGGTATTAGGAAAGTTGTCACCCAAAAAACAACTGTCACTAACTTGACAGAGCTGAGCAAGTTATCATTTTCTGCATCAGGACAGACCACAACAGACTAAATAGCCACTTAAATAGACTAAGACTAGTTCCATCACCTCTATCTATGTGGCCGTACAGCACGCACCATGGAATATATCATGAAAGACTTCATTACACATACAACCAGATGTGGGAGGAGCAGTGGTCCACAGAGATAGACATCTACCGAGAGTTGTATGAGAGCCTTGAAGAGCTTTAACCTTCACCGCGCCTATATTAACACCGGTCGCTGAAAAACAAAATGGCGACTAGCTCCGTTGACGACATACTCCATCCAATGAGATATCGTTATAATAGACGCCCCACAGCCTGATTGGTTACTCGGGAACATGCGCTATTGAAGCCGGTTCATTCCTACGTCCGACATATTCGTTGTAACAATGGCTAGCCAGAAGATACAAATTTTATAGCAATTAATCTGACCACATCTGCACACCGGTACGATGCCATGGTGGTGGACCGGTTTTATAGACCTTTCTTTCATCGTATTTTGTATAAAATAACATTGAATCGTGGCTTGAATCATGAATTATTGAGTTATTTCTTCTTCAGCATTCATTCTCAAACTCCCACTGGATCTCCTTTGCAGGACCATGGTCCTACTAGATTTCCAGCAGGATGTAGTCCAGAGAACGGAAATGCGTTGTGTCGCCGTTTTATTTGCGCCAATGGCCCGACACATCAGTCTTCGGCGGGATTGAGTTATTTAGTTTCACAGCAGTGAATATACAGAATGCCGCGTTGGTTTGGAGACTTGTAGACGTTTGATATCGAATATGTTGAAGTGGCACCAAAAATGACTGTAGACCTAAGCTCAAAGAACGATTTTACTGCAAATCTACATGTTTTATACAGTTCCCCTAGCTATATTTTGATAATTTCACAGTGAAAGAACATAAATACAACAGATTTGCGTGATTTAGTTTACAGTGTTGCCAAGGAATTCGATAAGTAAGGTAAGTTATTTTTTAATTTATTTTTTTCCTCTTTATTTGTTATAAAATATGTTTTTTTGTGAAAAACGTCTTTACCACTTTCTCATACGTCTGGTATCACACACACACGTACATAAATTACACCAATATATGCAGAATTCAATTCTTTATTTATATGTGCAAATATTATTTAAATATCTCTAACAACCAACAAATTATCACTTTTTCAAAACAGTCACCATCAATGACGCAAATTTTCAAAAAAGATTAGGGTGGCAGGGAGACGTTTCGTATTTTTTAATCTGGCTTGCTAAAGGTTAAAATACAACATTTATCAAGAAATCAGGACTTGCTGTGGAAACTTGAAACATGTTAAACTGTGAATGAACAGAAAAAGAGTTCATTTATCTGCATCAAGCTAGACAAGCACTCCTCTCACATATCCATCAATTCAAAACTCTTTATATGGAAATCTATCTAAACTATAGAAAACATGCATATTTTTACAAACTGACATGGGCTGCCTAAAATTGAAAAATCTAAGTAAAATACAGTAATCTACATTCTGGGACATGATTAAAAAGTAATAGTGCTCTTCTGCACTGTCCAATAGGGTGGTAGTCCTGCCTTGGACCTGGATGTTCCTCTATATCAGTGCATTTTGTATGATATCATTAAGTTGATGATAGTTGTCTTGAAGTAAAGATTTGATGACATTCTTTCTGTTATTGCAGGATGAAGCAGAGAAAATGTTATGGTTAGGGTTAATTTACTCAAGTTGTCTTGGGGTAAAGATTTGATGACAATCTTTTTGTTATTGCAGGATGAAGCAGAGAAAATGATCATGGAGTTTCTTTCCGATGTCGCAGAGAATCTCAAAGAAGTAAGTGTGATATCTGTGAGTCTGTACACTTCTGTTTGATCCTAAATGTACACATCTCTCACATTTAGTGTGGATTGTGGTGCGTGAGTGTATGTATTAGGTATGTTGATTATCTTCTTTACACAACGGACACATCTGTAGGTGCTCAGATCTCTGCTTCAGTAAATCTTTCAGGGTATAATAACTGATGGTTTCTGTTCTATGTTGGTTCACTGCTCTATTTGAAATCTTTGTCAGATGTTCTCTATGGACCACGCCCATCCTCACTCCCAATTTGCGCATTCTCAATATTGACTCATGCTCAAATAGAATTTTGTCCATCTCAAAATGCTCTGAACGTGAGGACTCACACAGAGCAATGAGTATGTCTGCTCCGTCCATAGGCTGACCATCTGTTGTGGTGGCGAGGCTAACTAATTGGTCAGCCTGTTCATTTCCCTGCACGCCCACGTATCCTGGGACAAAGATAAGTGAGTTTTCATAGTGATGCCCTCATTTTAGCTCTCTCTAAGGACTCTAGCCATTCCCTTCGAACATTACCAGTTTTGACTTTCTGAATCGTGTTCATTGAGTCACTTAGTATGTGAGTGTAAGTGTTTGTCCGGATGTACATGTGAGCACTGCAGTAACACAGTGTTTAGTGCACTGGCTACCTGGTATCATGGTTTCGGTTCCCAGTCTGCCAATTTGTTGATTTTGTGATCTACCATTCATGTCATAAGACTATTTCCTTCCTCTAGTTATGGAGGACACTATGAGAAAGTTCTAGGGGATGGGGTTTGGCTGGTCATTCATATAGAGGGTAAAAGTGACCAAAAACCATCTGTTGTCACAGATTTCAGGCCGAAAGGTGCATTTAAACTGTAAATCATGACATTGCACATTCTGTTCTCTGGACTACCTACTAACTGGCCGGAGTTTGAGAATTAATGCCTCACAAGTAGAAATGTCTGTTTATCTGCATACTGTTCTAACACAAAATTTCCTTATGTTTTCCACAACAGCTGACCAAGTTGAATGTGCCTGTAGATGACAATGCCACATTTGGAGTAAAGCGTATTTATGACAAACTTTGTCGCTATTACTTCCTATTCATTGGACAATTCTCTGCAACCAAAAGAGGCTGTGTGTTTTTGGAGAAGACGGGCATCATTCAGACGTAAGTACCTTGAACATTTGATCTTTAAGAGAATTATTCTTCACTGTTAGGGGTCATGGTAGCTCAGTGATTAGTGCACTGGCTTTTGGTCGAGTGATCCAAGGTTCAATTCCAGCTCAACTGGAAATTGTTCAGAATCTTTAATGGTTCTTAGGTTGACCCAGTCTAAGGAAATGGGTACTAGAATTTCTGGGAAAGTAAAAATGACAGGCATGATGCTGTCCACATCATTCGTTGATATACCATTGGTCAATTACAAAATATCGTCCTAATACTCTGTTGCACGTGTGTTGCCAGTGCCCGAAAGGGGAGCAAAGAATAGCAACACTGTTTACCTTCCACGCATGTCGTAAAAGGCGACTAAGGAGGTTATGGGATGGAGTTGGCTGTCCCATAACAGCAGAAACAGACTCTAATTTAGTAATTAGGTCTAATTTCATTTCCTCGGGTAACAGGGTGAATAACATAACGTTTGAAGAGTATGAAAAAGTATTGTGCACTGGTGGGTTAAGAAACTTTAATAAGGTTAATGAGGTTAAAGGTTTTTAATTTAAAGGTTAAGATTTAAGAAGGTTAATAAACACCGGGTTAGTGTTTAGGGAAATAATTAGAAACATGAATAAGATTTGCTGTGTTGTCTCAAGGGATATACATTTTATGCCATGCGTCATCAGATCTGTCATTATTATCTTGGACATGTGGACATTGTGGTCAAGTCAGCTCATCGCAGACAGTGGCAAAAAGTACAGTGATCATGGCTACAATTTGAGGGATCAAAGTGATACAGGGTGACCAAAACAGTTAGGCTGTTGTGCAAACAAGGTGGATAAACAGGTTGCTACTGTGAGATTGCAACTCTCTTCTATGGACCATGTCCTGTTGGAAATCTAATATGACCATTGTCCTGCCACAAATAAATCTATTGGGAATTTGATAACATCAAAAAAATCTCAGACATTAGACCATCTCCCACTAAATCTGTACATCCATTTTTAAATATACAAAATTATCTCCATTGCAGCCTGCTTGAACTGATGTCTTCATCCACTAACATTCTCTACGTGAAGCTTGCCATCTCATCTCTCAACTATTCTATTGATGGCTCCACCCGAGCTGTACTTTCAAAGGCCCTGACAGCAACACAAGATGTGAGTACACCATCATGTCTTAGATTGTATGACTAGTAGTTTTGTATAGATGAATGTACATTACTTTTACTTGACTAGTATTTGTTGAATAGATGAATGTGCATTACTTCTACTTAGAATCTGATGGATTGTAGAATGGATATTATGAACTTCAATCTAGCAATAGGAGTAGCAGATATTGTATGGCAAATGACCTGAATGCTAACCTTTACAAAGCTGGTTTAAAATAACACAATCGTAACAATCTTTCACCTGCCACTGTGTTCTTTTTTTTAAATTTGCATAATTTTTAGTTGGTGTTTTGAAAATGCAATAACATTTTTGTTATTAGACATGCTAAAACATGCTAAAGTAAAGCTTGCACATTCTCTTTTTCTTCTTCGTTCATTCTCAAACTCCCGCTGTCTCTCTTTTGTAGCAGGACAGTGATCCTATTAGACTTCAAATAGGATGTAGTCCAGAGGATGAAACTGCATTGTGTCACCGTTTTATTTACGCCAATGGTCCGACACATTCGTCTTCGGCAGAGATGTTAAAATAAAGTTTGCACATTCAAATAAAGAATTTTGAGGCAGCTAACAGACTGGCAAAAGTAGGTGCAAAAAAGGAACCGTTCCAGCACAGAGTATCACCAGACTGAAGCAAAACTCTCATCAAAAGAAAATACATACATAGATGGAGTCAGAGAACGGACAGCGACTTTCTACAGGACCCCATTCTAAAGCTAAGCAGATAACAGCAAACCACAATTTTAAGGCTCTGACAGGACCTGTAGATTACAAGCACATCTCCACAAAATGAAGGTTTTCCAAACTGACCAATTTTCATGTCAAAAGTATCCCTAAACACCAGAACACATTCTGCAGACATGCCTTCTCTTCAGTGACATGAGAACTAAAATATGGCCCAAGAGACAGATCTGAAGATAAATCTGTGGGGCAACCATGAGGAGCTTCTGCAGACGACTGAATTCATAGAAGTGGACCTATAGACTTATGAGCATGCTTAGAAAACTGATCGCAGAAGAAGAAGAAGAAATAAGAAATTGCATGTTGCAAATAAGTGTCTAATTTATTTTTGTGTAACTCATACGAGAAGAATGAATAAATAAAACATGTAAAAACTTAACTTGTCCAAAAATGGTACTAGAATCGTAGACCTAATGTCGATAAATAACCGTCACAACGGTGTTCCCATTAAAGTGTTCCAATGCATGCACAGTGTCGTATTTCAAAATCAACTTGTTACTATATCTACTTAGTAACAACATTATTTCCATGAATTTCTTACCATCTAAATCACAATCCATAATGATTTCACGATAAGTATACATATTGACGACCATTGTAGCCCGCCTACGGAGTCTAAACTGGATGTTTCTTGATTTTGACATTTTCCCCCCCGCCGTCCTACTTGAATGCAGTTTCGACATGTGGAAGTGTCATTTTCCCATCAGAGGTCGCACCAGTACTGATCACAGGAAATTTACCTGCGTATGTTTAAAAATATGTTTAAAATAGACATACCATGATGCGCAATTATGTAAAAGTAGATTCCAGCAAAAAAACAACACAGTACAATTTTGCTTCAAATAATTCTTATTCAAGTAGGAAGCCAGAGGATAAATGAAAAATTCTAGAGACCAACAGGAATTGAACCAGCCCATTCAACGGCACCGAATCACCTGAAAACTTGGGTACAAAATACGGATGTTATATGTTTGCGTTACTGAGGATACTTTAATACTTGTACGGGATGTTCGCTGTGGTTGTAATAGTCTTTGTTTCAATTGGTCCGACTTGAGTGCACAGTTTGAATGTCTTGACAAAATCGCATCATTCATTGGAGATGTGGTTAGTCAAGTACAGAAAAACCTGTGTACCCAAGTTGCCAGGCGATTCTGTGCTGTTGAACGGACTGGTTCAATTCCCGTTGGTTTCTATTGTATTCAGCATTGTTATTATTCTGTAGCCTTGTATCCTGGTATGACCTGTGGTATTAGATTCAAAGTATTAGAGGACCAAGGCATTAGATTCAATTTTCCTGACTGTTGTATTCTAACTATTCAGAAAGCAATGGCAGCCCACTGAACATAAATATTGCATAGAAAATCAACACAGCCAAAAAATGCTTGATTGATCACTATTGTCCTGAATAGAATCATCATCAGGTGCCATATCGGCCGGCGTAGACGATCATGTCTCCCCACAGCTCTCTATTATGTATCAAGCTCGTTGTTGTTTCCCTGCTGTGCCAGGTTGTCACACTAATATTTTCTCACGTTGTCGCCCTCTGTCTCTGTTGCCTTCAATCTTGCCTGTTATGACTATGTTCTCCAAACCTCCCTGTCTCATGAAGTGGCCAAAAAATGAACATTGTCTTTTTCTTATATTATTGATCAAGGTCCTTAATAGAATATGCTACCAATTTTTTTTTCGGAAAGATAAACATATAATCTGTTTGTCGATTTTAGTTTTTAATTGGTTGTGACTTTCATTCTCTAATGTGACAGGTTTGCCGTGTATATGCCACTAAATTGCTCCGTGTACTGATGCGTGCTGGCACTCCTGGGTTTAGTCAGTGGGGAATTGAGCTTCTGATAACACAACTATATGATCCAGAGAAGAGTGTCTCAATGTCTGCTATCAAGATTCTGGATGAGGCTTGTGATAATGAGGTAGGTGTGGCTTCAGGACAGAAAGAACTTGTCATAAATTGTTTGATCAGTCAGTCTCTCATAATCAGAACTTGTCATATATTTGATCAGTCAGTCTGTCATAATCAGAACTTGTCATAAACTATTTGATCAGTAATTTTATCATAATCTGAACTTATCATAAACTATTTGATCAGGCATTCTACCATAATCAGAACTTGTCTGTCATAAACTACTTGATCAGTCATTCTGTCATAAATTAGAACTTGTCAGTTGTTTGATTATTAAGTAATTTCATTCATTTTTTTAAGTATGGAAAAAATATAGTCAAAGCTTTTCACACTTTACTTGTTCAGTCAGTTATGACATTCTTCTTCTTCAGTGTTCATTCTCAAACTCCTGCTGGATCTCCTTTATAGCAGGATTATGGTTGTACTAGATTTCCAGCAGGATGTAGTCCAGAGAATGGAAATGCGTTGTGCCGCCATTTTATTTGTGCCAACGGCCCGACACATCTGTCTTCTGCAAAATTATGACTTTCAAAATATGTCATAATGCATTTATTTGGCGATCATCACTCAGTCAGGTTGGGACTCATGTCATAATGTGTTTTTTCAGCGATCATCACTCAGGTTGGGACTCATGTCATAATGTGTTTCTTCAGCGATATTCACTCAGTCAGGTTGGGACTCTGGATTCTATGATATAGCCATCTTTCTGTTTTATAGTTTCCACTGCGCCATACAGTTTCTCTTCGATGCTGATTGGGGTGGGCCATGTCTTATTTCTCAGGTTTGCATACTGGGGACATTCTTGTAAGATAGTTCTGCTGTCATATTCGCAAGGCTGCAATGGCAAAGGCCAGTTATACCTATTTTGAATTTGGTGTACAGGTGATGTCTCATTTTCTGAGGTGCAGCATAATAACCTGATAATGTTTTTGATCAATCATTGATGATAATAGGAATTTGTCATACATTGATTGATTAATTAGTTATGACAGTGTGGCATTTTTATTTGATCAGTAGAGTTGCATCCATAGTTACAAGAATCACTACTTTGTTAGTTAGTCATCAGATCTTCACCATGGTACTTTGGACAAGTCAAAAGGTGCTTTGATCTCATATTCAGTATGCTCTTCAGCATGTAGTAATTGATTGTTCTGGTTCTTTATTGGGTGATAACTCTTCTTTTGATTCCCATTTGCAGCTCGTTTCTTGCAATAACATGCTTCACTCTCACTACTTTGTAAAATGTTGAAAACTAGAATGGCTGAAAATCCAAAAGCTGAAGTATTTTGGGTATGATAGAAAGCTCTAACAAAACACCCCTGCACATAGGAAGTAAGAGCAGATCACCTTGTAATTCCTTGGAATAGTGACAAACAAAACAAATATCAGTCAGTCATGGATGATCATGATTACTTTGATCAGTCATGATATTTGAAACCAATACATGTTTGGTCAATGTTAAAACTGGTCATATATTCATTAATCAGTCATGAGTAGAACATACACTTGTTAATCAATCAGTCATGAGTTAGAACTTAACATTTGTTGATCAATCAGTCATGAGTTAGAACATACTTGTGTTGATCTGTCAATTATGAGTTAAAAGTACATCTGTTGGTCATTCAGTCAAGACATACACATTTAAGTGGTCAAAAAATGTAGAAAGATATTTAGATATTTTGTGTATAATGAAATTAATAGAAGATGAATACAGAAGTAAGAGGCATGTGCAAGCAACCAACAGTTTTGTTGTCTGTCTTCCATCCATTATGTGTCTTCCATGTGTTGTGTGTCTTCATGTCTACTGTGAGAAATTTAGAAAATATTTTAACTTTCTGTTTAGGAAAACTTAAAAAGCTTGATCAAACTGAGGCCATCACTTCTTCACTTGGGAGAGAAAGGTGACATGTTGCTGTGTAGGTTTGTCTCAAATGTGCAAGGTTTCCGGTCACTCAATGATGCAGATTTCATATCCAGTCAACTACAGAAATGGCATAAGGTTTGTGTGATCACAGACTAAATATCTGTAGATGTTTGTCTGAAAGGACTAAATATTGTAGATGTTTGTCTGAAAGGACTAAATATCTGTAGATGTTTGTCTGATAGGACTAAATATCTGTAGATGTTTGTCTGAAAGGACTAAATGTCTGTAGATGTTTGTCTGAGAAGGGAATAAATATCTGTAGATGTTTGTCTGAAAGGACTAAATATCTGTAGATGTTTGTCTGAAAGGGACTAAATATCTGTGGAAGTTTGAGAAGACTAAATATCTGTAGATATTTATCTGAAAGGGACTAAATATCTGTAGATGTTTGTCTGAAAGGAACTAAATATCTGTAGATGCTTGTCTGATAGGGACTAAATATTTGTAGATGTTTGTCTGAAAGGGACTAAATATCTATAGATGTTTGTCTGATAGGGACTAAATATCTATAGATGTTTGTCTGAAAGGGACTAAATATCTGTAGATGTTTGTCTGAAAGGGACTAAATACCTGTGGAAGTTTGAGAAGAGACTAAATATCTGTAGATGCTTGTCTGATAGGGACTAAATATTTGTAGATGTTTGTCTGAAAGGGACTAAATATCTATAGATGTTTGTCTGATAGGGACTAAATATCTATAGATGTTTGTCTGAAAGGGACTAAATATCTGTAGATGTTTGTCTAAAAGGGACTAAATACCTGTGGAAGTTTGAGAAGAGACTAAATATCTGTAGATGTTTGTCTGAAAGGGACTAAATATATGTAGATGTTTGTCTGAAAGGGACTAAATAACTGTGGGAATTTGTCTGTGAAGAGACTAACTATGAGTAGAAGTCAATAAGTAAGTCACAAATAGCTTGAAAAAATAAGTAAAATATGTGATACAAACATGAAAATTTATATAAATTTAGACATTGTTCTTTTATTTTTCCACATAAAACAAAACTAACTAACAACATTAATAAACTTATCTCATTGATTACAATACCTGCAGAATACATATCCTTAGTCAGTCAGTTCTCTGGTTACCCATCATCAGCAAACATTCCAGAATTTCTATTGGTCATGAGTATTGCTGCGAACTGAACCATGAGAACACTCTATTTTTCTCTGTCTACTGTTGTTCGCCTGTCAGTTTGAATAATTCTCTCCACCCACAATACAGTAGCTTCTGTTGTAATTTCGACAGGATGACCAGGTCACGCTTCACCATCAAGTGATGCACAACCCTGTGAAAATTTATTTACCCAGTTATGCACCACTTTATGCAGTAAACAGTTAGTGTAAACTGGAACCATTTTCTTATGAATGTTATTGACAGAAAGACCTTTAGCCCCCCCCCCCCTCCTTTTCATTAGCATAACTGTATGGTATTAATTACTTATATACTCTTGTAGAATTTTTACAATTTCAAATTATGTACTGATCATGTGTGTAAAAAAAACACTACCCTTACAACTGTTGTTTGTCACAAACATTGATGACATAACTGAATGTTGTTACTTCTTAATCCAACCTTTAAAATATCACCTATTGCATTTATATTGTATTTCCATGTTATTTGATGACTTACTTATTCACTTCCCCTTGTATCAATAGAGGTTTGTGTGAGAAGAAACTAAATATCTGTAGAGATTTGTGTGAACAGAGACTAAATATCTGTAGAGATTTGTGTGAACAGAGACTAATTATCTGTAGAGATTTGTATGAATAGAGACTAATTATCTGTAGAGATTTGTGTGAATAGAGACTAATTATCTGTAGAGATTTGTGTGAACAGAGACTAAATATCTGTAGAGATTTGTGTGATCAGAAAGTAAATATCTGTAGAGATTTGTGTGAACAGAGACTAAATATCTGTAGAGATTTGTGTGAACAGAAACTAATTATCTGTAAAGATTTGTGTGAACAGAAACTAAATATCTGTAGAGATTTGTGTGAACAGAAACTAAATATCTGTAGAGATTTGTGTGAACAGAAACTAAATATCTGTAGAGATTTGTGTGAACAGAAACTAAATATCTTTAGAGATTTGTGTGAGCAGAAACTAAATATCTGTAAAGGTTTGTGTGAACAGAGACTAAACATCTGTAGAGGTTTATGTGTACAAAGACTATCTATAGAATAAGTAATTTGGACAAATACTAAAATCTGTAGTTTGTGTGAAATTTATGTAGAGGTTTGTGTGAACAGAGACTAAATATCTATAAAACAAGTAGTGTGAACAAATACTAAATATCTGTAGAGTTTTATGTGAGCAGCGACTAAATGTCTGTTACTTATAATGTCTTATAATTCAAACTTGTCTGACCCCCCAAACCAGCTTGCGGGATCAAGATGAAGAGAAATTGGCCAATCACATCACATTAGCTATGCTACTCAACATATAAGCGTTTCTTAAATATCACAGCAATAGTTGACAAGTTGTGAAGACCTTATCTACTTGTCTTGCATGATACCATGGCTGCTGGTGTGCCTCAGCCTGGTATCTCCGACACCAGTCACTGTGATCCTGTTCGATGTCAGGAATGGCCTGAGCAATCTTAGTTTTCAGCCTCTGTTGGTTGGACTAAACCCTATCTCCACTTCAAAGAGTTAACCTCGATGACTAGTTGACAAGTAATGCCACATATGATATGCTTCCATTATTATATTTATAAATAGATATTCCATGAGACCATTGATCTACTTTATTATTTCTATTTTGTAGACTTTTAATGAAAGGTATGTAGATATAGTGGAGGAAATGCTGAATGAAGCATTGATGACTTTTGAGAAGACATACTCAGGTTCTTGTCCTCGACGCTCTATTCTAAAGTAAGTACTCATCTGTTGTTGGAATATACTTCACTAAATCAGTCAGTCTTAACCCCTTGGCTGAGGAGGTAAATAGGTAAAATCGTAACTGTAGTGCTGGAAAATTTTAAGGGTTGTTGAATTTTTTTCCCTGAACCAATTTTTCCACTTACAAGCATGTACAATTGCAATATCTTAATTGTTAGATGACCTTTAGACAGCTTGAACTAGCCAAAGTATTTGAACACTTTGTGGTGCTTTCAGGGATACATTATATGAATAAATGGCCCATTGTTCCATAAGGAGATGTCAACAAAATGTAGGTAACTTTTCATCGTATCCTTAAGGATATTTCCGCATCAAGGGGTTAAGTCCTTACTCAACAGACTGTCTATTGTTATTGTCTGTGAGAGACATTCTATATTTCCTCCTTCTTGTTTGGTGATTAAATATAAGCAAAAAAGAAATTGTTTCAAATGTAATTTATTTATATGAACAAATATATGGAACTGAGATTTCAACCGAAAGGTATTTATCAGGGAAAAAACATAGAACCAAAAATGTGCTAGAGGACTACAGAAAATGCTGTAACAGAAACTGACACAAAGTAACCACTGCAGTACTTGTAATCTTCCACTTGTAATCTGATAGGAAATGTGGAAACAGCATAATGAAGTTTTGCTAATCACAAGTCACATCAGGATACAAGGTTACAGAATAATAACAATGCAGAATACAATAGGCAAGCTTTTGGAAGTTGTGGCCTGAAGGTATCGTGTCATCTTGAGAGAAATAAGTGTTTACCAACGTTGTTAGGAGGGTATCACCCAGGAAAGAAGACGTGGCAGAATGCAGCCATATTTGTGCCAGATTTGAGTGGGTAGGCACACAAAAAGGCAACACAGGTCTGCATCTTGAGTGACTCAATATGATTAGGAAGGTACAAGTGGGTCTCATTCACGAATAGTGGATTGAGGCCTTGAGAAAGGTAAGTTTGAAAGTAGTTACATTTATGTTCATGCCGGGACATGTCAGTGTTTGAGGCAATAAAAGAGCAGGTCAACTGGCATCATGCATGATTGTGGCACAGGGCGATGGAGCAATGAATCGAGCTGACATTTTGAACTCCATAATAGATATAGCATGCAAAAGTGAGACTAGTGTGAATGATGCTTCATTTTCATTGGCCAGAATTAAAGATCAGGGTTTGAAATGCAGTAAAGCAAAATGAATTAAACAGGTTACTGAAAACACTTACCTTGCCTATGAATAAAAATATATAAAAAAGTATATATAAAATAACATACAATAAAACTAAACAGGACAATTCTCCACGTATCAGCTCAAATGGAACCTTTTTCAAGAGACAAACAACAGTAAACAACACAATAATAAACAGAATAGATGACTTAGCCTGTCTAGAGCCACGTCTCAAAAACATAAAACCACGTCTCCATGACACAGGATTGGAAATACATCTAGTTAAAGAGAAAATGCGTGCATTCATTATAAACAAACTGGAAAGTGGGAAATTAGAGGCAATATAGATGTGGTTTATAATGAATGCAAGAATAATATAAGAAAAAGACCCCTTTTGTCACTTTATCAGACAGGCAGGTTTTAAGAACATAGTCACAACAGGCAAGACTGAAGGGAACAGAGACAGATGGGGGACAACGTGAGAAAATATTAGTTTGACAACCTAGCAAGGCATGGAAACAACAACGATCTTGATAACAATACTGTGGACAGAGAGCCATGGTCGCCTACGCCAACCAGAATGGCATATGATAATGATTGATGAGTAATGATGAGGTTGTGGGGTGAGTGGGTTTGGGGAAGGAAGGATACAGGAAGAAAATTTCTTGTATCCTTTTTGTTCATTCTATTTGTTCTATTTTCTATTTGTTCATTCGGTTACTGCGGCACCCTCTACTTTGTCGGACACCCTCTGACCATTTGGTTATTTATATTTGAAATACAGTGTTGCTAGAAGTGAACATTTTAGAGAACGAAGAATGATGGTCAAGCAGCAGAAGTGTAATGGTGGATATACTCAGGGAGAGATTGGAGCAACTATGGATGTGTCCAGTTTACAATGATGATGTTCCAACAACTAGCACACACACAAATTGACATTTCTACGGAAAAGCCTTTATCAAGAACACAGATGAGATTATTATATATCTTTTAAATATTGTGCCATCAACCATATTGGTTTTTCATTATGATTCAACATCTATCTATGTATGTTCCTTCAGCGTTGAAGATAGTCTAGAGATATCATCTTTCACAATGTCTGCATCCAGCCTAGATTCATGAAGTAATTTTAGCATGTTCACTTTATCTATTGTCATAATCAAGTGCCGTCTTCACAATGAAAGCTGGCTGCAATAGACCTCCAAAATTGCCTGTCTCTTGCCTGAGTGGTGCACTATTGTCAACTCCCCAGCTATATACAAGTGCATTGGATGTAAATCCGTCTGCTTTCTCATAGTCATGAACAATGAAAATGATTGTATTGACTAATATTCATCAGCATGGTATTTAAGTGAATAGTGGCTTTCATCTCACACTCTGTGACTAATATTCATCAGCATGGTATTTGAGTAATAGTGGATTTCATCTCACACTCAACTCTGTGACTAATATTCGTCAGCATGGTATTTGAGTGATAGTGGATTTCATCTCACACTCAACTCTGTGACTAATATTCATCAGCATGGTATTTCAGTGAATAGTGGCTTTCATCTCACACTCTGTGACTAATATTCATCAGCATGGTATTTGAGTAATAGTGGATTTCATCTCACACCCAACTCTGTGACTAATATTCGTCAGCATGGTATTTGAGTGGATAGTGGATTTCATCTCACACCCAACTCTGTGACTAATATTCGTCAGCATGGTATTTGAGTGGATAGTGGATTTCATCTCACACCCAACTCTGTCAAATTAATTGATGATTCAAAAGCCGAGTCCATATTGTACTGATAACGTGATGTGATCTATTATTGGTGGTGACATATAAATTCACCACAATTTGAATAGCAAGGTTAGATTATTATTGTTGAGTGTCATGTGTGAACTATGACTTATACTCTTCTTTTCATTATACAGAGGTCCGAAGAAGGATGTCTTTCTGCCAGCCCACTTGTATGGCCAGCTCACTATGCATGATGAAGGTCTTGAAATGTTGCGAGGACAGGTGTGTTAACATCTCTTGTTGACTCTTGTATGTACATATATGCTTGCCTTTACACATCTCTTGTTGACTCTTGTATGTACATATATGCTTGCCTTTACACATCTCTTGTTGACCTTTCTCTGTTCACATCTCTTGTTAACCCTTGCCTTTACACATCTCTTGTTAACCTGTCTCTGTACACGTCTCTTGTTGACCCTTTTTATGAAAATATTCAAAAAAATGCTTTTCTCTCCTAGACCAGATAAATAGATAACCATATATGGAACAAAACAACAGCTCACAAACATATGCATGGTGAGCTGGCTATAATAGCAGTGACAATGGGTCACATGGCATGGACCACAGGGTCAGCAATGAACCAACTCTTGCCTGTTCACCTCTCCTATTAACACTTACTTGTGCAAATCCCTCGCTGACCCTTTGCCTGTACACATCTTGTCAATAATTTTTAAGCAATTTTTGCTCTCAAACTCTATTCTTAGGATTTATTCCATAGAACGAGGATGTGTTATGTTACGATTTCTTCACATTCACTTCCTACTATTAACTAACAAACAAACATGGTCAATTATCTAAAAATATTATCCACAACAAAACCACACAGATTAAACACACATACCATAAATAAACATAAAAACTAAACAAACATGTGATCACAGATTGAACACACACACACACACACACCATAAATAAACATACTAGCTAAATACACACATTGACACAGGTTAAACACACATACACACCATAAATAAACATACAAACTAAACAAGCACACATATGCACAGGTTATATACAGTTTATTAATTGCTGTATTTGTCAGGAATGCATGAAGGAATACTTCAGCTGCATACAGAACCAGAATCTACTGGACAGTAAAGACATCCATAAACTGAAGACATCTCTCTGGGCAGTGGTCAGTGGTATTGTTTGTTTATTTTGTATGTGTACATGCACAGTTTAGGGCATATGTGTGCATTTTAAGGCATGAGTGGTTGTATGTGCACTTTAAGGCATGAGTGGTTGTGTGTGCACTTTATAGCATGAGTGGTTGTGTGTGCACTTTATGGCATGAGTGGTTGTGTGTGCACTTTATGGCATGAGTGGTTGTGTGTGCACTTTAATGCATGAGTGGCTGTGTGTGCACTTCATGGCATGAGTGGTTGTGTGTGCACTTTATGGCATGAGTGGTTGTGTGTGCACTTTATGACATGATTGGTTGAATGTGCACATTATGGCATGAGTAGTTGTGTGTGCACTTTATGGCATGAATGGTTGTGTGTGCACTTTAAGACATGAGTGGTTGTGTGTAACCACCTTTCGTCATTAGTATGTGTCATAGCTTAGGATGTGTGTTTGTGTATGTCATAGATTAGGGATATTAGTGTTTCTGAGTGTCATAGATTAGGGATATTAGTGTTTGTGTGTGTCATAGATTAGGGATATTAGTGTTTGTGTGTGCCATAGATTAGGGATATTAGTGTTTCTGTGTGTCATAGATTAGGGATATTAGTGTTTCTGTGTGTCATAGATTAGGAATATTAGTGTTTCTGTGTGTCATAGATTAGGGATATTAGTGTTTGTGTATGTCATAGATTAGGGATATTAGTGTTTGTGTGTGTCATAGATTAGGGATATTAGTGTTTGTGTGTGTCATAGATTAGGGATATTAGTGTTTGTGTATGTCATAGATTAGGGATATTAGTGTTTGTGTGTGTCATAGATTAGGGATATTAGTGTTTCTGTGTGTCATAGATTAGGGATATTAGTGTTTGTGTGTGTTATAGCTAAGGATGTCTCTGTTTCTTAGAATATGTGTGTGTGTGTCATAGCTTAGGATATTAGTATTTGTATGTCTTAGAATGTGTTTCATAGCTCAGGATTACGCAATTGGTTGTGTCTGTGGGTCTCACCAATGGCCCACTATACAAACCACCCATGCAACAGAAAACCTTAATAGATGACATGCCGTTATATTGAGGTATCTTCTTATAATAGCTTCATGGCATGTCATCTATATAATTATGCTTCTCATGCTTTTATTTTGTTGTTGAAATGTGTTTAATGTTTGCTTGAATATATGTATGCACCCTCTGTGGTTGGGAAGGAGCCAGATATGTACTGTGCAGCACTGGGGAGGAGGAAACTGACAGCACTGTTTTTTCCTATGGTTGAGACCCATCATAGAGGCACAGTGACTCAGGACGTGACAATCCTTTTGACTTGAACATTTGGTTGCATGCCTGGAGCAATAGAGAAGTTCGTCATAACCAGTAGTCAATTGGTGGTGGGGACTGAGCACAGTGAACTCTATCTTGGCTACAGTGGCTTGGAGCAGTGCATAGGATGAAACCTACCTTCCAGGAGTGTGATAGTTATTCTCTGGCTCTGGCCCAGGGTGGGCAGAAAATATACAGACTTCCCAGCAATAATGCCATTTAATGACATTGGGTCAAATGGCATGTGCCCATGGACCGCTGGATCAGCAACCAACCATAGCTTAGGATATGAGTGTTTGTGTGAGTTTAGAATATGAAAATGTGTGTGTGCATTTTTAGACATGAATATGTCTTTTAATACATATAAAAGAGTGGCAACTTTGTCAATTTGAAATAGTTTAAAATACATATAAAAGAGTGGCAACTTTGTCAATTTGAAATAGTTTAAAATACATATAAAAGAGTGGCAACTTTGTCAATTTGAAATAGTTTAAAATACATATAAAAGAGTGGCAACTTTGTCAATTTGAAATAGTTTAAAATACATATCACACATTGTGCAGTTACTTGTCGTATGACCTCATACAAATGAATACATATGACATGTGTTACAACATTCGCTCCTATTTGCAGGGTCACATTGGCCTATCAGTGGATGGCTTGACGTGGCTGGAGTCTGAGAACACTATCCCAGAATTAATCAGACTAGCAGAAGAGTGTAGTGTCTTCTCTATCAGAGGGTAAGCTACATATTGTCTCATGTTCTCTTTCTCTCTATCAGACACAATCAGAGGGTAAACTGCGTATTACCTCTGTGTATTACCTACCGCTTCTGCCTGCGTAAGATAATCAACATTCATTAGTGGGATAAAACACCAGACAGTGAGGTACTGATAAAATCGAAATCTCTAAGCACACACACACACACACACACACAAATGTTGATGAAGGTACAAACGCTGGGCAGGACACACAGTCTGCATGAGAGATCATTGTCTGCCAAAACATCTGTTGTATGGAGAACTTCAAACTGGCACCTGTAAGACTGAAGGACAGAAGAAACGTTGTAAAGACACTCCTAGGATATCACTGATTCACTTCAACATAAACACAAATTCATGGAAGAGTCTTGCATAAGAAGGATCCAACTGGCAGAATCAAGAGTGATGCAACAGCTGTAGAGAACCTCAGACACAATGATGCACAATAAACAAGTTAGAAGAGAATCAAGAGCATATGCAGTGTTTCACACATGTTCAGAGTGTGGTAGAGAATTCCAGGCAAGCATAGGACTCATTAGTCACAGTCAGACACACCACATAGTCATCATCATCCCTGTTGAGCTTAATGGTCATTGTTGACTCCGACGGAAGAACAACATCTGTCCTAATCTAATTAAAAAAATGTCTTCTTCTTATGGTCCATGCTGTGTGGCGTTCTTTATAACTTCATTCCACAGCCTTTAATTTCATATGCTGTCAATCATGTCTAAAACCGATGTTCTCCCATGCTGCAATGCTAGGTTATCAAACATCTTCTCTCTTGGTTTTCCTAGCATCTTCAACTTGCCTGTTGTTACAATGTATTCTATCTTTCCTCTTCTCATGATGTGTCCAAAAATGTTGACTGTCTTTTTCTGATGTGGGTAATCAGCTGAATTTTTGAATTAACTTTTTTCAAGATGTTAAAAAAACATATGTGCACAGAAAATAAAGACTCATTTGTAAAAAAATAGAAGTAACTTGTACTGGTAAGCGTGTATGTGATTGACATATAAACAAGATACAAGATGACATAAATTTCATTTGTTTTTATTATATTGTATCAGGACTGCTTTCTTTGTTCTCGGACTTATTGCCAGCACCCGCAGGGGCACAGACATCCTTTGTGAATTAGGATGGGAGTCAAGATGCCATACAAGAAAGGTGATTTGAAATAAAATACAGGTTAATTATATTAGTTATTGAAATTCTCTCTTCATTTAGTGGTACAGTTAATATCCTTTTTAGAAGTTAAAAAGAGAATAGGAATGGTTAAGTAAATTCAATGACATAAGGAAAAAAACTAACATCTAAACAAATTAAAAATCAGAATTATAAAAATCTACATCTATTCTACATTAATGTATAGCTCAGATATCAGGGAGGCGCGTTAGCGCACTGGCTTCGCATATGTGTGGTCTTGAGTTAATTCCCCAGTTGAGGTCGAGATGTTTTTAAGATCGCAACGGTTCCCAGGTCGACCCAGCCTTAAATGGGTACCGGATTAATCTGGGAAGTAAAGACTGCGAGGGAGAGGAGATGGCTACCGCCCTCATTTGCAGAGCCTCTGAAATGTGAGATCGCTAACATCTCACACCCCTACGGCATTAATAAATGCTATGGGTTACTTTACTTTTTTTTTTTTTTTTTACAGTTCAGAAGCATGGGTAATGAACAAATAACTAGAAGACTAATTGATGCCTTTGAGATGTGGATATATGGAAAAGTAGGGAGAACTTATGGAAAAAGAAGAAAATGAACAAAGAGGATAAGACTACTGCATATGAAAAAATAACTATTAATGACTCCTTAAAGACCTTACTTCAAGGGGAGTCGAGAAAAAGGTAGGCAGAGATACAAGTTGGAGGTGAACACTACGAGATCGACATGATACAGTCTAGCAGAGTGCACTACCAAGGCAAGAGTCAGAACATTGGAGGTTAATTGCAGCCAACCTTCGTTCCAGATATGACACTTGATAATGATGATGTACATCCTCTTTAATATCGGTGAGATTGGGAGGGGGGCTATGGTGTTAGGTCGAGTTTGAGGGGGGGCTATGGTGTTAGGTCGAGTTTGAGGGGGAGGGGGGGCTATGGTGTTAGGTCCATGTTTTTATGTTATCAAAATCACAAAAGGGATTATGTGGCACATCATCCTGCTGGCTGTCTTTACATATTGTAAATAACCAAAATATCAGAGGTTAATATCCGACAAAATGGAGAGTGCTGCAGTAACCAAACGAATAAGCAAGAAATACAAAATGAAGTCAAATGGTTACCAAAGAATGCCTACCGATAATTAGATCTAATGATGGGTAATCATTAGATCTAACAATGGGTAATCATTAGATCTAACAATGGGTAATCATTAGATCTAACAATGGGTAATCATTAGATCTAACAATGGGTAATCATTAGATCTAATGATGGGTAGGTATTCTTTGAAAACCATTTTACTTCATTTTGTATTTCTTTACATATTGTATTGACAATGTGATTGGATTCGTAAGTGGTGCCAAAAAAAATCAATGATATTTGAGTAGCTATATACAGGGTATGCTTCTATTATTATTGTACGTTTAAACAGTGAAACATGTGTATCCTACAAGAATGTAGACTACACAAGATTGTTGACTCCTCTCAACTACCACAAGAGTGTAGACTACACAAGATTGTTGACTCCTCATGACTACCACAAGAGTGTAGACTACACAAGATTGTTGACTCCTCTCAACTACCACAAGAGTATACTATATGCGGTTACCATAAGAGTGCAGACTACATGTGGCTACCACAAGAATGCAGACTAAATGTGGCTACCACAAGAGTGCAGACTAGATGTGGCTACCACAAGAGTGAAGACTACATGCAGCTACCACAAGGGTGTACACTACACACGGCTACCACAAAAGTTTAGACTAGATGTGGCTACCACAAGAGTGTAGACTAGATGTGGCTACCACAAGAGTGTAGACTACACATGGCTACCACAAGAGTAGACTACACACGGCTACCATAAGAGTGCAGACTACATGTAGCTACCACAAGAGTGCAGACTAGATGTGGCTACCTCTAGAGTGTAGACTACACACAGCGCTACCACTAGAGGCTGTACATATTTATTCATGGCTACAAGCCTAAAAAGATGTTGAAAATGCATAGTGAGTTGACTACTTGTACTCGGTTGACCCATATGTACTCCATCCCTCTCAACGAAGCGGAATGCTGCTTACCGAGAGTACCACTTAAACACATAACTCCTTAGCTTTAAGCGATAATCACCAGGAATATCCAAAATAAATCCATTTTGTAAGCAGGACACCATGAGAGGGATTTAAACCCATGAGCATTTGAGCACAAAACGGAAGACTTAACTACTATATCAGGGAGGGGGAAAATCCTCCAATCATGGCTAGATGACAGATTTGTTTGTTTTTGTTAGTTTTGATTCTTAAGAATTACGAGCGATGGAATTCTTGTTTATTATTTACAATGATTTGAATTTGAGGGGGTTCTCCAGAGCTTTTATTAAAATCCAGAAGACTAGCCTCTCAGCGGTGTTGAATGCTTTAAAAAGACTAGCCTCATATTCACAGGGGTTTGTATGCATATATAGAAGATATCTCATTACATTAATGTCTACAACCTTCAGGTAGCAGTAATGTTGGCCACACAGTCCATATAACTTGCTTCAATATAGCAAATAATTAAAGAGGGCCAAATAACTGAGACATAGACTCATGAGAGAATAAAGGAAGAAGAAATATGAAACTACATACAGAGAATCAAACAAGGAAGTGACAACATTATTCATGATCTAAGAGTGATGATATAATGTGAAACCTGATTGATTTAATCTTCTTCTTCTTCAGCGTTCATTCTTAAACTCCTGCTGGATTTCCCTTGTAGCAGGACCATGGTCGTACTAGATTTCCAGAAGGATGTAGTCCAGAGAATGGAAATGCGTTGTGTCGCCGTTTTATTTGTGCCAATGGCCCGACACATCCATCTTCGGCGGAGATTTAATCTAATTCATCAACATTATCTGCAATAAATAAACAGATTTCTTGACATATATAATTCATGAACAATAACTGCAATAACAGATTTCTTGACTTGGATCTAATTCGCTGTATATCGCTAGGGGCCCAAGAGGGGAGCAAAGAATAGCATCACTGTTACATGTCATGCATTTTGTAAGAGGCAGCAAATGAGGTTTTGGGGGTGGAGTTGGCTGTACCATTCCATGGAGGGTTAAACAAACCTAGAAGCTACACTGAAATCATCCATATGTGTCAGGCCATAAGGCGCAGATATCGCAACCAAGTTGTAAAAAAACTGTGGCATGTGACATTCTGTTCTCTGGAGTGCATGCTCTTAAGCTGTAGCAGTTTTGTGATGAGCAGAGACCTAATTACTAACATGATCTACAATCAAGATATTTCTTGACAATTCTAATTCACCAACATAATGTAGGTTGGTCCTACATCGGGCATGTCCTACGCGCAGACACCAACAGAATACACCACCAATCTCTTGAATGAATACCTACAGGTAAAAGAGTCAAGGGGTCAACCAAAATAAACACTCAGAAGAACAATACTTAAAGAAAGTAAAACAACCAATATTCGTACTATTCAAGAACTGCACAGAATAGCTTTGAACAGACAGAATTGGAGAGATCTGACCTCTGCCCTATGCGCTAACTTCAGCTGTGTAGATCTGTACAAGAAATCTGTTGATTCTAGATAATCTAGAATTAATCTAGATAATTTAACTAACCAACATTATCTACGATCAGGATTTTTTTTTTTCGAGTTGTCAAATGTTTATAAATTATTCTTGGCTTGTTAATTGAGATTGATTGATTAATGTCTCTAAAGAATGCATCAGTTATATTTCTAGTTAGTTGTGACATTGTCTTTGTTCAATCGACAGGAGACGTTTCCTGTCTTAGATCAGGATAATTGGATGCACGGACCTATGGAGGAGGCCCTGCTGTTGAGTGATAGAATGGCTGCTGCCAATGTCTTCGGCGAGGGAAGCCGTCTGTCCCCAGGAAGTATGGGTCTTTCCCTAATACAAGAAGAAACATTTCTACGTTCCACCAGTGGTGGATCTAAACCTTCCAGTCTTTCCACACTGCGGGCCTCTTTATCTTCCATTCACTCCGCCAGAGAGCCTCTGATGAAACATTCCATGAGCATCCCTCATAATTATCATCATATACCTCCGTACACATCTCCACCTTCTCTCGCCGTGCCTACTGTCACTCACAGTCAAACTTTATCAGATGACACAGAAGATTTCCAACCTCTTCACTCTTTGCCTTCTAGGTCAAAGTCAGAGAAAGCCATTTCCAGGAAAGTAAGTGACTTCCGACCTCGAGCTCAAACAGGAGATAAAACAATGCTACCTGCATCTTGTCCGATTTCAGTTACGAAAGCCGACTCAGTACCTCTTAATATAAACTCTGTACAATTTGTGGTGGATGATTCTAGGGCTGATACTCAATCTGATTTAGACAGAAGGTCATCTAGGGATTCTGTCACTCTTATAGCATCTCCCATTGTTAAACTGAGAAGCAGTTCCGATGAAGACTCTGCCATCATGTCAGACAACTGTGATTCACAAACTGATGGTCAAACTACGACTGGGAAACACAATGGTCAAGTCAGCCATCAACCAGCAATAGAAGAAAGACATTTTTTAGAAGTTGATGTCGGTACCACTGAAAGAACTGGTCACAGTCATCATGATTTCACAGCTCATCAAGAGTCATCGAGTAACAAAAGTGGCAGCGGAGATGTAGTGGGTTTTAAAATTGGAGGCTCGTATACTCCCACCAGCAACCAGAGCAGCAGCAGCGATAGCTCCAACCGTAGCAAGAGTAGGACTGGCAGTTTTTATGCCACTGACTCAAGTGGGGTAGGGTCTTGTGACTCGAACCCAGTAGCAGTCACATCTTCTGCTTTAGCTAATGCTCTGAGCCCAATTCCTAGCTCTGCCTCACTCACTACACTTACCACTCGTTCCTCATCCTCAAATCTCCTCACTGGGTCAGAACAAACCAAAGAACCAATTCATCATTCAGCACTTCAACGCAGTCTTTTCAGGCTAACTCGTATTCCCAGCGCCAAACGACGTTCAGCTTCACCTGCTCTAGGGATCACAGCAAACGGAGGTCAGTCTTTCACATCGCAAAGAGATGTCTTTGGTTATGCAGCACTGAAAAATATAAAAAGACAACGAACATACAGTGCTGAAACTGAAGGTGACTCTATATCTCACTTGGAAGCCCCTGCTCTTCATCGAACCATCAGCCAAGATTCAGAACTGAGTGCGGATAGTAACATGTGGTTGAGGTAAATAGAACTACTTCTGTTTTTTTCTTATCATTGATAAGTTAATCACAGTTCTTTATTTAATGTGTACAGATACTTAATAGTTTTCTCCCCAACTCAGATTACATCTATGTTTTGTCTTGATTACATCTATGTTTTGTCTTGATTACATCTATGTTTTGTCTTGATTACATCTATGTTTTGTCTTGATTACATCTATGTTTTGTCTTGATTACATCCATGTTTTGTTTCCAGCTCATATTATGTTGTTGTGTCTCCAACTCAATTGGCAGGCATGTTCTGGTGATATATGATAATGTTCTAGCATTACCAATATCCTGTAAAATACTGTGGACTTTGTTCTGTGTTAATTCTCAAACCACATCAGATTAGCAGAATGTAGTCTAGAGAATGCAGTTTGTTATATTATAGTTTACAGTTTTTTTGCGATATCTGCCTTTCGGCTTGACACATCAGACTTCTGCATGACTTTGGGTCACCTTATAACATATATTGACCACGTCTGTAAAATAATAAGTACCAATGAAGATGATAACATAAAAGACAAATTGAACGAAATTACTCTTTGCAGACGACCAAGTACTAATAGCAACATCAGAAGAACAATTGCAAGAACATATGAACAGACTTCACCCAACATGTAAAAAATTCAACATGAAGATTAATATTGAAAAGACCGAAATAATGGCAATAGCAATGAAAGAAAGAAATATCACTATCTCCATCTATAATAAACACTTTAAACAGGTAAATGAGTTCCACTTAGGAAGCATTATATCGAGTGAAGGGAAAAACATTAAAGAGATACAAAATAGATGCAACAAAATATACCAGATCGACAGATGACACATATTTTCAATAACAAAAATGTAAACATAGACACTAAAGTTGCATTATGCAAGACTATTATTATTCCATCACTGTGCTACCAGTGCCAAACCTGGACAATGACAGCACAAGACAAAAGAAAATAGTGACAGCCGAAATGACATGTCTACGAAGAATACTTGGAGTGCCATTAAGAGATAGAATTAGAAATGATAACATCAGACAGATAACCAAAACAATACCAGTATTGGAACACATCTAAAGACAACAGATCAAGTGGTTTTCACATGCTTCCAGACTACCAACAGATAACATGCCACAAATGGCCATGACACATAGACATCACAGCTATAAAGTCAGAGGCAGACCATGTAAAAGATGGATCACAGAAATCAAATAAGCCACAGGAACAAGCTTACAAACAGCACACAACTCTTCCACCTCTGACGCAGCAAGGCAATAAGGGCCACAGCATATAGATAGATAGATGTAACTTTTTCTATTTATGAACTTCGGAATGCCGATCAGACATCTTCATAATGTTTGATAAAATATTCTTGCCAACTAGTCGACTCTATACAGTGAATCAGTTAATGTTGTATTGTGACAAATGACCAGAAGATATCTGTGGTTTTTTTTGTCTTGGTGACATCAAATGTCATCTGTTACTGTTGTATAAATCAATCCTGTCATATTTTGTGTTACAGTATGCGCAGAAATGTCAGCAATATATCACTACAGGAACAGGACCTTCCTTCATCACCAATTACCGCCTTGAATAGAACAGCATTTAAACCCCTGTCACCTAGCAACCGCTTTGTTGGAATCACTTTGCCAGTTGATATCAAGATGATCTTTGAAGTATGTATCAGATGATGTGTGTCAGTAGATGATGTGTGTCAGTAGATGATGTGTGTCAGTAGATGATCTTTGAAGTATGTATCAGATGATGTGTGTCAGTAGATGATGTGTGTCAGTAGATGATGTGTGTCAGTAGATGATCTTTGAAGTATGTATCAGATGATGTGTGTCAGTAGATGATGTGTGTCAGTAGATGATGTGTGTCAGTAGATGATCTTTGAAGTATGTATCAGATGATGTGTGTCAGTAGATGATGTGTGTCAGTAGATGATGTGTGTCAGTAGATGATCTTTGAAGTATGTATCAGATGATGTGTGTCAGTAGATGATGTGTGTCAGTAGATGACATTGTCTTACAATGTGATTTCTTTCTGTAAATGTGGAACTATGCAATGTCATAGTGGTATATAGTTGTAGACATGGGTGGTGTTATAGACATGGGTGGTGTTATAGACATGGGTGGTGTTATAGACTTGGAGTAGACATGGGTAATGTTATAGACTGGGAGTAGACATGGGTAATGTTATAGACGGAGTAGACATGGGTGGTGTCATAGACATGGGTGATGTTATAGACTTGGAGTAGACATGGGTAATGTTATAGACTTGGAGTAGACATGGGTGATGTTATAGACTAGTTATAGAAATGGGTAATGTTTAAGATTGATTGTAGACATGGATGGTGTTGTAAACTGGTGATAGACATAGGTAGTATCATAGACTGGTCTTGGACATTGGTCATGTCATAGATGGGTTGTAGACATGGATATCATAGACTGATTGTAGACATGGATGATGTCATACATAGACTGGTCTAATACTGAGTGACATGTTTGATTTGTTTGACTTCTTTCACTGAATTGGCTAGATAGCAAATTTCGAACATTTCTTTACACCTGAAATACGCAGGTGATAGAAGGTGAGGACAAGAGGACATCCAATATCACAGTTCCACAAATACACCTATCTGACAGTACAGTTGTAGTCATTAAACCTACAGGTGAGTCACTCAGTCATAAATGGATGAGTACAATGGTTGTTATATTTACATTGCCTCCTTATTATCTCAATGCATTTGTAATCATAATTCCTCCTCATTGTTATTTCAATGCCTTTTCTTTGTAATCATAGTGCCTCATTGTTATATCAATGTTAACATTTTTATATCAATGCCTTTGTTACCATAATGCCTTGTTGTTATATCAATGCCTTATCTTTGTAATCATAGTGCCTCATTGTTATCATTATGACTCATTCTTATATCAATACCTCACCTTTGTTACCGCAGTTCCTCATTGTTATCTCAATACCTCATCTTTGTTATCATAATGTCCCCTTGTTACCATAGTGCCTCATTGTTATATCAATGCCTCATCTTTGTTATCATAGTGCCTCCTCTGAAGAAAGAAACTTCATTTGATCATACAACTGATGTCTGCTTGCTGTGCAACAAACACAGGAAGAAGCCTATATCAAAGCCACAGAGACAAAGTAGGATTCATACTGTTTGTAAATCCAATGTTCAAATATTTGTAATCTATGTAGTTAGGCTGGTTTTTATATTTGTGATCTATGTAGTTAGGCTGGTTTTCATATTTGTGATCTATGTAAACAGGCTGTTTTTCCTGTTTGTGCTTTGTGATTTATGTAAACAGGCTGTTTTTCCTATTTTTGATTTATGTAAATAGGCTGTTTTTCCTGTTTGTGATATATGTGTATAGACAGTTTTTCCTGTTTGTGATCTACGTAAGCAACTGTTTTTCCTGTTTATTTTTATTCTTTGCTCCCTTTTATGCCCCCATAGCACATTAGTGTTTCAGTTCTCTTTCACTTGTTTACTTCTCATGCGGAAGGTCTGTCTGTATTACCAGTCACCTACAAGACAAGACATCATGCTACATTATACATCTAGTAGATTATATGACTTACATAATTATGATGCAGAAATCCAGGCAAATTAGTGTGGCAGCTAAAAAACTGCTGAACTCCAACTCTGACCTACAGCCTGTGGTATTCCTGACAGATGCAAGGTCAGTGCTTCAAGCTCTCCAGTCTGGAAAACTAACAGACTTGAAAAAACTACTTAGCGAATTGTCTTACCAGTATAGGGTAACCATGCAGTGGATACCCTCTCACTGTGGAATACCAGGAAATGAAAAAGCAGACCAACTGGCTAAGGAAGGTGCTGCTGAAGACCAACCAGATATACCAATCACCTACCATCAGAAAAAACAGATGATCAAGTCAATAAGAAAGCCACAAACGCCAACACAAGATGACTATCACATTATGAACAGATCAGAACAAGTTATAATTCTACGTCTCAGAACAGGACACAACCGACTCCGCAGTCACATATATACAAAGTTCAAGATTGGCAACACGGCCATGTGTGCATGTGGACAGGCAGCACAGAGTGCCAAACATATACTTCAAGAGTGTTCTGAGCATGAAATGCTGAGGCATACATATTGGCCAGAGGAAACAACACTGGAATCAAAGCTCTATGAGACACTGTATGAACTACAAAAGACATTGAGTTTTATTAAGGAGACAGAATTACAGATATAGACATGTTTCAAGTGAACGAAAGAAGAAGAAGAAGAATATGACTTACTAGTCAACCTACAAGACAAGTCATCATGCTACATTATACATCTAGTAGATTATATGACTTACCAGTGGCCTACAATTGAAACTAGGAACAGGGTAATTGAAGTTTTTCAATCACTGGAAACACACATAATAACACACACAAATCGACATTTTCACCAATAGGTCTTCATCAAGAACACATTTCTTCTTCTTCGTCAGTGTTCAATCTCAAACTCCTGCTGGATTTCTCTTGTAACAGGACAATGGTCCTACAAGATTTCCAGTTGAATATAATCCAGAGAATGGAAATGTGTTGTGTTGCCGTTTTATTTGCGCCAATGGCCCAACACATCTGTCTTTGGTGGTAAGAACATATTCACAACAAAGAAAAATATGAGTAAGAACTACACTATTGATGTTGACTGTCATGTGGCAGAGCTAAATTTACTGATATTACTTACTTGTGGCCTACAAGACAAACTATCATGCTACACTATACTTCTAGTAGATGATATAAATATTTAGCTAAGCAAGTTAGTTATGGACAAGAATGATATTAAGATATTTACATGAACATTTTCTAAATGAGGACATTAGATTGGAAGAAGATAAGGTAGTGCGACTTTAAGAATGTAGAATTACCGCTGGGGCAAACAGAACAGGGTGACTGAGGTGATGCCTGAGGTGTGTGTGTAATTAGTGAGCTACAAGAGCTATCACCATGCATACTCTTTGTCATGTGCGGGCAGAGACCGAGTGCCTATGGGTTTGCCCAGAAAACATCAACGTTGATTCAGAAATCTCAATAACTATATCACTAGGCTTTTCTTCCAGTGAAAATCCCTCCAACCATTTCATTTTTACAGTTATGTTTCATGTATGTCCTATTGTCCTGCACTTGGTTAAATTCATGTCTTGTCTCAATGTCTTACTTATGTCTCCTTTCAGACAATTCATGGATAATAAAGACATGCAGGCCAGTGGGCATTGCATGTTTTTATTTTTATGACAGGACTCCTAAGTGGCAGGGAATGCCAGATGTATCATTACTGCAGATGGTTCAACATATCTGACAGAAGAATGATGAACTATGTTCCTGACAGGATGGGATGATCTGATGTACTACGCTTCTGACAGGATGGGATGATCTGATGTACTATACTCCTGACAGGATAGGATGATCTGATGTACTACGCTCCTGACAGGATGGGATGATCTGATGAACTATGTTCCTGACAGGATGGGATGATCTGATGAACTACGCTCCTGACAGGATAGGATGATCCTGGGATACTGCTGCACTGGAATGCATCCCTTCGTGGATCACACATGCATCCACAAACACCCTGACATAACCATTTCTTTGAGACAATAAACCTTATTGTCATAAATGATATTGGCTGTCAAGAGCTACCTACCCACAGCTAAAGGGATTACATCATCATCATCAATTGTTCACTTTCAATGTTCACTTTTAATTGTTCACTTTCCATTGTTGATACTTCTCCCCTTAGATATCTTCACTTGTAACTTTTCTATTACACTAGTTCTGATTGTCCGTACTAAAATTATCACTTCTTGCCTTCATTATCTTGCAGATAGTCATAATTGTGCTGATAGTACCACTGAGGCAGATGGGGTTACACTTAACGTAACAAACTCTGACATGGTCAGATCACGTGGAGCTAGCATGAATGAGCAGTCGTCATCGATCACACCAGGCAGCCATACAAGTAATTCCAGTTCACAGGGCCCAAGTAAGTGTATTCTGTCCCTCTGTGTCTTCTGACACCCTACCAATTCCGTGGAATAGCTACACAATGCAGACCGGCTTCATATCTCTTTCCTAGCATACATAGTGCTCTTAAGTCCTTCGTTATCTTGTAAACAATAAATCTCTCGTTATCTTGTAAACAATAAATCTCTCGTTGTCTTGTAAACAATAAATCTCTAAATATCTTTCTTCTTTCTTTCTTTTCCCAAACTTTATACCTTATTGTTCCTTGCAGTGTCAGGGGTGCAAGAGTTCTCTGGAGATGGCTCTTTCGTGTGTTTATATATATTTGTTGTAGTTGTTCTTATGTATATGTTGTTGAAGTTGTTCTTCTGATCTCTAAATATAGCAAGCGCCAATTTATTTTATTTCTTCCATCTAACATCTTCTCTCTTCCACTGTGATCCATCAACTGTCTTTCAGTGTTTATATTCTTTTCCAACCATTTGTGACAGCCTTATTGACTTTCATGTGTACATTTTCTCTGCAGCTAATAAGAAATTGACTGAGGACAGCGAGGAAGGACGAGAGCTGATACGGTTGGAAGTCATGCGTTTGATTGTCAACTTGGGCAGTTCTGTAGGATTGAAAGGTTCAGAGACAGGATTGTTAAGGCAAGTAGTAGATGGAACAGAATGTATGTAGGATATGTGCATTAGTATAGAGATATACAGACTGACATAGCACAGACAATGTAGGTGAATTCAGGTGGAATAAAGGCTTGTTTATCATTTCTCCTTTGTTCTTTATGCCTGGCCTGGACTCATGGCTGTTGGTGGTGGGGGGTTGGGGGGGAAGTAATATTGTTAACATAATATTTTTGCTATATGGGGTAAGTAACATTGTTAGCAAATTCTTTTAATTTTAAGGGCAAGTAACATTGTTACCATGTTATATTTATTTTATGGGCAAGTAAAATTGTTTACATGTTATATTTATTATAGGAGACAAGTAGACTATTACCTGAGAGAAGTGTAGACTATTATCTGAGAGAAGTGTAGACTATTATCTGAGAGAAGTGTAGACTATTATCTGAGAGAAGTGTAGACTTATCTGAGAGAAGTGTAGACTATTACCTGAGAGAAGTGTAGACTATTACCTGAGAGAAGTGTAGACTGTTATCTTGATGAAAATGATTAGAATATTTATCTGAGAGATG
This sequence comes from Meghimatium bilineatum, assembly GCA_034231615.1. Classification (NCBI taxonomy): domain Eukaryota; kingdom Metazoa; phylum Mollusca; class Gastropoda; order Stylommatophora; family Philomycidae; genus Meghimatium; species Meghimatium bilineatum. The sequence goes on from CM067316.1 coordinate 9,446,123, forward strand.
AGTAGAATATTATCTTAATAAGAGTAAACTGATCTTAATTGGTGAAGAGTAGACTAATAAAAGTAGAACTATTATCTTAGAGTAGAGTAAACAATTAGAGAGAAGACTATTTTTCTAGCTAGGCTGTGTGTGTATATATATATATATGTAAATGAAAAACTAATAAAAATATTATCTTGTGCCTGTTGCAGCCTCAAACAAAGATTCCCATCATGTTTCCAGGACATTTGCTTGTACTCAGAAGTTTGCCACCTACTATCCACGTACTCATATCGTTTATTGGCTCGCAGGTTTATACAAGAATTGTTTGATGAAGTGGATATGATTGCGGTAAGGCTGGTAACTCCATTGTGTCTTTATAAGCTACCAGAGTTGTCTTATATGTATATACGAGGGGAAGTCAATAAGAAAGTCACAAACTAATGTGGAAAAGAATAGAAAAGCACTAGGCATTTTTTAAAGGTTGGATTATGAGGTTACAACGTCCAGTTATGCAATCAGTGTGTGTGTGTGTGTGGCAGATGATAGTGCACAGGTAGTTGTTGTACACGCATGCACAGCACACATATGTGCAGTTGTACATGTTTTGAGTTGAGCAGTGTTTGTGAACATCACTTTCTGATGAAATCACAACTTGGCCGTCAGATTTAAATTGCAACAAAAGCAACTCCTCAGCGGTTGGATAAAAATAATTTGAGCTGACAGATAAATAATAGTAGACAGGGTAGCAACCACAGTATGGTGTTCATGTGGTTCAATCTACAGCATAATGCATGACCAATTAAAATTCCAAAAAATCATACTCACTATGGGTACCCAGATAATGATTGATGCTGCAGGTATTGCCACAGTGATAAATCGATGGGATAAGTGCATCAATGTTGGTAGAAATTAGATGGAGAAATAAAGGAATAATGTCAGTCTATAATGTTCCTGAAGATACTTTAATACTTGTACGGGATGTTCGTTTATGTTGTAATAGTCCTTGTTTCGATTAGTCTGTTCTCAGTGACTTGAGTACACAGGTTGAATGTCTTGACAAGATCACATCTTTTTTGGGGATGTGGTTGGTCAAGTGTTCCATCACCTCTGTGGACCATGTGGGCAGGCAACACAGACCGCTAAACATATCCTGCAAGACTGCAGTACACTAAACCAGTTAAGGGAAGAACACTGTCCCACAGAGATGTATATCCACAGAGAGCTGTATGGGAGTACTGAGAAGCTTTCAAATACAGCAGCATTTATTAAGAAAACCGGACTTCTGTCTTGAGAAAAAAATATATTTGAGTATCGTTTTAAGCAAGTATGATACAAGTTTTAATAATCATACTGTTGTTTGTATAAATCTTCAACAAATGTCAAAAGAAACTGCCCAAAAAGAAGTGTCGTGTCGTTGGGACCGTTTTGAATACTTTAAATACAGATTTATTTATTTTCCTCACAAAAAATTATTGAGATTTTGATTGATGTATGAATTAGTCTATGAAGCCATCGAGGTTAATTGACCATTTCTGAAAGAAAGCTCAACAGAAATCCTACAAAAATTAAGAAATAACATCTTTTAAGGTATCACGTCCCCTATTGATCTATGGCACTGGGTGGTGGGGGGTATTGGTCTGTAAAATCTTCGTTAAGGGGAGGGGGTGACTGGAGCGAGTTTGAGAAACACATAGATTAACCATACACTCTTAATGCTGAGACACAGTCATAGATTAACCATATACCTTTAATTCTGAGAAACACTGTCATAGATTAACCATATACCTTTAATTCTGAGAAACACTGTCATAGATTAACTATATACTCTTAATGCTGAGACACACTGTCATAGATTAACCATACACTCTTAATGCTGAGAAACACTGTCATAGATTAACCATATACTCTTAATGCTGAGACACACTGTCATAGATTAACCATATACTCTTAATGCTGAGACACACATTCCACATCATTTGACTTAGTCATTTATTATAAATGAACACAGAACGGATGTTGATGAAAATATAATCAATGTTTGTTATCTGTTATTGCCTGTTTGTTGCCGTGACCCGAAAGGGGAGCAAAGAATAGCAACATTGTTTACCTTCCACTCATGTCGTAAAAGGCGACTAAGGAGGTTATGGGATGGAGTTGGCTGTCCCATCCCATATAGGGTCAGTGACCCAAAGCCACGGTGATGTCGAATGTGTCAGGCAAAAAGGCGCAGATATCGCAGCAATGCTGTAAACTATGACATAACGCATTCCGTTCTCCGGACTACATCCTGCTAATCTGCAAGAGTTTGAGAACGAACGCAGAAGAAGAAGAAGTTATCTGTCATTTGAGGAAGATAATTTTATTCTTCTTATCTCTTCTTGTTTCAGTTACTGGAAAGTCCATGTCATATTCTGGGCATGGAGGTAGAGACTGCAACATCACACATGGCACCTATCAGGCAGGATAGCCTAGACGAGTTTCAAGATTTCTCATTCTCTTGATGTTTGCTGTGAACAGAACTGAACTTGACAGGATATATAAATAATAGGATTTATGATTTCTTCTTTCAGTTATAACTCAGCAGACAATCAAATTCAGCCATTCATTGCGTAATATTGTGATATGAAATATAGCAGTTGAAACAGACCAGTTTTCCTGCTGTCTCATCCAAAGAAGAAATTTACTTGGCACAAATGACAGTCATACTTTCACACATTTAAGAAAAATCAGTTTGCGTGTAGTCTGAGTGCCCTGGTCTGAGCATCCTGATCTGAGTGTTCTAATCTGAGCATCATGAATTGAGTCTTCTAGTCTGAGTACTCTGGTCTGAAGCAACTTTAATCTACATTTTTTTTCTGAGTACCCTAGTCTGCTCTAGATCTGTTCTATTTGAGTACTCTTGTACACTGAAATGAGCGCTCTAGCTTGTGCTCTTATCTGAATGCTCTGGATTGAGTGCTTTCGTCTGAGTGCCCTGATTTGAACTAAGTACTCTAGTCTGAATGCCCTGGTCTTTGCACCTTAAACTTAGTGCTCTAGTCTGAGTGCTCTAATTTGAACACACTGATGTGAACTTAGTACTCTAGTCAGAGTGCCCTGGTTTATGCACCATACTCTGAGATTCCTGATTTTAGGTCCTTGAACTGAGTGCTCTGGTCTATGCACCCTAAACTTAGGGCTCTAGTTTAAGTGTTCTGATCTAAAAACACTGAAAGCTCTAATCTAAATGCCCTGATCTAAACACCCTGAACTAATTGCTCTATTCTGAGTTCCCTGATTTGAGCTTTTTGAACTGAGTGCCGGGTCTATGCACCCTAAACTTAGGGCTCTATTTTGAGTGCTCTGATCTGAAAACACTGAACTGAAAGCTCTAGTCTGAATGCCCTGAACTAAGTGCTCAAATCTGAGTTCCCTGATTTGAGCTTCTTGAACTGAGTGCCCTTGTCTCAGCACCCTAAACTGAGTGCTCTAGTCAAAGTTTCATGATCTGAGTCATCTGATCAGTGTTCAAGTCTTAGTGCCAAAGCTTTAGCACCGTGATGTGAGTGTCCTAGGAAAATCCTTGTCCGAGCACATTCAACAGCAGTAGGCTGTAAGTTATCGTGTCAGAAGTCAGTGAGTTATTTCCATCGAGATCCTACAGTATAAAAATATTTTATCTGATTGTAAAAATGTAGTAAACGATAACCATGCATAGATAAGAAGATAGAGGAACTGTTGATATGCAGGCTGTGTATTTGTGTTTGTCTGATGTGCCTGCTGACTCAATGTCAAGTCTGTATGTCATACCAGACAAACATTAGAAAACATGTCTTTCAGTCTTTGTGCAGGAATTTCTACTTTAGTTTTGTCTGTCAAGTTATTTTGATAAACATGATCCGGCTACGTTATGTACATAATATGAGTATGCTTGTTCAGATGTGTCTGTGTGTATATATGGAAATTGTGAAACAATTTTAATTTCAAATTAGTTTTCTCACATTTTGTACAATTTTGATTTTGAAATTTATTTGTTCATATTTTGTGAATGTCAGATCACGAGATGCAACTGACAGATTTAAAACTTTCATACAACAATAATGTTAATTGATTATATTAATAATTGGCCAGATTGTAGTGAAACTACGAGGCGTGTTCAAATGAAAACGGGACTTGTGGATTTATTTAAAAAGTATCATACGCAATTTAATATTTTCAACGGAATTGAACAAAGCAACCATATGTGAATAAGAATGCACCTGGGTTCATCAGAAAAAATCTCCGTATGCATTTAGGCAAGCATCCCACTGTTTAGGTAGACGTCGAATGCCGTCCGAGAAAAAGTTGCGTGGCTGTTCTCTGAACCCTGTGGTCACCGCTGTCTTCACGTCTGCGTCGCTGTTGAATCGCTGTCCCTTTAGTGCTTTCTTCAACGGTCCGAACAAATGGAAATCACACGGGGATAAATCGGGACTATAGGCTGGGTGATGAAGAACTTCCCAATTCTTCTTTGCCAATGTTTCCTGCACAATTTTTGCGACGTGCGGACGAGCGTTGTCGTGGAGAAGAATCACACCTTGAGAAAGTCTGCCTGGTCGCTTAGCCTTGATGGCCTTATGCAGCTTGTCTAAAGTGTCTTTATAATGGGCGGCATTGATGTTGACACCAGGTTCCTTAAAATCAGTCAACAAAAGCCCTTCATGGTAAAAAAATGCAGTCACCATAACCTTCCCAGCAGAAACCTCCGTCTTTAAACATACGCACCCACTCCATCACTCTGGTCCTCGACAAACATTTGTCACCATATGCTGCCTTCATTCTCCGATGAATGTCTACTGCTTGACATCCTTCAAATGAAAGAAACTGGATCACAGCACGCTGATTCACTTTGGACGGGTTCGGAATCACACCCGCCATATTGTTAACAGTCTTCTGCAGCACATATGCATGCTGGGAAGATGAACACGTGACCGTATGTAAATTATTGGATACTCATTACTAGTGCAAAATGTCATCAATATCAGTGCGCTCTATCACGCGTGGTGTAACAAGTCCCGTTTTCATTTGAACACGCCTCGTATTTACCAAAATGCAACATGTTAAAACACAAAAGTAAGATTGTTTTATAGAGCACAAAAAAACATACCCGGTAATTGATTGATTATTGTCTATTCCCAGGTGAATGATGGTTGATAGTATCCACACTTGCCATTAAGCGTAGGGGTGGGAGCTTCGGTTGTCATTCCAAGTGGTTCAGTGGTCTTTCTCTGGCCCTGTAACTTGATTGTGTTTTATTATATGTACTTATAAGAAGTTTGTATTCCATTCTCATAAGATGTCCAAACCACAGTAGTTGATGTCTCTCGATATATTCAATACATAATATAACGATGCCTATTCTTCTTCTTCTTCTGCGTTCGTTCTCAAACTCCTGCACATTAGCAGGATGTAGTCCGGAGAACGGAATGCGTTGTGCCATGGTTTACAGCATTGCTGCAATATCTGCGCCTTTCGGCCTGACACATGCGACTTCAGTATGGCTTTGGGTCACTGACCCTATATGGGATGGGACAGCCAACTCCATCCCATAACCTCCTTAGTCGCCTTTTACGACATGCGTGGAAGGTGAACAGTGTTGCTATTCTTTGGTCCCCTTTCTGGCCCTAGCAACACACAGGCGATGCCTATTCTATTTCTGCCATCAGAATAACCGGTCTGACCTGGTAAAGTTGAAAGTCTTTCTCAAGCATTTAATGTCACATGTTATTAGCTTTCTTGTGTGTGAGGTTGTCAGTATTCAAGTCTGGCATTGGTAACCAAGTGTTAGTAGGAAAATACTCTTTATATTTTGGGATCCTGTTTCTTTATTATTAGGATTATAATTAAGAATTCATACAATCCTGAAGGTTTTATGAAAAGAAGGCCCAACTGAGATGGGTCTGGCATGTTGTGTGCAAGCCTGGGAAACTCATCACAAAATACCTCATGTATGGTGACCTCCTTACGGGAAAATGCTGGGAGAAGTTTCCTGAGGACCTATGTTTCGACAGGTTGGAGTTTGACATGGAATCCTGCATATTATTGGCTGGTTTTTTTATCAATGGCCTGTGAAACATGCCCTTTGGTCCAGTGCCTGTGTAGGATGTATGCATGTATATAATTAAATAGATACGCTTCTTAATCTCACTTTATGTGTCACTTTCCAACTTCTTACAGTCCATGATAAATGTTGTTGATTACAATGTTTGTCCACAGTCTTGCCTCAGGTGCTGTCATTAATGATATCTGATACATATGTCCTCCCATAAAATAATGCAAATTTTTCCAACACCTCTCTTGTTCTTTCCCTACTCCTGTGCTCTTCAACTGCCTGTTGTCACAATATGCTCCATTTTATCTCTCCTTATGTTTCCAAAAAATGTGGACTGTCTTCTGATATAAGCGAGATCTCTTTATGAATTCACTCCTCTCTAACTAGTCCTAGCATTTTCTTTTCTAGACTTGTTTTGTATTCTTTACTTGAGAAAGACCTTTTGGTTGAAACATGATTTTAGTTTGGTTTTGTGCTTTGTAAAACAACCCATGCTTCATATTTTAGTATTTTGCTTATTGATTTTAGTAAAAGACAATATTTTATATAAATCATTTTTCCAGTAAAAGTTAGAAGGAAAACATGTTAAGTTGTGTCAGAGACACAATGAACAGATAACATTTCATACCCGATAAAGTGTAGTTCAGAAGTGATAATTCAATTTTTGTTGTTCTAGAACAGAGTCATATATCTTATGTATCCTTTTATAACCTTGGGAAATACATCAACACAATTTACATGGCAGTTATTTATATGTTAGTCCTTGGTTTTAGATTTATAACCAGCTTCATTGCACACAGGACATTCCCATAAGTGCTGTGCTCCCAACTCCAGCAGCCATCCAAGAGTACACAGACTCAAAGTCTCAGTCAGAAATTGATTATGTGATCTTCTTAACTTTCCGAACAGGGCACTTTCTTCCCTGATCTGTTAGTCAGTGGTAACTCAGTTGTTAGTGAAATGGCTTCCTGTTCAAGATTCAATTTCCAGCTTAACTGGAAATATTTTAAAAGCACCAAGAGCTCCTAGGGTTATCCAGCCTAAAGAAAATTGGTACAAGATTTTCTGGAAAGTAAAGACAGCAGGCTTGATGTTGACCACATCATCCTTAGGTATGTCTTTGGTTATGAAAAATATGGGGCTAATACCATATTCTCAATATCAAAGACAATGGAAAACTTTATGCTTGGCTCCTGCATAGTTGTCTTAACTATGTCCTCAGCTATGCCAGATGCTTTTACAAATTTATATCTGAGTAGTCACAAAATGTATAATTGGTTTATTTATTTGAAAGTTTGGTTTGTCTTGTCTATGTGGACAAGGCATAGCTGCTCATTGGAATTTATATTTCAGCGGAGATGGTAATGGCCATTTCTTTTTTGTATGTTTGGCTGCAAAAATTATATTTTGGTTGCTATTTGATTATCCATGGACCTTATCTCTAGATAATTTCAAGACTACAATTTCATGGACACCTTTAGTTGATAAATTCATGGTTTCAATTTTATGGACTCCTTTAGTTGATAAATTCATGGTTTCAATTTCATGGACTCCTTTAGTTGATAAATTCATGGTTTCAATTTCATGGACTCCTTTAGTTGATAAATTCATCATTTCAATTTCATGGACTCCTCTAGTTGATTATTTCATGGCTTCAATTTCATGGACTCCTCTCTAGTTTAGTATGTCATGGCTTCAATTTCATGGAATCCTCTAGTCAATAATTTCATGATTTCAATTTCATGGACACCTCTAGTTGATAATTTCATGGACTCCTGTTTAGTTGATAATTTCAAGGTTTCAATTTCATGGACTCCTCTCTAGTTTATTATGTCATGGCTTCAATTTCATGGACTCCTCTAGTCGATAATTTCATGGCTTCAATTTCATGGACTCCTCTCTAGTTGATAATTTCATGGCTTCAATTTATTTAGCTCCACTATAATTTATAATTTCATGGACTCCTCTCTAATTGATAATTTCATGGCTTCAATTTCGTGGACTCCTCTCTAGTTGATAATTTCATGGCTTCAATTTCATTGACTCCACTCTCGATAATTTCATGGCTTTTCAATTTCATGGACTCCTCTCTAGTTGATAATTTTATGGCTTCAATTTATTTAGCTCCACTATAATTTATAATTTCATGGATTCCTCTCTAATTGATAATTTCATGGCTTCAATTTCGTGGACTCCACTCTTCATGCTATTTTCATGGCACAATTTCATGGACTCTACTCTAGTTGATATTTTCATGGCCACATTTTCCTGGACTCCACTCTAGTTGATAATTTCATGACAACAATTTCTTGGACTACACCCTAGTTGATATAATTAACTTACATCTAGTTTCAAATTTTGTGGACTTTTCTAATTTATAATTTCATGGATTTCTAACTTGTTGATAATTTCATGGACTCCTGTCTATTGGATAATTTTATGGGATTTTCTGTCTATTTGATAATTTCATGGACCTCTAGTTGATAATGCCATGGACTTGTAAACTGTAAGTGTATTACTGGATATTGATGATGATATAATTTTGTGATGTTGTTATATTATAGAGAAAAATATGACAATGTATACGATACCTCAGGTGATGTCAATGTTTTATAAAGAAAATGTGACACCTTATTTGGTATCACAATGTTGTGATGTCTTTGTTTAATTGAGAGAAATGTGACATTGTATTCTGTACCTCAATTTGATAGCTATGTAACGTGGATCATATCTATTTGTTACCTTTTGAGGCTGTGGTCTTGTGCTGTTGTTTTTGTAGTTTTTGTATGATAAATGTGTACTTAATCTTGTATGCTACCAGTGTAAAATACACATCCTTCCTTCACAACATTGCCAGATTTTGATTTATTCCAACCATTGTCACCTTCATGAACATTGTCATCTATCAATGTTCCCCAAGAAACTGCAGTTACCGCCAACAACCGCAGCCTAATTTAAGCTACTTTCCTGGATTTTTTTGTCTTCCTCATTTTTATTTTTCTCAAGTGCAGTGGTTTGGAAGGGCCATTTGTAAATTTATAACATCATTCACATACCATACACAATTATCTGTCCATCCAAATGTAAAAAAGAACTGTCAATGCTGAATTTTTTTCCATTAGAAATATGTGGTGGAGTTGGCTGTCCCATCCCATATAGGGTCAGTGACGCAAATCCATGCTGAAGTCGGATGTGTCAGGCCGAAAGGTGCAGATATCGCAGCAATGCTGTAAACCATGACACAACGCATTCCGTTCTCCGAACTACATCCTGCTAACTTGCAGGAGTTTGAGAATGAACGAAGAAGAAGAAGAAGTCTCCTGTGTTTGGTAAGATGAGGGTGGCATGATCATAACAGCCTAGGTTGCTTACTGATTTTCTTACCCAAGATAGAAATATCTACAAGTTTAAAAATGTGCACAGTCAGGCTTATAGAAGAGACAAAACTTCAGATATAAATACGTTACAAGTTATCAGAAAAACTAATGTAGAGGTGTTGAAAGAGTCAAATGCAAAACGGATCTTAATCAACAATATAAGAAAAAGGCAATCTTCTTTTTTTGGCCACTTCATGAGACAGGCAGGTTTAGAGAACATAGTCACAACAGGAAAAATTGAAGGCGACAGAGACAGAGGGCGACAACGTGAGAAAATATTAGACAGTTTGACAACCTGGCACGGCAAGGAAACAACAAAGACTTTGATACATAATACTTTGGAAAGAGAGCTGTGGAGATCCATGACAGCCTACGTCAGCCGGCATGGCACCTGATGATGACAAGTAAACAAAAGAACATATGGCACTGCTTCCCGGCTGATATCAGTAGAAGGCTTCTTTCAGTCAGATGATCGTTGCGACTTTTCTTTCACAATCACCAAGATCTTCTCCTTCGCAGTGACATGTCTATTTACGCGAGACAAGTTCACTGGCAATGAGTGGAACATCTCGTTCGAGATGGATGTAATTGACCCAAGTCTTAATTCCCGATTACTGCCTCCATGGAGATTGTCACCAAGGGACACGTTTTGGCCTGTGAAGTCCAATGACACAGTGGGTGATAAACCGTCACGACGAAGTCGATACACATCCGTTGCCTGGCGACAGATAGAAAGGCTGCCATTGGCTAGGGGAGCCCACCCGAATTAAATGCATACAGAAATCGGATGTGCTTGGTCGGAATGTATAAAATAACACTGATGGGCTGTGAAACTGGCAGCACAACGCGCTTTAACGCTCCCGGGGGGTTAGTTATCAGAGGACGAACGCAGAAGAAGAAGAATAAGACGACAGGGCAATGAACAGGGTGTCTAGATTTTGAAATATATACGATATGACATTTATTAATGATACAAATCCCCCCCCCCCCCCCCCCCAAATAATTATAATTAGCTAAGCGAAAATTTGTATTTGTTAATTTAACAACTAAGAAATCATGATGTGAAAATAAATAACTGATAATTAATTATAAACTACGAACCATGTGAACATTTAATTGAAAATGTAATTAGGTTGACTATTATGTTGTCTATGGACTAGATATCATCAGGTGCCATGTAGGCTGGCTTAGACAATCATAGTTCTCCACAGCTCTCTGCCTCCAGTATTATGTGTCAGAATCGTTGTTGTTTTTTTTCAGTGCCGTGCCGGGTTATTAAACTGTCTAATATTTTCTCACGTTTTCTCTCTCTGTCTCCTTCAATCTTGCCTGCTGTGACTATGTTCTCCAAGCCTCCCTTTCTCATAACTTAGCCAAAAAATGAACATTGTATTTTTCTTATATTATTGACTAAACTACGTCTCGCATTTGACTCTTTATTAGTTTTTCAACACCTCCACATTAGTTTTTATGGTGCTCCATGGTATTCTCAGCATTCTTCTGTAGAACCACATCTCTCCTGCTTATAATTTTCCAATTTCTTGTTTGTTTATTGTCCACGAATCTCTTCCATATCTTAAGCATACATATAAACTAGATGGTAATGGTAGGTCCCATGGCATCTGCCGTCGGGGGATGAAGATAACTCTTCATGTACTAAGCTGCAGCAACTATTAGGTGGGGTGGCCAGTTCCCTTCCTTGCTGTTTTTTACCTTCCCTAACTCATGCGTCAGGTACTCATTTACAGCTGAGTCGACTGGAGGAGTGGTCGTATAAATCTAATAAACTAGATATAAACATTCAAAAAACACAAACCATGATAATTAGCAAAACTGCAGAAGAACAGGTACTAAACATAACAATACATGAGAGATCTTACAACAAATAGAACATTATCAAATATCTCTGACACATAATCACAAATGATGGCAGATGTGAAATAGAAGTCAAAAGGAGAATAGTAATGGCTAAAAGTATTTTCAATAACGAGGAAAATATTGCAACGAAACAAATTATAAACAAGCTAAAAATGAGAATTATAAAATGCTACGTCTATTATACATGCTACGTCTATGTATGACTCTGAAACATGGACAATAAACAAACTATAAGACAAAATTGATGTCTTTGATATGGGAGAATTTCGTAGAAAGAGAAGAAAATAAACACAGGGGCTCTAACAACATTTTGTATGAAAAAACTATTAAAAGAAATAAAGGTAAAACAGGTAAGGTTTTTTGAACATTAAAAGACATGACACCTTGTTGACGACCTTATTTCAGGGTCAAGTTGAGAGAAAACGAGCAAGAGGTGGGCAGAGATAAAAATGCGAGAGTAACATCACAAGATAGACAGGTTACAGTCTAGCACAGTGCACTATTAAGTCAAGAGACTTGGCTGTCCGTTGCAACCAGGGCCAGCCCTAACAAATGAGGGGCCCAATGCGAAACGGATTGCGCGGGGCCCAGTCTGGGAAGGGAAGAGGATAATAAAATAAATTCTAATATGAATTTAAGGGCCTATGAAGTGCGGGGCCCACTGCGGCCGCATAGGTTGCAATGGCCTAAGACCGGCCCTGGTTGCAACCAACCTTCGTTGCGTAGATTTTACTTTCTTCTTCAGCGTTCATTCTCAAACTCCTGCCGGATCTCTATTGCAATAGGACAATGGCCCTATTAGATTTCCAGCAGGATATAGTCCAGAGAATGGAAATGCGTTGTGTCGCCGTTTTATTTGCGCCAATGGCCCGACACATCCGTCTTCGGCGGGAGATTTTACTTAATAATGATGATTTATATTTAGGCTGAAGTACAGTACCGGATGTGAGTATTTACCAATGTTAACATCATCTTGTCAAGAAGCCGTTTCAACACCATTTTTCTACCAACGTTGTGTTATCAGTGTCAGACTTGGACATTGGATTCTAGATCAATTCATAAGATTAACACCACTGAAATGATATGTGTAAGACTGGAGTTAGCTTGAGAGACAAAATCAGGAATGAAGAACTAAGAAAACAATTAGGGATCAAGTCAACAATAGAACATATTAAAAAACAAGTTAAATGGTTCGGCCACATAACCAGACAGAAAGAGCAAAGTATTATACAAGAAACCCTTAACAAACGATACGAAAACAGTAGACATATTGGACTCCCTCGTAGAAGGTGGATAGAAAGTGTATTAGAGACACTCAGAAATATAACAGCGGAAGAGGCAAATAGAGGGGCAAAAGACCGTACACTCACTCTACCCTAAACACAGAAATGTATATGAGGACAGAAAGAAGAAGCCGTTTAGTTTTCAGATCAGGTTTGTATAAAAGTCGACATGTATTATCTCAGCACATATTTAACAAATTAAAATAATCATATCATAAATCTACAAATTAAAAAAATAACACCCGGATATATGTGCGCCATGATAAAGTTTATTTAAAAATGACAGACCACCCAAAACCATTACTATTCCGTCCGGGTAAAACTAGATCGGGTCACCCTGACAATTGAGCATCAAATTACTGCAGGACGCATCGTAGAAGATAGCCGTAGCTGTTACCATTGATATTATACGACATATGGGCTTATTGGGAATCTTCCTTCTAAAATAGCGCATTTAATTTAATTTTCCCCCGTCGAAGACGGATGTGTAGGGCCATTGACGCAAATAAAGCAGCGACACAATGAATTTCCATTATCTGGACTACATCCTATTGGAAATCTAGTAGGACCATGGTTACGCTACAAGGGAGATCCAGCGGGAGTTTGAGAATGAACGCTGAAGAAGAAGACATTTTAATTTTAATATGAAGTCGTGATTTTAATCAGCTGTCTACATACAGTATCATCAAGTGCCGTCTCCGCAACGAAGGTTGGCTACAACATACCTCTAACATCCCCTGTCTCTTGTCTTGGTGGTGCACTCTACTAGACTGTAACCTATTCATCTTGTGATGTTACTCTCCCATTTGTATCTCTGCCTACCTCTTGCTCGCTTCCCTTTGACTTTACCCTCAAGTAAGGTCTTCAATAAGGTGTCATGCCTTTTAATGTGTCCAAACTATTTTGTTTGCCTGATCTTTATTTCTCTTAGTAATTCTTTCTACACAAAAAGTATACACAATGACAAATGAAATCACGGGAAATGTCCACCGTGTCACTTTAGAAGGATGATTTCCAATGAACCAGCAGGACTGTACAATTGACGACAGATACGGCGTAGTCATGACTCTCTGCAATAGAAGATCTAAAGCAGAATCAAAATAAGCCTTCATACGTGACGAGTTTGATTATTGCCGTGGATTTTCGTTAGTCACTATGTATATATTTTGTGTCGTCTGCCAACGCCGACCAATGAAATTCACGGAAACCGAAAAAAAAATAGAATCCATGACGTACAAATACTTGTTTTGTTTCTGCTGGCAGATCTTATATTGATGAGAGTCACGGCGTAGCTGACACCAATTGTTTTCCCTTCCCTACCATCTCCGATGTGAATTATTCAAAAATAATAAAAATAGAACAACTCAATGTTGATGGTAAAGATATACACTTTTGCTACTGCATGTTTTCCCGTGAAGGAGTGCACGGAGGCTTTCTATGGCTGTGGGAATAAAGACCGCTTTGCCATAACAGACGCCGCGACATGTACAGGAAGGATTTTGATTGTACCTCCGAAAGAAAAAATCCTGTCCCAGCCGTGGATTGAACCCGGGACCACAAAGTCTAAAGATAATACGAAATGTGTATTGTAAACAAGCAGCCGAGATGAGGGTTAACAGTAATGTAGGAGAATTTCAAACGATAGAGGTAGGTGTCACACAAGGATGTGTAATGTCACCAGATCCTTTCTCCTTGTGTACATAGAATATTATGTGAATATAGAAGGCGTGTCAGGAATAGCAACGCACAATCTGAGTAATCTGAGATATGCTGACAATACAGTCCTAATTGCAGGGATTGAACAATAACTTCAAGCCCTGTTAGACGCGGTAGTATAAGAAATTGAAAACAAAGCCCTCAGTATAAACAAGAAGAAAATAGAAGTATTGGTTGTTTTAAAGAAATACACACCGCCAAAATACAGTATTAATATCAATTCATCATCATCATGTGCCGCCCCCGCAACGAAGGTTGATTGCAACCTATCTCCAACATCTCCTGTCTCTTGTCTTGGTGGTGCACTCTGCTATACTGTAACCTGTCCATCGTGTGATGTTACTCTCCCACTTGTATCTCTGCCTACCTCTTGCTCGCTTCCCTTTGACTTTACCCTCAAGTAAGGTCTTCAACAAGGTGTCATGTCTTTTAATGTGTCCAAACTATTTTGTTTGCTTGATCTTTATGTGTGTATTTAGGATCAACGCCTTCGAGCTGAAATGCTACAGGAAGATACTTAGAATATCATGGAAGGATAAAATCAGAAACTCAGATATTATAAACACACTGAATATTCCAGAGTGTTGGTTACTAAACACAATAACAAAAAGAAAACTACGCCTGTTTGGTCATATAAAGAGACATAACTGTTTAGAAAGACAAATAATGGAGGGAAGAGTACCTGGGTAGAGGAGAAGGGGCAGACCAAGAATACGATGGACTGACGACATTAAAGATAATATGAATACATCGCTAGAAAATGCAAGCCACATCGCCCAAGACAGAGAGAGGTTCGGAGATCAATGGGAAGACAACGTTCTGGAAGGAATACGTCACATGACACATGATCTTTATTTCTCTTAGTAGTTCCTTCTTCATATTAAGTGTTTTAGTACCTCTTTATTTGTTTTCTTCTCTTTCCATGATGTTCTCCCTATTCTTCTGTATACCCATATCTCAAGGGCATCAATTTTGTCTTCTAATTGTTTATTTAGCGTCCATACTATCAGTTAAGCACACTTAAATCAAGTGGATAAAGTTAAGTATCTTGACACCATTTAAACATCAGATGACCGGTGCTCAAATGAGATAAAGAGCAGGATAGCACAGGTCAAATCATCATTTCAAAAGATGAGAAACAGTATATGCAATGGAGTAGTACCAATGAATACTCGAGTTAGAGTGCTATGATGTTATAGGGCATTAAGCCAGCCCTTCTTTATGAATGCGAAGCATGGACGGCAAACAAAAGAACTCAAAATAAGCTAGAGGCAACTGAGATGTGGGTTTTTTTTAGAAGAATGATGAAAATTCCATGGACAGCCAAGAAAACTAAATATAGAAGTACTCATATTCGATGGGGTAAAAAGACAAATTGATCATTGTCTGGAATACGTGCCTACCAATTTAATTTAATTTTAATTATTTATCTTATCTAGGTTTATCAATTTATGTTTATTAATTTCTAAGACATTTATTTTCAAAGGTGTTTAGTCTTTGCTCTAATTTTGCTGTTGCAAATAGACAGTAACAAACAGTAATAGATGCGTCATAAATTGTTGTACCAGGTTTTTTAGTGTGTTGCTATCGCGACCGATCGTCAATAGAAGACATATTCTCTGAGGCCTTCATTCGTTCCTTTTCTTGTTTATTTCCGTGTTGTGGTCAATATTTATATACTTGAAATAGCATGCCAAAAATATATATAAATACTGACTAATGGAATGTTACAATAATCAAAAATGTACTATAAATAATTGAAGGACTGTTTACTTTTTGCAGTTAGGTCTTATACTATCGTCGTTGGTCACAGTTGCTATTTGTTCCTTCCCTTTTTTACCCCACCCCTTTTGAAACCCTTTCTTACCCTGTATGTGATGCCGTCCATTGTTGTGAGGGGTATTCATGAGACCATCTCTACTATCACTGTTAACCTTTACTTCGTACGCACTGTATATCAGTTGATCTGTTACTTCTTCGGCATCAAAGTGTTCCGTAAAGTTAAGTATGTTTTCTTCTTGACTATTACCTAGATTTGTGTTCTCTTATTTTGTGTGCTTCACATACACTGTTTTTTCCAGGGCCGTGCTGTGATGCAGAGGGACGGCCGCATAAGGCGGCACCAATCAAAATACATTGTCAGGGGCGGCATTTCGAAGACTTGCTTCATACTGAGAAAAAATACCGCATGATGCTAACTTTTCCCGCTACTTTTTCTGCCACTCCTTATGTTCATGTCTCCTTTGATTTTGTCTTTCCTTTCCTTCTTCTTCCCTTGTTTCTGTCTCTCCTCTCGTCACTTATGTCACTCTTTCTTTCACCATAATTCTTTATAGTGGTCTTCTCTGTGTGTTAGTTCTTGTCCTGACGAAGACTATATATTCGAAACGTTGTTTATTTCTGTTATGTATTTCTGCTTATCAAGCTTTTGCTAATGTTGTTAGTGTTAATTACTGCAACGCTCCCCACTAATTTTAGTCCCCCCCCCCCCCCCCAAATCAGTTGTGTAGCATCATGAACTCGAGATGACCTAAAACAAACAAGACCACATTGAGCTTGATGTTTAACAATTGATCGCAGAAGTGTGTACTAGCATTAGACATCATCAAGTGTTGTGTAGCAACAGTATAGACGCGTCATCAAATCTTGTGTAGTATCACGAACTCAAGATGACCCAAAACAAACATGACGAATATTGGACTGGATGTTTGACGATTGATCGCAGAAGAAGAAACAGAAGCAGTCAGGAATAACATTTTATGTTCTCATTTTGTTTAAAGCACTGGTCACCGCAGTAATCTCTATAGCTATACTGCTCTTACGATGAACGCTGCACACTCCTGTCTAGTTCTTCCCTTCACAACGAGCTGTTAAGGACAAATCACTACGTACACGCCTAACAACAGAACAATCAGTGTATATAATCACATAATCTTTCCCTGAATTCTTACTGACTCAGATTTGAGTCTTATGCACCTTAGATTTAACTGCAATAGAGCACTACATCCTACTATCAAGTGTTCTAACTATCCGGAAGTAAGTTTGACAATTTTCGGGAACACATCTATTCCGCGCAATACGACACAACCTCCAGCAAGTACACACTTTGTATGACTTCCTCAGCACGCCCGATCAACGACTTCTTTTATCCGTTGCGAGAAGTGAGCTTCTCAATTCTGTAATCTTCTTCTTCTTCTCGTTCGCAGTTTGAAATGTCTACACAGCAAGTCCTGTTTTCTTAATAAATGCTGCTGTATTTGAAAGTTCCTCAGTGCTCCTATACATCTTTATGTGGATATCCATCTCTGTGAGGCAGTGTTCTTCCCGTAACTGGTTTAGTGTATTGCAGTCTTGCAGGATATGTTCAATGGTCTCTGCTGCCCGCCCACAAGGGCACAGTGGTGATGAATTCTGTAATCAATAATAAGCAACCCACCACACATGTCAACTTCATCCACGGACATATAGATATATATTGTTATATATCTAGAAGTCTTGAAGGCAGGGGGGGGGGGGGTCTATCTTCTGTATGATCAAGAGGTCGAGGGATCGAATCTCGCATGCGTCGTCTTATGTGAAAAGTGAATTTTTTTCCTGTCGATACCTGAGGATTATTTATCGAAGCTACGGAGTTACGTGCTAGGAGTGGTACTTTCAGCTGGCCTGTTCGTAGGGAGGGACGGAGTACATATAGGGTAATCCTGGTACAATGACGTCAATTCCTTACACCCTTCAATCTTTCCTTAATATATACATCTCTATATATCTAGATGTCTTAACTTTATCTCTCTCTCTCTCTCTCTATATATATATATATATATATATATACATGAGTCATGTAGAGATTTTTGTTTTTATGTTTTCAAAGTCGCGCTCCTATGACTCTGACATACTTGCTATTGTCAAGACTAAACTTAGTTTGAAAAAGTAACATCAGTTTTAGAGTTAAAATCACACTTTATAACTTACTAACGCTTTCTGTTACAGTGTATGATTGTCAGAGTATTCTCTGCAGACTTGGATAAACGAATGCAGGTCTTTGAGCACAAATGTTACAGTCGAATTATGATTGCTTTCTATAGAGAACATAAGACAAATGTGTAGTAAAAAATAAAATAGAGATGCTTGCAAATCAACCCGAATCGTTGCTTCCAATAGTGAAACGACGAAAAGTTTAATAATTTGGACATGCATACCGGCATGATTTCTTCTCAAACACGACAGTTACACTCTACAGAACAATCTAAAGTGAAAGAAGAAGAGGGGTATAAAGCATAAAAGACTGGATAGTCTAAGATTTTTTCACACTCATCGAATGCGAATTATTACAAGGAACTTGTCCTGTTCTATCCATGTATGCCACTAGGTGTCATGGGGAACCGAAGTCTTCTTTATTTAACTAACTGTGATGCCACTGCTATAGTGCAGCCATGATGTTCTAGTATTTCTCTATCTATCCATCTTCCCCTGGGTAGTCTATTGTTTTTCTTTTCAGATGAGCTTTAATTGAAGGCTAATTGAAGAACAATCAAATATCTGGCATTAAAAAACACTAAGAAATAACACAAAACCCAAAATTTTCAACTCCTGCATAATTCCAACATTAACATATGGATGCGAAAGTTGGAAAGCAACATCAAACTTAGATCAAAGACTAAACACCTTTGAAAATAAATGTGTTAGAAGGCTACTAAACATACGTTGGTCAGACTTCAAATGAAACACAGTTGTCAGACAAGAATCAAAAGAAGAATATGTATCCACCTATATTAGAAAACGTCGCTGGAATTACATCGGACACGCGCTACGAATGGATACTGAAAGACTCCCCTGTAAAGCTTTGATGTGGTCACCAAAAAGCAAGAGAAAACGAAGAAGACCAAAAGAAACTTTACATAGAACTATTACAAGAACTATTATTGCACCATCGGTATCAGAAACAATGAAAATCTAAAGACAATTGCAATAAAACGAGAAACATGGAAATCTATGACATCCGCCCTATGTGCCGTCTGTGGCCCTAGAGGAATAACTAACTATAGATAGAATGCGATCTGGTTCCATTCTGATTAGGTGGCGAACCATTTGATCCTCTGTGTGTCTATTCTTCTCACGGTATTTTTTCATCAGATTTTCGTATAGTGTCATTTTTATTCTGTCTCTTTTTGTTACCTCCAGCGCTGTTCTCATGCCCTTCATTTCGCATACGACGAGTATTATGTTCTTGTTTCTCTGTCTGGGTTCAGTTCTGGCATTGATAACACAGTGTCGGCATGAACACTGTATTTATTAACGCTCTTTTGGAGATCATGTCGATGTTCTGGTGTTTCAGCAGTGCTGCTAATTGATATAAAACTGCGTTTGTTTTCTGACATCTTATCTCTATTTAGTCTCCCATCTTCCAAGAACACGCTGACTCGATACTCCCACAGACTATAATCCCACACATGTTCAGCGTGTGTCATGAAATTCAAGGCACGCATAAGATTCATTAGCCACACTAGGGCAGACGATCAATACTAACGGATGAAATGAGATACTAATGGACTTATCCACACCTTCTTTCCACAATTAGGAAGGTGACCGGGATGGAGGGGGGGGGTCTGAAAAGTTTGACAGTTGTTTTGTTTACCGCCCGTGTGTTGCCGGGGCCCGAGAGAGGAGTAAAGAATAGCAACACTATTTACCTTCCATGCATGTCATAAGAAGCGACTAATGAGGTTATAGAATGCGCAGATATCGCAGCAATGCTGTAAATCATGACACAACGCATTCCGTTCTCGGGACTACATCCTGCTGATCTGCAGGATTTTGAGAATGAACGCAGAAGTTTTGTTTACGGAAGGGGATGTGGGGGGGGGGGGGGAGAGAGAGGTTTGCAAAAGTTGACAACACCAATTAAAAAAAAATTATATGAACGAAATTGCTTTAATGTGAATATTTGTTCAGGAATATTGAAATAAATCAAAAAGGATTTGCGTATTCTTTTTTCAAAATTAGTTTCGTATTTTTTCTGCAAAATTAGTTTCGTATTCTTTCTGCAATATTAGTTTAAGGACCGGAAGGAGGACCTTACATCATTTTTTAAAGATATAATTATGCAGGTAGAGGGAAGTGTCCTTCGATTCTCGACAGTTTTTTATAGTGTGCTGGGAGAAGGGGGGGGCAGGGGACAACAATTGTTGAGGTAATTTTCCATATAAAATTCCTACGCAAAAAGTTGATAATCGTTTGAAAGTCTTAACTTATAATTTATTTATAATTGTGTCACGTTGAGCTCGTTCTTAAATTTCTGCAGTTTGGTAGGATGTAGCACGACCGGGCTCCAGTAAAGACTTACTCCAGTAAAAACGTGGAAGACAGTAGGAAAACGGTACACCATATTATAATATCCATTTTATATCCAGTTTGTTCTAAGATAATATTGAACTGTCACGTAAACATTGAACAGAATGTCAACATGACATGAAAAGCTTCTATTCTTTTATTATTATCGTGCAATTTCATTGGTCGGCTGTGATTTTTTTAAATCGACTCCAAGAATATAAATAGTCACGAACCAAAATCACGACAATAATCAAACATGTAACGAATGAAGTATTGTTTACTTTCTGTGCAGAAGTCTTTTCTGCCGACGGTTTCGGATGTAATCAGGCAAAAAAGGAATTATTTATTTTGTACAGCACAAATAAAGAGGTGTTAAAGACACTTAATATGAAGAAAGAACTACTAAGAGAAATAAAGATCAGGCAAATAAAATATTTTGGACACATTAAATGACATGACACCTTATTGAAGACCTTACTTGAGGGTAAAGTCAAAGGGACGCGAGCAAGAGGTAGGCAGAGATACAAGTGGGAGAGTAACACCACACGATGGATAGGTTATAGTCTAGTAGAATGCACCACCAAGAAACGAGACAGGGGATGTTTGAGATTCATTGCAGCCAACTTTCGTTGCGGAGACGGCACTTAATTATGATGACTGTTTGTATCTTTTTCTAATGTAATATTGAGTGAGCTCAGTAAAACGGTTCACCATATTTAACAACCATTTTATATTGTGTTTGTTCTAAGATTTTATTGAGTAAAAACTTTGCATAACGGTTCACCATATTTAACATCCGTTTTATATTGTGTTTGTTCTAATGTTATAATGAGTGAGTGTGGGAGACAGCAGTAAAACGGTACACAATATTATAATATCTATTTTATATTTTGTTTGTTCTAAGGTAATATTGAACAGTCACAATAACGCACACTGTCACGGTTGACATGTAGGCTATCACGAACATTTATTGTAGTTGTCCGTGCAGCTATGGAAAGCCGTAAGTACATCGTTAAAGTGAAGGGGGGTTTTTTTTTTTTTTTTTTTTTTTTTTGGAAATCGTTCCCCTTTACCACACAAATATAATGTAGCCCCGGTAAGCAGGTGAAAAGGAATGTGATGACCTATATTTTTTATGTTTGTGTGTTTTTAAAAAAAAAACAGAGATACGGTTTTTTTTTAGAAGAACGATAAAAATGCCACGAACAGCTAAGAAAACTAATGTAGAGGTCATCTTCATAGGGCACAGTTAGACACATAGTACGCTCTGGCCATCCATTGCACCTGATTTTCTCCCAGTTGTCTCGACTTTGTCTTGCCACTGGACCAAGATAAAACTTAGGAGAGAGAGTGTGGTTGACGATTAGCGCAACTCTTCCACACTATAAACCAACTTCAGCGCTAGTCATTTCTCAACCCATTTATTTACTTATCTTTACTAATTAAATATGAAGAGAACAAAGTGTGAATCAATCCTTGCGGAAGAATTCAGACAAGAAACTTCAAGACAGAAGCGGACACGTAGAAAAGAAAAAACATCTCAACCTCACACAGATACCTTCTATTGTTGTCAATTCTGTAAAAGAACATTTTGTGCGCGCATTGGACTTGCTAGTCATTTAAAAACGCACTATTAACTTTATTATTTTATTATTTATTGTTATTATTATTATGGTTGAGTTTTTGGTCATCGTCGATCACGACGGACGAACATCAGAGGTCATCAGAAATGATGAAGTGAAAATACACGTGTCTCTAAAAAACTTAGTCAACATGCTTTCTGTCTTTGACCACACGGTATACAATAATAAAGCTGCGGATTTTTAATTTGAACCAGGTCTGCTCAGATGACACCCACTCGCTTCACAACTTTAGTTTAGCACGCTTTCTGTCTTCGACCACGCGGCATCTCTAAAAAACAGCTGCAATTTTAATCCATACTTCCAACGTTTATATTCCCAAGCTGCTATGAATATGGACCGGTCGATCGGCAAACAGACAACACACAGACACTGCACATCCTTCTTCTTCTTTCTGTCCTCAGGTGTTGAGAGGAGAGTGAGTGTACGATCTTTTGCCCTTCTATTTGCCTCTTCTGTTGTTATATTTCCGAGTGTCTGTGATACACTATATATCCACCTTTTACGAGGGTGTCCAATAGGTCTACTGTTTTTGTATCGTTTGTTAACGGTTTCTTGAATAATTCTTTGCTCTTTCTGTCTGATTATATGGCGAAACCATTTAACTTGTTTTTTTAAAAAATGTATTCTAATGTTGACGTGATCCCTAATTGGTTTTTTTAGTTCTTTATTTCTGATTTTGTCTCTCAAGCTAACTCTATACGTCATACGTCTTCCAATCACATTTCATTTCAGTGGTGTTAATTTTATGAATTGTTCTAGAATCCAATATCCAAGTTTGACACTGATAACACAACGTTTGTAGAAAAATAGTGTTGAATATATTCCACTAGTTTTCTTTGTTTCTAGTGTGATATCTTTGTTTTGTAGTGAAGGTGTTAATTGACCGATGACCTGACACGTTTTATTATTTATTGCATCTATTTCTGAGTCTTGTTTGTTGTCATATCTAAATGTACTGTCAAGATATGAGAACTCATCTACTTGTTCTATGCGCCTCCAACAGAGAAATAAGATAGATGGTCATGAAAAGAAATAAGAAATAAGATAGATGGTCATGAAAAGAAATAATAAATAAGATATATGGTCATGATAATAAATAATAAATAAGATAGATGGTCATGATAAGAAATAAGAAATAAGATAGATGGTCATGAAAAGAAATAATAAATAAGATATATGGTCATGATAATAAATAATAAATAAGATATATGGTCATGATAAGAAATAAGAAATAAGATAGATGGTCATGAAAAGAAATAATAAATAAGATATATGGTCATGATAAGAAATAAGAAATAAGATAGATGGTCATGAAAAGAAATAATAAATAAGATATATGGTCATGATAAGAAATAAGAAATAAGATAGATGGTCATGAAAAGAAATAAGATATATGGTCATGATAAGAAATAAGAAATAAGATAGATGGTCATGATAAGAAATAAGAAATAAGATAGATGGTCATGAAAAGAAATAATAAATAAGATAGATGGTCATGAAAAGAACACAATTTGAATATTTAGTAACAACTGAAAAGCTCAAGGATAGAAGAAACATAGGACGACAAAGAGAAGCTTTTGGATGGATTGTCACTATGGTATGTGGAAATGTCACCAACTGAAATTATTAACAACACAAGCGATAGACAGTTGTGAAGAAACATGATCGCCTACGTCACTCAGCATGGCAGTTAATTGATTCACTGATTGATCATTATTTGTTTGTTCAGTAGGAGACTAACGCATCTTTGAGCCTAGGTGCGTTCCTTCAATCTGACTCTTGTGGTTATATCAGGGCGTAATTGTGGCCTAATGATCTGTGATTAGATTTAAACTTAGCTATTATTGTGCTTGAAATTTTTTTTCGGAAAAGGAGATTGATTGTGTTAGGTGTCCCAGTGAGCGTTCATCTGATGTTGTTTTGACCTGCTTTAGTGTTTATCTTGTCTAGTGGAATTTGTTCTGAAAAGGAAGTCCCGAAGACTGAGAAGTCACATGTTCCGAAAGCTGAAAATTGGCGAGACAGACCTGTGCAATTGTAGACTGAGCCCAGAAATTGCAGAACATATTCTTCATGCCTGTCAACTCTACCAATAACAGAGGGAGAAAATATGACCTACTGAGACGGCACTGCTTCCAGATCTGAGGGGTTCCATGGATGACCTGAAGCGAATCACACAATTCATTGAAGCTATTGGTGCTGTAACCTGATATCTGACTGAAGCTATTGGTGCTGTAACCTGATATCTGACTGAAGCTATTGGTGCTGTAACCTGATATCTGACTGAAGCTATTGGTGCTGTAACCTGATATCTGACTGAAGAACGATAAAAAAGAAGAAGGACGTTCTTCTTGCTTTATCATCAAAAGTACAAAATTGGTTTGTCAACTTTTGCAATCTCCCCCTCCACCCCATCTCTACTGTTCTGTAGTTACTCGAAATTTCAAATATTGACAAACTGCACCGTTAAAATACGACTCAACAACCTGGCATTCAAGCATAACAGTAGATACGACTTTGGTAAAGGTTAAAGGGGAAGGTTACATAAACAAAGCTGTTCACTTAATTTCTCAACGGTTGGACTTTTTAAAAAACTAAAACACTAATAAATGCTAAAGGGTTACCATGTTTTTTTAAATATTTTTGTTGTTGTTGGTAATATATGTTTTGTTCTATTCCTCTAAATTGGGAGGGAGATTGAACCTCTCAACTCTATGCTCCCTGTCTACAGGCGTGCATCAAAGAAGGACTTTATATGAAATTGCATGGAAACTGCGACGCAAGGTAATTTCCGCTATTTGTTAAAGTGAACGACGAGCAGGCCAATGATGATAACGACATCAGATCAAATCAGATTACAATTAATGCCCTTATTGAGCTTTCCATGCGACAACTGGTACTAATTTTATAGTAGCGAACAGGAGAAAACAGTAGACAAAGTGAACACCTTTTGCAGACTAGCTCAAAAATACATCCTTAGCGAGTGTTGTTTCACATTACATCAAGGTTGCCATTGAGAACATTTTTGCGACAATGAGAGTGAGTATTAACCTGTCAAGTCTGTTGCATTCCTTGAAGTCTTATAGTCATTACCATGAAATATAAATTGGAACAAAACACACGACGTTGTCGGAAGTCTATATCCTATGGCAGACATTTTGTTGTTGAAGTGGGCTGTTCATAAATTACGTCAACACTTTGGGGGTTGGCGTAAAACTTTATATGAAATTGCATGGAAAACTACATGCTCATGCAGGGTCGTAGATACGACTTTGTTACTAGGGTACAGAAGTTCAAGAAAAGTTATTCACGTCATATTGGTGGACCTTTTTTATGTGAACCTCTATATTACAATTATTCTTTGGAGTTTTAACGTAAGACAAAGGGGGAAGGAGTTACTTCTTCTCATGTGATATATTCTTTCTAGAACGTGGTCTTCCTTATCGATTCTCTGAACACTCCGCGATTCTGGGCGAGTTGATCTGTCGCAGCTAGAGACATGTTTAAGCAATCTGATGTATCTCTGCACCATTGTCGTCTTGAGCGCATCCTTCCTCCGTTGCCGTTAACTCTGCCTAAAGCTATTAATCTTTCTGTGCTGTTATGTCTCTTTATATGACCCAAAAAAACCACACCTTTCTTGTTAAGATGTTGTTAAGGAACCATCCCTCTTCGACGTTTATTGATCTTAATACTTTCTGATTTGTCTTTTTAGCTGTCCAAGGGGTTACTATCTGTATTGCATTACTTGTTTTGTAGTATACAATAACCAAATGGTCAGAGGGTGTCCGACAAAGTGGATGGTGCCGCAGTAATCTAATGAACAAATAGTCAAGCAAAATGAATTAAACAGGTTACTAAAACACTTACCTTGCCTATTAATTTAAAAAAATATATTTAAAAAAAGTATATATAAAAAAACATACAATAAAAGTAAACAGGAAGATTCTCCACGTATCGGCTCAAATTGAAACTTTTTCAAAAGGCAAACAACAGAAAACAACAAAATAAAAAACAAAATAGATGACTAGATTTCATCAAGCCCCGTCTCCATAGCGCAGGGATGCGTTGTTTGTCTCTTGAAAAAGGTTCAATTTGAGCCGATACGTGGAGAATTGTCCTGTTTACTTTTATTGTATGTTTTTTTATATATACTTTTTTAAAATATATTTTTTTAAATTAATAGGCAAGGTAAGTGTTTTAGTAACCTGTTTAATTCATTTTGCTTGCCTATTTGTATTATACAGATGGTTGTGGGAGTTCATGGCACAGGTTGGAAAGAGAATTGTGAGTGAAGTCAGCGGTGCATTTACTACGATTACAGGTAGTATGATTATACCGATGACAAGGGCAATGACATCCTCAATGAGCACATTAACAAAGATTTAGAATGACTAGGCACGCAAATAGTGGTTGTAGTCTGTGAAGCGGTCTAAGCTGACAAGAATCAATTTCATATTTATGCATGGGCATGTCGCTGTCCGAAGAAATGAACGCACAGACAGGCTTGCTGGTATGGCACAATAGGAGCCAGACGAGCAATTCACTGGGCTGATCTACTGTATTCTCTTATTGTAATTTGTAGATTGACCGACGTAAAAAATACTTGTCAATCTGCAAGCCTGATCAGACTACAGGAACAACAGGACAAGAAGGAAGTGGCTAAACAAGAACGTTATAATTTTACACACGAAAACTCACAAATGATATTCTTTTAGGTAACCTCCCCCCCCCCCCCCCATCCTCCACTAAGGGAGATTTATCTATGATGCAGGGTCGATGGTTATATTTGGAGTGAGGATAAGTTTTCGAGTAACTAATTTTGTAGCACTTAATTTTTCCATGTTCGTTCTCAAACTCCTGTAGATTAGCAGGATGTAGGCCTAGTCCGGAGAATGGAATGCATTGTATCATGGTTTAATAACTTGCATAATGTCAGGGTCATATTGATCCTATATGGGATGTGACAGTAATCCTCATCCCAATACTACTTTAGTCGCTTCTGATGACATCAATGGCAGGTAGCAATGTCACTGTTGTTTAATATTTCGGGCTTCGGCGACATCCGATATGTTTTGTAGTGCTAAATATCAAGTTTTATTTTTCTAAAAGATCGGGGGGGGGGGGGTTGAACCGTTAACCCTCTCCCTCATACAAGAGCAGATAACACTACGTGATGGGAATGAACAAAATACGGGAGCTATCAGTCGACATAGGCTACCCATCGCCATCTGCTACAAGAGACTGCGCACTTGTGTGTACGCCCGGAATGTCGTGTCGTCGGTTCTGCTAACTACTAATCACTAATCGAGCACAGTACACAAGATCATAAACATGGCTTGTTTACTTGAGTAAGAAAATCAGGGCACAAAACCAGCAGTGTTCCCCCCTTATGACTGGTGGCATGTAAAAAGCAGCGGTTGGGCCAGCCTACTTGTATAGCAGTTTTAACAGCACACTAAACCGGATACAAATTGCTGTCAAAAAAATCTAGGGCTATTCGGTTTTCCAATACGCTAAGTATACATAATACATGCATACAAACATCCAGTCGAGCCTTGTTAGTGTAATTAAACTTCCTTCTTCTCATAGCACAGGAAGCTTATTTGTAGGAGGACTTCGAAACAATTGTGGTAGGAACTTCAGGTACAGTGTTCATATTTCTTAGATTTATATCCTTATCTATTGTACTAATCAAATCAACCAGAAGCATATGATTAGTTAGTATTTACGTTACTTTTCTCACTTATCCTTATCTATTGTTCGAATTAACCAATAGCATATAATTATTTACACATCTAAGCATATTTATCCATTGTTCTAATTAACCAATATGTATATAGTTAATATTAATATTTCTTATCCACTGTTCTAATCAACAAATATAGTTAATATTTACATTATTTATCCATTGTCCTAATCAAACAAACATAGTTAAAATTTAGAGCATATTGTTACATTATTTATCCAGTGCTCTAATCAACCAATAGGCCTATAGTTAATATTTGCATTTCTTATCCATTGTTCTAAGCAACAAATATAGTTAATATTTACATTATTTATCTATTGTTCTAATCAAACAAACATAGTTAATATTTAGGGTCTACTGTTGCATTATTTATCTAGTGTTCTAATCGACCAATAGGCACCTATACGTTAATATTTACATTTATTATCCATTATTCTGATCAACCTATAGGCCTATTCAATATTACGAATTCAGTTAATATTTAGGGTCCTACTGTTACATTATTTATCCATAATTCTAATCAACCAATATAAGATAATATGTATATTTCTTATCGATATTTCTAATCAACATTAAGTCTTATCCAATATTAAGAATTACGAATGACGTACCAAGGTGGGGTGGGGGCGTAGTTAGAGCTTTGCTATAATAGCAGATGATAGGGGGGCGTAGTTAGAGCTTTGCTATAATAGCAGATGATGGGGGGCGTAGTTAGAGCTTTGCTATAATAGCAGATGATAGGGGGGCGTAGTTAGAGCTTTGCTATAATATCAGATGATAGGGGGCGTAGTTAGAGCTTTGCTATAATAGCAGATGATAGGGGGGGGGGCGTAGTTAGAGCTTTGCTATAATAGCAGATGATAGGGGGCGTAGTTAGAGCTTTGCTATAATAGCAGATGATAGGGGGGGCGTAGTTAGAGCTTTGCTATAATAGCAGATGATAGGGGGCGTAGTTAGAGCTTTGCTATAATAGCAGATGATAGGGGGGGCGTAGTTAGAGCTTTACTATAATAGCAGATGATAGGGGGGGGAAATGTCGATACATTACATCAACAACTAGATGGGGCAGGGAGGATCTGAAAACGTTTAACAGTTGGTAACATGTTAACAAGGGGGAGAGAGGGTTGACAAAAGTTGAAGTCAAAAGATTCTTATATATTACATAACCTATCAATAAGATTTTGTAAATGTTCATCTTGTTCATTCTTGAACTCTTGTTCTCTCATGTAGCAGGACCATGGTCAACTCTTGCTTGTTCTCTCATGTAGCAGGACTATGGTCAACTCTTGCTTGTTCTCTCATGTAGCAGGACCATGGTCAACTCTTGCTTGTTCTCTCATGTAGCAGGACCATGGTCAACTCTTGCTTGTTCTCTCATGTAGCAGGACCATGGTCAACTCTTGCTTGTTCTCTCATGTAGCAGGACCATGGTCAACTCTTGCTTGTTCTCTCATGTAGCAGGACCATGGTCAACTCTTGCTTGTTCTCTCATGTAGCAGGACTATGGTCAACTCTTGCTTGTTCTCTCATGTAGCAGGACTATGGTCAACTCTTGCTTGTTCTCTCATGTAGCAGGACCATGGTCAACTCTTGCTTGTTCTCTCATGTAGCAGGACCATGGTCAACTCTTGCTTGTTCTCTCATGTAGCAGGACCATGGTCAACTCCTGCTTGTTCTCTCATGTAGCAGGACCATGGTCAACTCCTGCTTGTTCTCTCATGTAGCAGGACCATGGTCAACTCCTGCTTGTTCTCTCATGTAGCAGGACTATGGTCAACTCTTGCTTGTTCTCTCATGTAGCAGGACCATGGTCAACTCCTGCTTGTTCTCTCATGTAGCAGGACCATGGTCAACTCTTGCTTGTTCTCTCATGTAGCAGGACCATGGTCAACTCCTGCTTGTTCTCTCATGTAGCAGGACTATGATCAACTCCTGATTGTTCTCTCATGTAGCAGGACCATGGTCAACTCTTGCTTGTTCTCTCATGTAGCAGGACCATGGTCAACTCCTGCTTGTTCTCTCATGTAGCAGGACTATGGTCAACTCTTGCTTGTTCTCTCATGTAGCAGGACTATGGTCAACTCCTGCTTGTTCTCTCATGTAGCAGGACCATGGTCAACTCTTGCTTGTTCTCTCATGTAGCAGGACCATGGTCAACTCCTGCTTGTTCTCTCATGTAGCAGGACTATGGTCAACTCTTGCTTGTTCTCTCATGTAGCAGGACTATGGTCAACTCTTGCTTGTTCTCTCATGTAGCAGGACCATGGTCAACTCCTGCTTGTTCTCTCATGTAGCAGGACCATGGTCAACTCTTGCTTGTTCTCTCATGCAGCAGGACAATGGTCAACTCCTGCTTGTTCTCTCATGTAGCAGGACCATGGTCAACTCTTGCTTGTTCTCTCATGCAGCAGGACAATGGTCAACTCCTGCTTGTTCTCTCATGTAGCAGGACCATGGTCAACTCCTGCTTGTTCTCTCATGTAGCAGGACTATGGTCAACTCTTGCTTGTTCTCTCATGTAGCAGGACTATGGTCAACTCTTGCTTGTTCTCTCATGTAGCAGGACCATGGTCAACTCCTGCTTGTTCTCTCATGTAGCAGGACCATGGTCAACTCTTGCTTGTTCTCTCATGCAGCAGGACAATGGTCAACTCCTGCTTGTTCTCTCATGTAGCAGGACCATGGTCAACTCTTGCTTGTTCTCTCATGCAGCAGGACAATGGTCAACTCCTGCTTGTTCTCTCATGTAGCAGGACCATGGTCAACTCCTGCTTGTTCTCTCATGTAGCAGGACTATGGTCAACTCTTGCTTGTTCTCTCATGTAGCAGGACTATGGTCAACTCTTGCTTGTTCTCTCATGTAGCAGGACCATGGTCAACTCTTGCTTGTTCTCTCATGTAGCAGGACCATGGTCAACTCTTGCTTGTTCTCTCATGTAGCAGGACTATGGTCAACTCTTGCTTGTTCTCTCATGTAGCAGGACCATGGTCAACTCCTGCTTGTTCTCTCATGTAGCAGGACAATGATCCTACTAGATTTATAGCAGAGTGGAGTATGGAAATGCGTTGTTGCAGATTTATTTGCGACAATGGCCCGAAATATCCGTCTTCGGCATTGCTTTGTGAATTTGAAAATGTTTTAGAAAAATCTGCAAAAAATTATGCAATTTTTCTTACTTTTTCTGCAAAAATTAATGTTTTTAGGTGAATGTTTTAAACCGTATTGATGTAATTAGGCAAGGAAAAAAGGGTGGAAGGGGGTGGGGAAGTGTCCCTGATTTATTAAAAATTTGCTGAAAAGGGATCATGGTCGTATATATGAATACTTCGTCTTCTTCCACGTTCGTTCTCAAACTCCTGCAGATTAGCAGGATGTAGTCCGGAGAACGGAATGCGCTGTGTCATGGTTTACAGCATTGCTGCGATATCTGCGCATTTCGGTCTGACACATCCGACTTCAGCATGGCTTTGGGTCACTGACACTATATGGGATGGGACAGCCAACTCCATCCCATAACTCCATCATTAGTTGCCTTTTACGACACGCGTGGAAGGTAAACAGTGTTGCTATTCTTTGCTCCCCTTTCAGGCCCCGGCAACACATGGGCGATATATGAATACTATAATGAGGGGTTTGGGGTGCAAAGCCTCTCGCATTGCTCTCGTACGGACCCAAGGTTAGAAGATAACCAAGCGGTGCACTCTGGACACAGAAATACAGCTGGTCTTGCTGTATTCCTGGCTAACACTTTTAGGCTCGTATCCGTGGATGTAGATGCGGTAGATGGAATTAGAATTGCCTGCAGACAGGAAGTATCTCCGAATCATCTACGCCACTACATCCAACATCACTGTCGGCATACAGTGATGCAAGGTAGCTGTGCATTCCGTCTCCGCCGGCTTAAAAAGCAGAAAAATTAGAGGTGCGACCAATATACGGTAACATACGGTGATCTTATGAATACACACCAAATCTGGAAAAGAAAACACGCTACGGGGCAGCGTAGCGTGAGTGTGTGAATCAATTCAGTGCCAAGGAAGTTACAATAATCCAGCACGAGACCGACTGGCGGAAGTGCTGTTCATGCTTGATAACACACAGAAGCCCACATGTCCCGTCACAATTGAACCCATTCAAAGTAGGAGTCATGACTCATGTATTAGATACACCCACTCGAATATGCACTTTTGGGTATGGAAACAAAATTTGAATACAGCTCACCATTGCACACAACACAAGCATGGAATTAATGTCGGGATTGCATTGTTCAATCGTCTTACCGAAGCAGTATTGAGACTCGAACTCTGGACACTGCGGGCGATGTAGAGGGAGGCGCAAGTCTATAACGACATTGCAAACTAAGCCCAACCAGAATTTTCGGCCGTTGCCCAACACGGCTCATACAGAGAGAATTGGATTGAGTACCCAAGGGCCCACTGCAAAGTGCAAAGTTCCTTGTCCGAGATTCGTATTTTACCTATGTTTTTGTATAATAGGCCTATACGCAATGGTGAAGAGATAAAATACACAGACCGCGCCTGGCGATGGATTGGAAGGCCATCTCAAGCGGACGAGGCGAGTGTGTGAGAACGGCACAGGTCAAATCCCAGACCCCCGACATGTTTGGCAAAGCAGCACCTCGTCTAGGAAGGTGTATCAACCCTGAGTCTAATCCGACCGTCGCCGTTACCCAACACGGCTCATACGGAAGAAATTAGGTCTAGGATCTAAGGGACACAGAGTGATAATGGATGGCTGTTCCTACACGATGAACAGCTCGCTGGCTGCGAAGCGCCTCGTGGGAGGAAAGACACGCAATGGGTGACGCAGGCAAACTAACAGCTCGTCTCGTGGCATATACCCCCTACGAGTAGAAGGCTCCTTCAATAAACATTGCACTAAACTGAAAGTTGAAACCTCCTGGATATGACAGAAAGCTTGGAGAAACCTCCCCACTGCCCATAGGAAGTAAGAGCTAATCACTCGCAATTCCTGCGGTTCCAGAAGAAGAAGGAGGAGTGTTACCTAATTTTGAAGACCTTTTTGTGAAAAATAGACAAGGGAGGGTTTTTTTTTAAACCGGGATTTTGGTTAATTTCCTAGTACTAAAAGTCAATGTTCAGATTTGTTAAGAAAGAGGTTAAACACCACATATCCTTCCCTTATCTACGGACCGGGGGGGGGGGGGATAATAAATTGTTGACATAATTTATGGACAGTCAAGAATAGTTTTCTCGAAAATATTTTTTGCACTTCGTTTTGGAAGATCTGTTTTGTTGTGGGGAAAACACTAAATTTTCAGAAAGTTATCGTAAGGGGGGGGGGGGGGACTGGGGTGTTTACCATATTATGGAATTATGTAGCTCTAAATAGTGTGCTCTATTTTATTTAAAAGGGGGAGGATTATTCAAGCATAGAGCACCCCCCCCCTTCCCATTTTACTTTAATCGTATCTACAAGCTTGAATGTAGTTACTGACTCGTACTGCTTGGACTAGAACACAACATATTAGGTATTGGCCTATTTTGTGTATTATTTGGTTCAAGTTAGCGCCCGAAATATTATGATAATAAATAAGCTAATATCCATAACGT
The DNA here is from genome assembly GCA_034231615.1 of Meghimatium bilineatum. NCBI lineage: Eukaryota > Metazoa > Mollusca > Gastropoda > Stylommatophora > Philomycidae > Meghimatium > Meghimatium bilineatum. Next base: position 9,479,743 of record CM067316.1, read on the forward strand.
TAGTTCAAGCTAGGGGATGTTCATTTATTAATTCAACAGTTTAGAAATTTTTTTACACCTGCCCCCCCCCCCCCTTGCTAACAGACTGACAATAATCCTGGGACAAACAAAACACACTGTTTAATTATGTCAAAAAATATAATGAACACCTGCCCATCTCAAAGGCAATTTTTGCAGAAAAAGTACAGAAAAAAATAAGGTTTTATCAGATTTCTCGATGTACCTAGAAATTCATACTATTGGCATATACAAAACTTGCTTGTTGACGTCAACTTTTTCGACTCCAACCAGTCAGCGGTTGTCAATCTTGACACCCTAATTGTTGGTGTAATATATTGACCGTCCCCTAACAATGTAACGGGGGATTTCATGTCTAACAATAGTTTGGAATGATGTTGACCAAAACGATCAGTGCAGGATTTACATATAAGCTACACAAGCTATAGCGTAACCCCCCCCCCCCCCCCCCACTTTCCTGAGCAATTGTCATATATACTTAAATATATTGCAGCATTTTTCCCCCAATGCCGAACGTCCGGAAAGCTTAAGGCCTTATCAAGTCTAAATCCGGCCCTGAAAACGATATAGTTTTAATAAATCCAATTTTCATACCATTGAGACTTAGGCATAGGACCTATATGTTTTGAGGCGTAGGGTTGGCTATATGTTTTGAGGCGTAGGGCTATATGTTTTGAGACGTATGGCTATATGTTTTCAGACTTAAGACTATATGCCTATGTTTATTTCCATACCATTCAAGCTTAAGTCTAGATCGTTGTTATCATAGCATGGAAACTTTGGCCTATATGGTTTGATTCTAAGAATTACGAGCAGTAGGCGCTATATCTGTTTTATACTTTTGTAATGTGGAAAATTGGAAAGGGGGGGGGGGGGAAGGAAGAAGAATCTATTAAGATATTAAAAAAAATTTCATACCAAAACGACTTCAAGTCTCAGCGTCTCACTATGCTTTTATGAAGAAGACTTTTACACAGAAGAGGTACACACGTAGGACTAATTGTAGATATGAAGCGAAGTGGGGGGCTTGCTTGTGTGAAGTAGGGCTACTGTATAAGTGTAGATGACAGATATGGGCAGAAGTGATGATAGGGTGAAATAATTACATCATAGTTAAGTACATGATGATTGTGTGTGCGTGCGCGCGTGCGGGTGTGCGTGCGGGTGTGCATGTGCGTGTGCGTGTGTGTGTGTGTGTGTGCGTGCGTGCGGGTGTGCGTGTGGGTGTGCGTGTGTGCGTGCGTGCGGGTGTGCGCGTGGGTGTGCGCGTGGGTGTGCGTGTGTGTGTGCGCGTGCGTGGGGATGCTTCATAAGGGGGATTAACCTATTTTGAATATAGGCTGAGGTTAAACAAGGGCACATTTTCACATTATTTCAAACAGGGACAATTATCTTGGCTGATGTGACTGATCAATGGTCACTTTTAGTATAATTTATGTAGTCAGCCAATGAAAAGTACAGAAAAAGTCTAATAGGTCAAGATAAGTGACGCTGTATGAAATCAGTACCGCCAAAGACGGATGTGTTGGGCCATTGGCGCAAATAAAACGGCAACACAACGCATTTCCATTCTCTGGACTATATTCAACTGGAAATCTTGTAGGACCATTGTCCTGTTACAAGAGAAATCCATTGGGAGTTTGAGAATGGACGCTGAAGAAGAAGAAGAAGAAGAAATATGAAATAAGTGTTTAGGATTATTATAAAAAATTAGTTTCGCCTTAATTTTGTATATTATTCTGTCATGTATATGGGGTCTTTTATTACGGTACATAGGCTTATTATGTTCTCGATTATTATGTTCAATTAATATTTCTATATGTATATATCGTGATTGCGTGCCCTAAACGGAAACAAAGAATAGTGACACTGTTGTCTGTCAGACATGTCATAAGAGGCGACTAGTGAGGTTGTGGATGTGGAGTTGGCTGTCCCATCCAATAAAGGTTCAGAGTAACTCAGAAGCATTGCTGAAGTAAGATAGCTTCGCCGAAAGGCGCAAACATCGCTACTATCGAAATGAAAAAGCAGACCAACTGGCTAAAGAAGATGCTGCCGAAGACCAACCAGATGTACTAATCACCTTCCATCAGAAAAAAACAGATGATCAAGTCAATAGGAAAGCCACAAACACCAACACAAGATGATTATCACATTATGAATAGATCAGGACAAGTTGTAATTCTACGCCTCAGAAAAGGACACAACCGACTCAGCAGTCACATGTATACAAAGTTCAAGATTGGCAACACGGGCATGTGTACATGTGGGCAGACATCACTGTGTGCAAAACATATACTTCAAGAGTGCTTTGAGCATGAAACACTGAGGCAGACATATTGGCCAGAGGAAACAACACTGGAATCAAAGCTCTATGGGCCACTGTATGAATTATAAAAGACAGTGAGTTTTATTCAGGAGACAGAATTACAGATATAGACATGTTTCAAGTGAACGAAAGAAGAATCGCAACCAAGCTGTAAAACGTAACAAAACGCATTCCGTTCTGTTGACTACATCCTGCTAATCTTCAAAAACTGGAGAATGAACGCAGGAGATGGAAAAAGGTCGACATGATTTGGTGAAATGAAACATCAATTATTTTATACAGGCTCCAAGGAAGGCCTTGATATAATGAGAAAAATAAATATCGGATCTAGATCTTCCTTATAATGAAATAATGTGATGATCTTTTCCTGAAAAAATGCTACGGTGTTGGGGGGGGGGGGAAGGGTTGCCTGCCTTTTGGCGCCTAGTTGATATTGAGCGTGCTAATACTTCATTAACTCATCTAATACTTCATTATTGATACATTACCGGGTTACAGCTTGCCGGGTTTGAAACCACGTCCGGACAAATAAAAGATCCGGGTTGTGATTTCTCGCTTGACACAACCGTTCCTTCAGTCGACTTACCTGCTCATGAGTACCTGACGTATGAGTTAGGGGAGATAAACAAAGCAAGGAAGGGAACTGGTCACTCCACCTAATCGTTTCTGCGGCTTAGTACATGAAGAGTTATCTTCATCCCCGACGGCAGGTTGCTGCCATGGGACACACATTTACCGTTTAGCCAAATTCCTAGCACTAAAAGTTATGTTACGATTTGCTAAGAGAAGGGGGGGGGGGAAGGGGTGTGAACCCATCAGTCCACCCCCAACCTCCTTACATACATGGCTGGTGAGGGGTATCAAGTTTATAACAAAACTGTCAGCAAGTTTGAATTACCAATTGGTCAAATTATTTTAGTTTGTTCTAATCTACACTGACTATAAGTATGATATTATGTTGTGTTCTAATCCACATGCTACACTGACTCTAATTATGACATTATGTACGGTATTATGTTGTGTTCTAATCCACATGCTACACTGACTCTAATTATGACATTATGTACGGTATTATGTTGTGTTCTAATCCACATGCTACACTGACTCTAATTATGACATTATGTACGGTATTATGTTGTGTTCTAATCCACATGCTACACTGACTCTAATTATGACATTATGTACGGTATTATGTTGTGTTCTAATCCACATGCTACACTGACTCTAATTATGACATTATGTACGGTATTATGTTATGTTCTAATCCACATGCTACACTGACTCTAATTATGACATTATGTACGGTATTATGTTGTGTTCTAATCCACATGCTACACTGACTCTAATTATGACATTATGTACGGTATTATGTTGTGTTCTAATCCACATGCTACACTGACTCTAATTATGACATTATGTACGGTATTATGTTATGTTCTAATCCACATGCTACACTGACTCTAATTATGACATTATGTACGGTATTATGTTATGTTCTAATCTACATGCTACACTGACTCTAATTATGACATTATGTACGGTATTATGTTATGTTCTAATCTACATGTTAAACTGACTCTAATTATGACATTATGTACGGTATTATGTTGTGCTGTAGCAACACATTGCACAATTAATGCAATCAATGTGACCTCACAATCACTTTACTCCGTATTTTAACTAACAATTATCTTATCATTGTTGTAACTGGATTATCAAATGGTTGACTTATCACTGGTAGAAATGATACCCCCCGGCTGTTGTCCCGTTTTTATCTGAGTCAGCTATAAGAAAGCAGTTTACACTGTTAGACAGTTTATACTAGCAAACTGGTTTCTATGAAATTTTGTTTTGACTGCTAAAGATTGAAACGTTATTTTGATTATGTATTTAAACACACATAAAGTTGGAAAGCAACATCAAAATTAGAGCAAAGACTAAACACCTTTGAAAATAAATGTCTTAGAAGGCTACTGAACATACGTTGGTCAGACTTCAAATCAAACACAATTGTCAGACAAGAATCAAAACAAGAATATGTATCCACCTATATTAGAAAGCGTCGCTGGAATTACATTGGACACGTGCTACGAATGGATACTGAAAGACCCCTGTCAAGTTTTGATGTGGTCACCAAAAGACAAGAGAAAACGAGGAAGACCAAAAGAAACTTTACGTAGAACTATTACAAGGGAACGTTTCACCAATGGTTTTAGAAACAATGAAGATCTAAAGCAAATTGCAATGAAACGAGAGACATGGAAATCTATGACATCCGCCCTATGTGCCGTCTTTGGCCCTAGAGGAATAACTAACTAATTTAGACACACATGCATACACAAACACACACATGCTCGCGCGTACACAAACGCGACTGATACTAAATGTTATCAAAAACTAGTACACATAGGCTTAATCTAACAATGTCAGTGATATCGTTAAGTTATTGTTGTCATGATCAAAAACAGGAAGTTACGATTTGTATTGTGATAATTAAATGTAAACAGAATCATTTGAATTGATGAATGCTACTAGCAAATTAGGAAAGTTTAAACAGGAGACACGTGTATGTGTTCAGTAGTTGTTTGTTTGTGCGTGTTCTGTAATTGGAAAAGCACTATCTGACTAATCCAGACAGTCACTAATGTAAGCAATATCTAACTAATCAAGACAGTAACTAATGTAAGCAATATCTGACTAATCCAGACAGTCACTAATGTAAGCAATATCTGATTAATCAAGACAGTAACTAATGTAAGCAATATCTGACTAATCCAGACAGCAACTAATGTAAGCAATATCTGACTAATCCAGACAGTCACTAATGTAAGCAATATCTGATTAATCCAGACAGTCACTAATGTAAGAAATATCTGACTAATCCAGACAGTCACTAATGTAAGCAATATCTGACTAATCAAGACAGTAACTAATGTAAGCAATATCTGATTAATCAAGACAGTAACTAATGTAAGCAATATCTGACTAATCCAGACAGTCACTAATGTAAGCAATATCTGGTTACTCCAAACATACACTAATGTAAGCAATATCTTACGAATCCAGACAGTCACTAATGTAAGCAATATCTGACTAATCGAGACAGTCACTAATGTAAGCAATATCTGGTTACTCCAGACAGACACTAATGTAAGCAATATCTGACTAATCGAGACAGTCACTAATGTAAGCAATATCTGGTTACTCCAGACAGTCACTAATGTAAGCAATATCTGACTAATCGAGACAGTCACTAATGTAAACACTATCTGACTAATCGAGACAGTCACTAATGTAAGCAATATCTGGTTACTCCAGACAGTCACTAATGTAAGCAATATCTGACTAATCGAGACAGTCACTAATGTAAACACTATCTGACTAATCGAGACAGTCACTAATGTAAGCAATATCTGATTACTCCAGACATTCACTAATGTAAGCAATATCTGGTTACTCCAGACAGTCACTAATGTAAGCAATATCTGACTAATCGAGACAGTCACTAATGTAAACACTATCTGACTAATCGAGACAGTCACTAATGTAAGCAATATCTGGTTACTCCAGACAGTCACTAATGTAAGCAATATCTGACTAATCGAGACAGTCACTAATGTAAACACTATCTGACTAATCGAGACAGTCACTAATGTAAGCAATATCTGATTACTCCAGACATTCACTAATGTAAGCAATATCTGGTTACTCCAGACAGTCACTAATGTAAGCAATATCTGGTTACTCCAGTCACTAATGTAAGCACTATCTGGTTACTCCAGACAGTCACTAATGTAAGCACTATCTGGTTACTCCAGACAGTCACTAATGTAAGCACTATCTGGTTACTCCAGACAGTCACTAATGTAAGCAATATCTGACTAATCGAGACAGTCACTAATGTAAGCAATATCTGGTTACTCCAGACAGTCACTAATGTAAGCAATATCTGACTAATCGAGACAGTCACTAATGTAAACACTATCTGACTAATCGAGACAGTCACTAATGTAAACACTATCTGACTAATCGAGACAGTCACTAATGTAAGCAATATCTGATTACTCCAGACATTCACTAATGTAAGCAATATCTGATTACTCCAGACAGTCACTAATGTAAGCACTATCTGGTTACTCCAGACAGTCACTAATGTAAGCACTATCTGGTTACTCCAGACAGTCACTAATGTAAGCAATATCTGACTAATCGAGACAGTCACTAATGTAAGCAATATCTGATTACTCCAGACATTCACTAATGTAAGCACTATCTGGTTACTCCAGACAGTCACTAATGTAAGCAATATCTGATTACTCCAGACATTCACTAATGTAAGCACTATCTGGTTACTCCAGACAGTCACTAATGTAAGCAATGTCTGGTTACTCTAGACAGTCACTAACGTAAGCAATATCTGGTTACTCCAAACAGTCACTAATGTAAGCAATATCTGACTAATACAGACAGTCACTAATGTAAGCAATATCTGGTTACTCCAGACAGTCACTAATGTAAGCAATATCTGGTTACTCCAGACAGTCACTAATGTAAGCAATATCTGGTTACTCCAGACAGTCACTAATGTAAGCAATATCTGGTTACTCCAGACAGTCACTAATGTAAGCAATATCTGACTAATCCAGACAGTCACTAATGTAAGCAATATCTGGTTACTCCAGACAGTCACTAATGTAAGCAATATCTGGTTACTCCAGACAGTCACTGAGATGGATATAGCATACACTAAGAAAACCAGCAGAAATAATACTTTGATAAGCAGACTTCTACTAAGGGAACGTAAAAATGTATAGTCCCGTGGAGCTTCCACAAGAAGAAAGTCACACTATATAGGTCTAGATATTTCATCTACATATTGAATGACATAGGCATGTATGACTAATGTTGACCAAAATGTCAAATTACATTGACCTATATGTATAATGTTTATCAAAATATTAAATGACATGCCTAATATTGACAAAAATGTCAAATGGCATATATGCCTAATATTGACCAACATTTCAGGATGTATATGCCTATACCTAATATTGACCAAAATGTTAAATGACATAGGCCTATATTCCTAATGTTGACCAAAATATCAAATGCTATGAATGCCCAATGTTAACCAAAATGTCAAATGCCACATACATAATGATGACCAAAATGTCAAATGACATATAGGGCCTATGCTTAATGTTGACCAGACATAGGTTAAGCAAATGTGGCCTCTTTTTAACGAAACACATACGTGCATTATTTAACAAAACGAAATAACGATAAAGACGCATTTCACAGAAGTTAAGTCTGCTTGCGGATCCATTGATTTGCCCGATACACACTGTGTAGCATGCAGTTCATAGCATAAGTCTACCTAGCGACTTTTTAATTCGAGGTCAACTAGGTCACAAAATATGAATGAAACTATGAGTAATATTAAAAAGCTGAAATTATCACGTGGAATAATGAAGTGATGAGGCCACATTTGCTTTACCTGTTCTGTTGAGCAAAATGTCAAATGCCATATAGGGCTTATGTCTAATGTTGTCAAAAATGTCAAATAACATGCCTAAATGTTGACCAAATTGTCAAATTACATATATTCCTAATGTTGACCAAAGTGTCATTTGACACATATGCCTAATGTTGATCCAATGTAATTTGGTATATATGACAAATTTTGGCCAACATTTCAAATGACACATATGCCTAATGTTGACCAAAATGACATAGGCCTATATGCCTAATGTTGAACAACATGTCAAATGACATGCCTAATGTTGATCAAAATATCAAATGACATCAGTCTATAGGGCGTTACCTAATGTTGAACAAAATGTAAAATAACACATAGGCCTATTTCTAATGTTTACCAAAGTGTCATATGACACATTATCAAATATGCCTATTGTTTGTCTAAATGTCATATTACATATATGCCCAATGTTGACGAAAATGTCAAATGGCATATATTCTGACTAATCCAGACAGAATTGTTGACCAAAGTGTCAAATGACACTTATGTCTAATATTGACCAAAATGTCATATTACATAGGCCTATATGCCTTATGTTGGCCAAAATGTCAGATGATATAGGCCTATATGTTGACTAAAATGTCAAAAATGATTATTGCTTCCCAGGATACGTTTCATGACATGTAATGCTAACTAATATTTATCACATGGTACGTAATGTTGACCAGGATATGTCCAGCGTGACCAATGCGATATTGATATATCAAACTCATACACATTATTCTATGAAATTCAGAACTTGTGTGACAACTTGACACCTGTATGCCAGTGTTACTTACTGACAATGGGTAATGCTTGTCCATCGTCTGGAAGGAACAATAAAAAGGAGAGTACCAAAGCCAAATCTCTACCTGACCTTCGACCTGAGGTTCAGTTTTCTTCCATCGCTTCTGTAAAAGGGCAGGATTATAGCAACAATCCAGAAAATGTTTCTTTTACAGCAATGAGACCATTGCCTACACGTCCATCCAAGAATATAGGTGAGTTATAACAGAGTATTGTTTGTAACACGTAGCACTGCACTTTACAACACAGCTCATAGTGTGTAGTTTATATATGGTCTATATATAGGCATCCAATCAGCGAATATCTTTTATAAAGGTACTCCAAAAAATTTGCGCTTGTTTTTTGAACAATAATATATATATATATATATATATATATATATAAACGCAACATTTTTGGAGTACTTTTATAAAAGATATTCGCTGATTGGAAATCATTCAACATATGATCTGGTCCAACTGCTCATTAACTTCTCTTGGTTACCTGAATTGTACTCACCTCATGATTCATCAGATCATGAAAAATCAAAGGTCAAAGGCAAAAGACAATTTTTGGCAATAACTCAGATAGGTTCATGAGAATCCAGTAAAGCTTAATGAATACAAAACGCTTTGATCATATTATTGAATGCCTATACAAGGTTGACGGCCCTCGAATAAATTCAGTTGAAAATTCAATGCGCAAGTAGGGTTCATCTCACTACAGAACAACGATACATCATCATTGGATGCTTACAGACTGGACAATCATAAAGTGTAGTGGCCAGGCAATTTAATGTGGTTAGAAGCACCATTAGTCACTCTTTGAGGTGATTTCAACAAACTTGCTCAATTACTAACCGGTCGCGCAGTGGAAGATCCAGAGTCACAACTCCTACCGAAGGCCACTTCACACCGCTGTGTCATCTCAAGGATATATTGTCATCTACGTTTTCCACAGTCCACTAAGTTCCAGCAGCTCGTCGAATTTAAGATCAAACGATCATGAAGTGGCAGCACGATGCTGGTTTTAGGGTTAGAATACCCTACAGAGATCCTGTTCTTATGGACCGGCATCACCAGAATCAACTCCAGTGGGCGAACCAGCATCGTCAATGGACTGTTGGGATTGAATGTGATTAATTGAATGTGGTTTGGTTTTGTGATTAATCAGTTTTTGTGCTCCAGCGACACGAGATAAACGGAGAAGAGTTTACCGTAGAGTCCGTGAGCACTATACCCAGAATAGCATTGATGACCTCCTTCACATGATGGTGTAGGTGTACTGATGTGGTGGGGGGATGCTTTCAACTTCATGGGAAGAGTGACCTGGTGCAAACTGAAGGACGTTTGAATATCAAATGATACGTCACTGAAATTGTTCGTCCTCGTGTCTTTCCAATGGCAGCATGAAGGTCGATTTTTAAGCAGGATAGTGCTCGACCTCATGTGGCACAAATCACGTCCTAGTTCCTCAATGACAGCAACGTACAGACCATTCCGTTGCAAGTCATGTCATCAGACATGAATGAACCCAATAGAACACTTATGGGATGAACTCGATAGACGACTCCGCCAGCGAGACGTGGCTCCAGCCAATCTCCGACAGTTGTCTCTTGCACTGCGGAAAGAGTGGACAGTCATCCTTCAACAATATATCCAATGGCTAATCGGATCCATGTCACAGAGAGTCGTTCTCTAATAAAGGTCAGAGGATGCCATAGCCTACATCTTACTGAAATAGAGGCATCGGGCACAAAGAGTAAAAGTCCAAACCAAATTTAATGAACATCTTTTCATTGTTAAAGTCTGAAAGGTTCTTCATGCCAAGGTTGAAACATTAATTCCATTAAATACAATTTTGGTGCACGTTTGAAATTTGGTGTCCTCTAGCACTGCAATAATGTGTTTTTTTTGGAAACAGTATATATGTGGGCCCTTATAAGCTTATATCCTTTCAGTCGATGGTGTATTAAACCATCTTCTGGCCTTTCTTGCAGTACTGTGTATTTTAAAGCGCGTTGCCTTTCCCTTAGGACTAATCAACAGAACCGCTGGCATTTGAAAGCATTTGATTTTGTGTGTCTGTGTATTCTTTGCATAATATTGTTTTCGTCGTATTTCGCATAGTTTCATTGTTTATTCTATCCCTATTTGTTATCCCCAGGACTATACTGAGGCATTTTATTTTGTTTACTGCAAGTTTTTGTTCCAGGTCTAGCATTGGTAGTACAGTGTCAGCATGAAGCCTGTGTTTATTAATGTTCTGTTGGAGATCATATCAATATTCTGATATTTAAGCAGTGGTGATAATTGATATAACACTGTGTTTCCCTTCTGGCATCTTGTCTCTATTTCTCTATCTAGTCTCCCATCTTCTGGAACATGCTGCCTTGATACTTAAATTCCTGTGCTTTATTGAGTTTTGTGCTGTCTATGTATATTTCTGGTGGGGATTGATTTCTGCATATCTTCAGTGTTTCTGATTTTGGTTTGTTGATTCTCATGTTGTTGATTTTGCAATGGATATTTAATTCATTTAGGTGTATTTGCAGTTCAGATGTACCATTGTATATAAACGCCTGATTGTCTTCAAAATAGCAATTTGTTTATGCTGTTATTGTCTTCTTTTTCTCCGTTCTCTTGTTCTGATTGATTTTCTTGTTGGATTGCTGTTAAGGTTTCTTTGGTTATTTTATCTATATAGATGTTGAATAGTAATGGGGATAATATTCATCTTTGTCTTACTGGTGAAACAGATGTGTTGGCTGGTAAAGCCTTAGTGAACTGCACCTAGATAAGAAGAGACAGGATTGAATTGATTAGAGCAGTCATGGATACCCTACGAGAAGACGTGGAGAAAGTCAAACAAGACAATATACATATTCAGAGAATGGTAAAAATGGGATTGACTAGAGGAGATGGGAGAAATTATTCCCTCTCTGGAAAGAGCAGAAGAACACGTACTCAGCAACTGACTAGGACACAGATTATACACTTTTAGATGGCTGACGGAACGGCAAGCAGAGCATATATGGGAATGCCCCAGTGCTGTGACGCTTGTTCCTAATCAAGAATCAAGAATGATAACACACAAAAATGACCGTTTTTACAGAACAACCTTTATCAATAACGCAACATAACACATGGCAAGTGAGAAACATCATTGTCCACATTCACAACATAATGGCTATAAATTGCCATTATGATGGCTTCTGGTCAAAATGTAAACTTTTATGTGTTATCGTATATGTTACAAATGATTCAAAAACATTCATTATTGTTTTCTAAGTTTCGCCTGTCGGATCACGATATTGCTGTGTTTATTATATATTTTCAATTTTTGTGTTTTATCAGTTCGAGCCTTGTACAATTTTGAAGCTATAAATGAAGATGATTTGTCATTCAAACGAGGAGATCTCATGGAATTTGATGAACACACGTAAGTCTATTGATATTTTACTATATATATTTTGTTGCGACATCATTAATATCTCTTCTTATTGTCTTTGCTTCTGTTTTTTATTTTATATTTTTTACTCCTCTATGGTGAGATGAAGAAGGGCATGTGTTTTCAAGGTGGCAAAAGGAAGTGTTGTAAGGACTAGCTGCTAAACATCTCACTGGAAAGATTTGCACATAAACCATGGCATGTGTGAAGATACTGCATAAAACAGAGCTAGTTGTCTATCTGCAATAGAAAAAAAAATGATGAAAAATCCTGTGAGAAAAAAAGAGCTAGAAAGTTAAGGGCATATTGAACACCATCAAAAGAAATTATCCCATGCCTAAGCTATTCAAGAACCTTTGGGGGTCACCATAGGACTTATCATCCACCTACAAACTCATAAACAAGGTCTATATCTCTAATTGAATTTCATAAAGTATAAAACAGACCAGAACAAGTTATAATTCTGCGTCTCAGAACAGGACACAACCGACTCCGCAGTCACATGTATACAAAGTTCAAGATTGGCAACACGGCCATGTGTACATGTGGACAGGCAGCACAGAGTGCCAAACATATACTTCAAGAGTGTTCTGAACATGAAACGCTGAGGCAGACATATTGGCCAGAGGAAACAACACTGGAATCAAAACTCTATGGGACACTGTATGAACTACAAAAGACAGTGAGTTTTATTAAGGAGACAGAATTACAGATATAGACATGTTTCAAGTGAACGAAAGAAGAAGAAGAAGAATAAAGTAGATGTAATAAATGGTCATCATCATCATGTAATGGATGAATGGCAACAAAATTGTATTTTATTCTATAGGAGTAATGTCAACAGTTTGTTCAGAATCACCTCTTTTTGTTGTTTGCTGTCTGTTTTCTCCATAAATTTTCTGCATATTTACTGGATAATATACTGTTGTCTTTGTTGTTGGAATGTACTGCAATTTGTATGCCATTATCTGCTGAAAACGGATGTGTCGGCCATTGGCGCAAATAAAACGACGACACAACGCATTTCCATTCTCTGGACTACATCCTTCTGGAAATCTAATAGGACCATGGTCCTGATACAAGAGATATCCAGTGGGAGTTTGAGAATTAACGCTGAAGAAGAAGTGTGCCATTAGAACAACTTCATGGTCATCAGCATTGAACTCATAACCATAACCTCTCAGGGTTGTAAGGGTGCCACTATAGGACCATCAACACCAAAGAAACCCACCATGCCTCTCTGTTCTCAGTTCCATGTTTAAGTGTGAAGTCATAATCCTGTCAAGTCTTTAATATTATTAATCCATACTTTCTTTTGTCCTTCGCTTAGCTCCTTCCATCTCAATTGTTCCTTACAGGATAATTTTGGAAAAGAAATCATGTCTCTTCATATGATTAAACCACCAAGTTTGCGATGTTTCACTACTGCCAGGAGATATTCTTATTGACCTGGATGAGTGTTTATTTTGTTTTTCACTTGTATGTTGGTTTTATGTTCTATTTAGTTTAGTTTTAGTTTTATGAATCAATATTGATGCACTCTCTGTACAAGAGCTGCTTGGTCTCTCCTAGTACATGGTGAAGAGCATTCGTGCTATTGGTGTTCTATTTAATGGAAGCATAATACTAGTCTGCAACATTTGTTTTTGAAATCCTGTATTCTTCTCTCCACATGCGTTACAAGTTCCATCTCTCATGTTCATATCAAAGGATGAATATTATTAAAGATTTATATAAGGTTATCTTCACTGAAACACTGATATGTAACAATATTACAGCATATCAAGGCTGGTTGGTTGCTAATACAGTGGTCCATGGGCTCATGCCCTTTGACCCAATGCCATCGTGTGATAAATGCATGTGTTTGGGAGCTGTTGTTTTGTTCCATATAATTGTGTTCCATTTATCTAAAAGGTGGTTGTCAACAGTTTCATAGGGATGAGTGCACAGCTGACACCTTGGAGTGTATTGTGGTTGTATTCTGCTCAGGTGATTGTTAAGATGTACATGTTGTGTGCGCAGTCGGAAGATGATACTCTGGTCTTTTCTTTCCAGGAGGTTGATATTGTCTTTAGGATTTGGGCTGGTCATATATTTATAGATTTCCCTCCCAGTGTTTACCATGGCCCATCTGTTCATAAAATTTTCTTTGTTCACAGATTTCAACATCATTTTAACTGTTTTCAAAATTGTTTCTGTATAAGGCTGTTCTTGTTGTGCTCCTATCTTTGCTAGTCTGTCTGCCTTGTCATTGCCAGGTGTATTTGAGCGGCACAGCATATCAAGCAACCACATGTGCCATAGGCAGAAAACCGATAGTCATTCAAAAGGTTATCTAAAAAGAGGGACTCACACACAAAAATTGGCAAAGAATTACCTTTTTTTTAGAAAGTTAAAACTACTTCCTTATTGAAAACGTATCTGCGGCTCAGGAGTGATCACTGATTTAAATTGTTGTTTGGTGGTTCTATAGGGACTTTTGCAAGATTTTCTACTAGAATCTATTGAATAATAGTGGTGATAATATAATATGCAACTTTAACTCCTGCACTTGTTTTCAATAAGTCTCCAATATCATCATTACAGCGTTAGTTGCTACTTTGCATAATGCTTTGATCATTTCTATTATATTTCTGTCAAAATTTAAGTTTCTCACAGTTTTCCATAAACCTTCTTGCCAACTCAAATAACCCTGAACTTCTAGTTCAGGGTAAAAAAAATGGGGTTAATTTCTTCTTTCTGAATTTCTTACTTATATCTTCTGACAAATGGTCCCAATAGATGATAAAGGGGTGCAGGCCAGTGGACATTGCTGATTTGTCCTTTAGTGTTACAATTCTATGTTGTAGGAAATTCTAGGTGTGTCATCATCGCAGATGAAAATGGGTCAACAGATTTGATCGAAGAATAATGAACTGGTTAGCCCTGAGGTGTATCCAATGCTCATGGCAGGACCTAATGATCTTGGCATACTGCTTAATGTCTCTCTTCAGGGACTAAACTTGCATCCATAAACCCTCTAACACAACCATACCATTGAGCCAGCGGACGTTATACGTTTGATGTCATCTCAGTTACTCACTGAGGGGTTGCCATCTCAGTTACTGATTGGGTTGCCATCTCAGTTACTCACTGATTGAGTTGTTCTCCGTAACTCATTGAGGGGGTTTGTTATCTCAGTAACTCACTGAGGGGGTTGTTATCTCAGTAACTCACTAAGGGGGTTGTTATCTCAGTAACTCACTGAGGGGGTTATCTCAGTAACTCACTGAGGGGGTTGTTATCTCAGTAACTCACTGAGGGGGTTATCTCAGTAACTCGCTGAGTTAGATCTTTGATTGTGTCAGAAAAACTCTGCGCTATCAAGTGTTACCTGCTCATAGCTAAAGGGATATTTTAATCATCATCATCACCATTACATTCAGATATATGTATTTTGTAACTCTACTTAATAACGTAGTACAATTTGTAACACTGTTTAATAACTTAGTACAGTTGTAATCATGTAATATTATTTATTTTTCATTGCAGGCTTTCAGTTTTTAACAATAAAATCTATCAGATGTATCTATAAGTTTTATATTGTTTTATTGTAGAGTAGAATCTGATGACTGGTGGCTCGCTGTACATTGTAAGACACACAAAAAAGGATATATTCCAAGTAATTATGTCATTAAAGATGGTACTACACCACAGACACAAGAGTAAGTCATTCATTTTTAGTTATTTTATTATGATATTATTATTAAGGGTGTTACCATACAGCAGACACAAGAGTAAGTCATTCATTTTTAATTATTTTCTAATGATATTATTTTTAAAGAGTGCATATGGCATCAATTAATCCCTCATAAGCAGCCACATTCCAAGTTCAGTATCTACTTCAATATTGATGCAATTTTTATATTCTAAACCAACACAATTTTAACTTTGTAGATATTTTTGAAGGTCGACATCATAGAAACAACTTTTCTGGGGTGGGGGTTAGGGGAGGGAGAGGGGAAGGGAAAGATTCCTAAAGTTGAAATAAAAAAGAACTTTTTAATTGTGCTTTTTAAAGGTATTTGATAATTTTTTTTTTAGTGTAACCACAAAAGGGGATAATTTTAAAATTTGTTGGTTTTATAGTGCTAATGAATAAGTTCTATATTTTTAATTGAGGAGTTTGAAACCTATAAACTCCTCCCCTTCCTGTATCTACAGGCTTGACCTCATGAATTTGATGCTATTCTTCTCCTTATAGTAAATTTGCAACTCTTATAACCCTTCCTGATGTCTTACAGCCTGTGACATCCACGTGTTATCTTCTACGTTTGTTCTCAAATTCCTTTAGATTAGCAGGATGTAGTCCAAAGAATGGAATGCATTGTGTCATGGTTTAAAGCTTGGTTGCGATATCTGCACCTTTCTGCCTGACACATCATATTTCAGCATGGCTTCTGGGTCACTTTGATCCTCTATGTGATGAGATGGCCAACTCCACCCGCACACCTCCTTAGTCATCTCATACAACATGCATGACACGTAACAGTGTTGCTTTACTTTGCTCCCTATTTAGTCCTTGAAAAGATTCAGTTGACATGGCATCTGATGAGACAAAATAGTCATCGTGGTATTTGATGAGACAAGATACAATTGACATGGCATCTGATGAGACAAGATACAATTGATATGCTATCTGATGAGACAAAATACAGCCGACGTGGTATCTGATGAGACAAGATACAATTGACATGCCATCTGCTGAGACAAGATACAATTGACATGGTATCTAATGAGACAAGATACAATTGACATGGCATCTGATGAGACAAAATACAGCCAACATGGTATCTGATGAAACAAGATACAATTGACATGGCATCTGATGAGACAAAATACAGCCGACGTGGTATCTGATGAGACAAGATACAATTGACATGGCATCTGATGAGACAAAATTCAGCCGACGTGGTATCTGATGAGACAAGATACAATTGACATGGCATCTGATGAGACAAAATACAGCTGACGTGGCATCTGATGAGACAAAATACAACCAACATGGCATCTGATGAGACAAGGCAATTATATTGAGTTATAAGAAAACAATATCAAGTTATAGGATAATAATTATAGAACAATAATACCGATTCATAAAGCAATAATATCATATGCTTAGACAATGATACAAAATGAGATGACAATAATAACATTTGGCAAAAAAGGAAATGTGAGACTGCTACTGTTAACATGTAATTTCCCAGTAGTAGCGGTATATTTATATTGTACAGATGCTGTCATCTTGTATTTACATACACAAATGCAGGATATATTACTTGATCACTGTGTGTGTTGTATCTTGTTTTAGTTGGTGGTTTGAGTTTGATCGTAAAGAGTCTGACAAGATGTTGCTGCTGCCAGGCAATCCACAAGGAACATTCTTAGTACGGGAATCTGCAGGTCAGTTAATGTTTGTTGTTCTGTGTTAATATTAGTCTGATAACCACATATGGAAGCATTTCATTTTCCTTTTGCGCTGAAGTTAGCGCATAGGGCAGAGGTCAGATCTCTCCAATTCTGTCCGTTCAAAGCTATTCTGTGCAGTTCTTGAATAGTATGAATATTGATTGTTTTACTTTCTCTAAGTATTGTTCTTCTGAGTGTTTCTTTTGGTCTACCAGTAGCTCTTTTGCCTGTAGGTATCCATTCAAGAGATTGGTGGTGTATTCTGTTGGTGTCTGCGCGTAGGACATGCCGATGTAGGACCAACAACGTTTTCTGATAACATCTGTGATGAAATTTTGGTGTGTCTCTTCTCTGATTTTATCATTCGATTTGAATTCACTCCAATGGGTGTTAGTTATCCTATGAAGACATTTGTTCTCGAAACTCAGTAATTTCTTTTCTGAAGATAAAGAGCTTTTCCAGCTCTCACATCCATATGATAGCACCGGAATAACGCACGAATTAAATAAGATAGAAACATTGAACACTTAATATTAGTCTGATACCACATATAGAAGCATTTGACACTTAATATTAGTTTGATACCACATATAGAAGCATTTGACACTTAATATTAGTTTGATACCACATATAGAAGCATTTGACACTTAATATGGAGACATATCTTTTTCTTCATCTGTGTACCTTGTCTCAACTTTTACAGATTAGCAGGAAGTACTCTAGAGAATAGGTTGCATTGTGTCAAAGTTTACAGCTTGGCAGCAATAATGGCACCATCTTGGATCAATATATATATGCTCAATTAGCAATAATATAATTCAAAATTAAATCTGTACCTCAAAAATATCAGTGCTATGTTTAGGATATCTTGCTTTGAAATGCCAACTTATCACTGATATTATCGACATACAGATTTAATTATATCATTACTTTTGAATTAACTTTTCTGTTATATGATGTGCCTTCTTGTATTGTAACTTCTCATTCTTGTATTATTTTTCTCTTATTTATCATACTCATTTTTTCATATGTATTAGGAAATGTCAATTATTATCATGTAACCTCTTTGTAAAACCTATTTAACTTACTTTATTTCTTTATTAGTTCCAGATTTATGGTACCAGTCTGAAGCAAGTAAATATATTTAAATATTTAGGTGCATTAATAACATCAGGTAGTCAATGTATAGTTAGAACGAGTACAGGGCTTTCAGACAAATTCCACATACACTCTGGATTACGACAAGAATGTGTTCTATCTCCCATGCTATTCATCACATATATCTATTATATATATAACATTGCCAACACCAATAAAGGTGACAACCTAATCAACCTCCTGAGCAAACTTATTTTTGCAGATTATCAAGCAATAATATAAACATCAGAAGAACAATTACAACAACATATAAATAGATCACACAATATGTAAGGACTTTATCATGAAGATAAACACTGAAAAAACCAAGGTAATGTCAATCACAAAAACAGGAAGAAACACTACTATTTTCATTGATGACCAACAACTTAAACAGGTGAAAGAATTCACTTACCTTGGAAGCACCATATCATCAAATGGAAAAACACCATAGAAATCCAACATAGATGCGACATAGCATATCAGATATTTGTGAAGATGTCTCCTATTTAAAAAACAAATATTGGAACAATAACACCAAAACTGCACTCCATAAAATGATCATTATACCATCACTATGCTACCAATGTAAAATGTGGACACTAACAACAAAAGACAAAATAAAACTTGTTACAACAGAAATGCCTTGTCTACATAGAATTCTCAGAGTAACAATAAGAGACAGAAACAGAAATGAAAACATCAGAAGACTAATAAACACAATGCCAATCCTGGATGACATCAGAAGACAACAGATTAAGTGGTTCTTACATGCTTCCAGACTATCATCAGATAATGCCCCTCAAAAACATTGCTATACAGACACGATGGATACAAAGCCAGTGGCAGACCATACAAAAGATGGATTACTTCATTACAGAAATAAAATAATCAGCAAAAACAAACATATATGAAGCACACAAAAGGCAGTCTCCAGAGAACTCTTTTACCCTTGCAATAAAGGAAAGAATGCTGTGTGATTCATTAGTTTATAAAGCATATATGAAGAGAGGAGAAGCAGAAAGAAGAGCCAAGGGTAGACCTAGAGTATGCTGGATCGACAACATCAAAGAGACATTACACGAACACCAAATAACATTATCTGAAGCTGCCAGAAAAACGAGAA
Source organism: Meghimatium bilineatum (assembly GCA_034231615.1). Taxonomy (NCBI): domain Eukaryota; kingdom Metazoa; phylum Mollusca; class Gastropoda; order Stylommatophora; family Philomycidae; genus Meghimatium; species Meghimatium bilineatum. The sequence continues at coordinate 9,499,555 of CM067316.1, forward strand.
CAAGAACATTGTATCTCCCTCGACACCCATAAAGGGTAAAAGAGAAAGGAAAGAAGAAGAAGGCATAAAGGGGTACCAGAGAACTCTTCTACCCCAGATGCTACAAGGCATAAAAGGGTATAATGAAAAGAAAGAAAGAATAACATCAGATGGAAGATGTATTCAATAAAGAAGTTCAATGTAGAATTGCCAAAGTAAAGGCAACATTTCACAAGATGAAGAACATCCTATGTAATATCCTTATATCTTTGCCAGTTGAGGTGAGAAAAGAGTTCATAGAAGTTATATAGAACCAATTCTGATGTAAGAAGGTGAAGCAGAATAGTAAAAAATTATATTAGGCAGCAGAGATGCAGTTTTATAGAAGAATATTAAGAACACCATGGACAGATAAAAACATAATGAAGATATCTTGAAAAAGGTTAATTCAAAAAGAAAGCTATTTAACCACATCACAAAAAGGCAGTCCACATTTAGGACACATCCTGAGAAGAGGAAAGATGAAACACATTGTAACAACAAGCAAGTGGAAAGCTAAAAAGGGTAGGGGCAAACCAAGCTTGATAACCTAGAATTGTGGCATGGAGAACATCGGTATCGGAAATGATTGACAGCCCACCCCGGGACAGAGCCAGTGAATACCTATCACACCTCCTGGAAGGTAGGTTTCAACCTATGCACTGCTCCTAGCCACTGTAGCCAAGATAGGGTTCACTGTGCTCATTCCCCACCACCAATTGACTATTGGTTATGCCGAACTTCTCTATTGCTCCAGGCATGCAACCAAATGTTCAAGTCAAAAGGATTGTCACATCCTGAGTCACTGTGCCTCTATGATGTGTCTAAGCCATAGGAAACAACAGTGCTGTTAGTTTCCTCCTCCCCAGTGTTGCACAGTACATCTCTGGCTCCCTCCCAACCACAGAGGGTGCATACATATATGTTCAGGTAAACATGAAACACATTTCAACAACAAAATAAAAGCATAATTGTATGGATGAAGTGCCATGAAGCTTCTCTAAGAAGATAACCTCAATATAACGGCATATCATCCACTAAGGTTTTCTGTTGCATTGGTGGTATGTCTAGTGGGTCATTGGTGAGACCCACAGACGCAACCACCTGCGTAAGAAGGTTCTATATAGAACATGGTTTTAATGCAGTTGTTCATTCAGTCAATATTTCTGCAACAATGAGAAGAAAATAAAAAGATAAACTTATATCAGACATGTACTTAGATAACTGTAATAGACTGCCACACATGCATTAAAATAGGTACCAATTGGTAAATAAAAATAGAGGAAGACAAACTCTTCGCAGAACAAAATCAAAGTATGGCTAAGGGTCATAAAACAATACAAGAACTACAAATAGCAATATCACATAGTTCAAACTGGAGAGCACTGGTTTTTGTTGCATGTAATTAATTCAGCCCTGAAGAACATAGATTAATAAATATATATTAAGAATATGTATGTGCAGGTATAAATATATATATATATATATATATATATATATATATATATCTAACAATGTTGCTGTGTGTTTTTCTTGCCAGATAAGTCATCCTATGTGCTTTCAGTCCGTGACAGTGACAAAGCTAATGGTGAACCTTGTGTTAAACATTACCGCATCCGTAGATTGGATAACAATGGAGGTTTTTTTATCAGTGCCAAGAAAACATTCCAAACATTGATGGATGTCATTAATCATTATCGAGGTGAGGAACAGGCCAATATGTACATCACCATACAGTGTCTGCTATTTAAGAGAATGTTGATGAAATACAATTGTCAGTGTCTGCTATGTCAAAGAATGTTAGTACAATATTTTTATGTGTTATTTTCAAAGTAACTGGATCTCTGTTGCAGTAGGCATTGCACTAGTTGTCCTAAACTTCCAACAGGCTGTAATCCAAAGAAAGGAAATGCAAGTATAAATAACCAAACTGTCAGAGGATATCCGACAAGGTGGAGAGTGTTGTAGTAACAAACTGTCAGAGGATATCCGACAAGGTGGAGAGTGTCGTAGTAACAAAACCAAAAATGATAAATACTATGTTAAAATATTATTAATATAATCATCCTACCAAATAGTTAAACAAAAATGAACAAAGAATAAATAAACACACAAAATTATGTAATTGTCAGTGCAATTAAATGGTCTTATTTATTACTCCATTTTAATCAATCAAGTGTCATGCAGAGTGGTGTAGGCGACCATGCTTCTCCACACCTCTCTGTCTTGTGGTGTTAATAAGCTCAGTTGTTTACTTCTTTCTGTGCCACAGTGACATCCTATCCAGATATTTCTTTTGTTTGACTTCCTCTGTTTCTTCTCCCCTTGATCTTTCCGGTGGTTACTAAATGTTCAAGTTTCACTTTTCTCATCACATGCCCTAAAAATCTTGATTGTCTATTTCTAATTTTCGTTATAATTTGTCATTTTACTCCAGCATCTTTCTCTGAGAAGATCTACATTAGTTTTCTTGGCTGTCCATGGAATTTTCATCATTCTCTAAAAAAATGCATTTCACTGTGTTATAAATGAAAAAAAAAGAAAAAGCACATTTAGTCACTTACTTCATTGGTGAGTGGCAGAAATGAAATGCATTGTATCGTTGTTTAATTTGAGCCAATGGCTCACATTTTGACAGGTGCAATATAAAGGTCCATGTCTGATATGTCAGAGAATGCTGATGCAATATAAAAGTAAGCATCTGCTATGTCTGAGAACATTCTAACCCTGAAGGTTGTGGTGATTGGATAGCCTACCACCGAAGACGGATGTGTCGGGCGGTTGGCGCAAATAAAACGGCGACACAACGCATTTCCATTTTCTGGACTACATCCTGCTGGAAATCTAGTTGGACTATTGTCCTGCTACAAGAGATATCCAGTGGGAGTTTCAGAATGAACGCTGAAGAAGAAGAAGAAGAAGGATAGCCTGATTTGTGATCTATTCTATGTTTTTAATGGCTGTAAAGCTCAGATATAACCAAATTTTACTAATATCTGTGGTTTAAAGGAGAGTGTATGGCCATAAGAGGTACATTTTACTAAACCAAATCTGAGAACATTGGTGCAATCACAAGGGACAGTTCACCAAGTTCTGGGACAGATTTTTTGTGGAATGAAAAAATGAAAAAATAAACCTACAGACTATTTAGCTCTAACACTATCACAGTAGTTCCCTTGTGATTGTATCCATCCATCCATAACCCGTAAGGGTACCTCATTGGATGCTTGAGCACAGAGCGACCTCTAGCAATTTCTATCTTCAGTGATGTGGATGAGTGAGGAAAAATCTTGTCCTGTCCATTCCTTGATGTTGTCTGTCCATTCCTTGATGTTGTCTGTCCATTCTTTGATGTTGTCTGTCCATTCCTTGATGTTGTATGTCCATGTCTTTATTTACCCCCCTCTGCTCCTCTCCCCTTTGACGATTCCCTGCTGTATTGTTTTTGACATGTGATTGTATACACTTATTCCATTTTACCTACCACTGAAGGAAACACTTCAGGTAGGCACTTTTCTTTTGTCACATTGAATTAGCTTTAATATCCTCAATTTTATCGAATCTACAACCTATCATTTTTTCTTAAATTTTTGGAACAAGAAAAATTTGAAAAACCTAGCAAGATCAAGAGATTATGGAGGTTGTAAGAGCAATAGGATTTTGTGTTTTGTAAAAAATGTATTTGTTTGACAAACCTGCCTGCATAATATCATTTGAGATTATGTTGGCAGTATAAAGCATAATATTTTGTCAATAACTTGATAGTAACTTGGTGATGTAATAGACAAGATGTGCCTACTGACTATTATAAATACTTGCAAGCTTTCAACCTACAAGTGAGAACAATTGCAAGCTGATCAATCTATTTATTGTAATTTGTTTGCGTTTACTGTTAGACATCGCAGGATTGAATGATGATTAGTTTTCAGGACAATGCCTCATTTAGTCACTTGATATACAGTAATATTGCAATGGCTTGGAATGTTTATAATTCCTTCAATCCAGCTTCTTCTTGATCTTCCTCTACCACTTACTGTTTCCATTTTCATTCTGTATATTCTTGCTGCTGGCCAATATAGGTTCATTCTCATTAAATGGCCAAACCATTTCTTCTTCTTCTTCTTCAGCGTTCATTCTCAAACTCCTGCTGGATCTCTCCTGTAGCAGTACTACTAGATCTCCAGCAGGATGCAGTCCAGAGAATGGAAATGCGTTGCGTTGCTGTTTTATTTGCGCCAATGGCCCAACACATCCGTCTTCAGCAAAACCATTTCAGTCTCTGTTTTTTAATATATTTTGCCACAGATGTTGTTCAATTAGTTCTTTTAATATCTTAAATCCTTATATAAACTTTTCTTGTTCTGATTGCTACTTTTCTTAGACTCTCATTTCACATCATAATCTTTCTCTTTTGGTTTTTAGTTAGTGTCCATGCCTGATAACACAATGTTGGTATGAAGATTGAATTTATTATTTGCCTTAGTAAGCACTCAAATCTTCATCAAATAACAAGTGAAAGCAAAGGTAATGGTAGCCCCATAGCATCTTCTCTTTTAGGAGAAAAAAGTACATTCTGATTTGCAGCATTAACATTTAAATTGAAAGTGAGGAGGTCAGTGCTCTTCCAACATGTGTCAATTATTTCTTGTGTGAGTATTGTACATGTACTCATTTGTACAGATATATTATTTGCAATCAATTTGATGAGCATGTTTTAGTAATAATTGTGTTCTGACATGTCCATATTCACAGAGAACTCTGATGGCTTATGTTGCAAGCTGGTTAACGCATGCCCACGTATTAGACCAGTTGTACAGTTCAGGGATTTGGAAATTAGCAGGGATGCCATCAAGCTGACTAATAAACTTGGTGCTGGATGCTTTGGTGAGGTTTGGAAAGGTGAGTGTATATGATTTTTTAAATTTGTGCAGTATATCTTCAGAGGCATGTTTTGTCAACAGGGGGGGGAGGGGTGTTCTTCCCGAAATATGTACTAATGCAGAAAATCCATACTAGTTTATACCTATGCATATGTTTGTGCAGATGTGCAGCAGCAGTGAATATATGTTTTTTTAATTTGCTGAAAGTAAAGTAAGAATATTTTTAAAATAATTTATAAGAAATGTTATTTTCATGATAATATAAATATTTATGTAGTTTCCTGTTATATGTATAATATAAATGTCATATTTTACATTTTTCTTCTTTCGTTCATTTGAAACATGTCTATATCTGTAATTCTGTGTCCTGAATAAAAACTCACTGTCTTTTGTAGTTCATACAGTGTCCCATAGAGCTTGGATTCCAGTGTTGTTTCCTCTGGCCAATATGTCTGCCTCAGCGTTTCATGCTCAGAACACTCATGCAGTATATGTTTGATCTTTTACATAAAAAATGTTTAATCTGTTTTTGTCAAAAATGCCCTTTTCCTCTTTTTTAACAAGAGGGAAATATAGTAGCCCTAGATATTTCCTCTGGTCATCTTCCACACTCCAGAACAGATATAACTATGCCAATAAATTAATTAGATTTTCTAATGATCCATAGTGATTAAATGTACAGAGTGACTGTTTAAAATTATGCTTTATTGTGTAGGAATTTTCATCCAGCTCTGTGGTGGATTAGTACAGAGCACTTCTTGAACAGCCAAGGTACCATTGTAGGCAATTGTACATCCATAAAATTTAGAAAGCAATGGCAACCTACTAAATGTATTTATATTGCCTAGAAAGTCACTGCAGTCAAAAAGTTCCCTTTGAGTATACACACATTTTCATGTCGTCACAGCTTGTAGTGGCAGTCTGTTGTCATTAATTATAAGTAAATTAATAAGTGTCCTATTCTCTTAGTGGTATCTATAGCCCCTAGCTCTGGGCAATAGTCACTTGGATGGGTGGGGAAGCCAGCAGAGTGTACTGTTTCACAATGGTTGGTCTAATAAGATAATAATGAGACCTTCCTCATGCAGTGCACAGTAATAATTTATCACAGAAGTGCACAGCTAGACATCAATAATTAACAAGAGCAATGATAATGAAAATGCTGGTGGTTACATATAATCAGAGATTATTTTATGAAATGAAAATGCTTGTGGTTACATATAATCAGAGTTTATTTTATGAAATGAAAATGCTTGTGGTTACATATAATCAGAGATTATTTTATGAATAACAAAGATGATAGAACTCATCTCCAAGACCTATACCTGCTTTGTATATTTTAGTCATGTGACAGGTAAGTATCTTCTATGGGTCTCCCCACAGCAACACATCTAATGCTGGACAAAAATGAGTATAATTGAATCAGTCTAATGCATGCCTGATTTCTTGCATGTGGATATGTATAATTTAGAAAAGATTTTTTTTCTCCCTTAAAAAAATTTTTTTTTTTTTTTAAATTCATATTTAAATTTTTTTTTTTTTTTAAAAAGATCACTGAACACTGTTCTGTTGTGTTCTCCAAATAAAAATCCCTATAAGTAACAGAAATTATAAAATTTTTCATGATAAACATGAGAAAATATCTAAGAAAGTTGTTTACAATTGACAGGAGCTTTGAGGAAGGTTGTGGATGTGGCAGTGAAAACTCTCAAACCAGGGACTATGTCTTCAGAGGCATTCCTGAATGAGGCTAAAATTATGCACAAATTGACTCATCAAAAACTTGTACAGGTATGTAGATATGATTGAAATTTAGATACAGGTGAGTGTACAATAACGCTGCATATTGAATAGATGTATAGAGGTGAATGTGTAAACATTGCAACTTGTACAGGTAAGGAAGACCTCATTGCTGACATTTGTAAAGGTAAAGGTAGGTCCCATGGCAACAATCTGCAGTCAGGGATGAAGATAACTCTTCATGTACCAAGCCGCAGCAACTATTAGGTGAAATGTATAGTTCCCTTCCTTGCTGTGTTTATCTTCCCTAACTCATGTGTCAGGTACCCATTTACAGCTCGGTCGACTTTAGGAGCGGTCATGCCAGGTGAGAAATCACGACCCTAATTTCTTAAATCCATACTTGGTTTCAAACCTGGCACTCTGTATAACCCGATGATAGGAAGCAAGCTCACTATAAACTAGGCTACTGCACTCTACTGACATTTGTACAATTGCATGGAATATGTCATGGACCTTTTTCATATCTTCAGCATGGTGATATTTTCTTTCCTAAAGGAACTAATAATAATAATTCTAAGAAATATGCTTTTACCTCAATGACTACCATGGTTAAAAAACACTTTGGTTTCCCAGATACCACTGATTTCTAGGTCATACTAAATATCTTATTTCTAGGTCATACTAAATATCTTATTTCTAGGGCATACTAAAAATGCTAAAACTTCACAACTATTTATCATAATTTTATATTTTTTTTATATTTACACACAAAAGAACATATTTAAAGAATAAAATCATCATCATCAGGTAGCATATCCTGAACAGGATATAGCAGTCACAACCTTGCAAAACTTCTGTTGATCTTGAGCCAGTCTTTCTGCTTCTGTTACTATCATGTTCAGGTGGTCTTTGATATGTTGCCTCCATCTTCTTCTTGGTCTGCCTCTTGTTTGTCTCCCTGGCATCATCCCTTTCATTATAGTCTTCTATAGGCTGTCATGACATTTGATATTACCAAAATATTGCAGTTTTCTGGAAAGAATCATATTGTTTAGCCAGTGTTATTTTACATTCATTTCTTTCAGGATGACTACATTGGTGTTCTTTTTGGTCCATAATATTCTAAGGATTTTCAGTTACATTTTGTTTCAAATTCATCTATTTTATTTTTCATGTTGTTGGTGATTGTCCAGGATTCACACCCATATATTGCCACTGGGAATATGCAAGCTCTTAGGACAGTTAGTTTTGTTGTTTTGCAGCAGCTCAATCATATGTTTTTCATTTGTATCAGCTTCTTTGGCGCACTAGCCATCCTCATGCTGATTTCTTAATTGCAATCAGTTACTGTTGATAAGAGAATCAAGGTATTCAAAACTGGTGACTCTTTCTAACTCACTGTTGTTGATACTGATTTAGAACTTGCTAGTGGTTTTGTCACTTGTCATAATCTTGGTCTTGTTTCCATTCAGAAAAAGGTTTTGTTTTTCACTATGTTCTTTAATACAGTTTATGAGGTGTTGGAGACCTGTTTGACTGTATGCCAATAATGTTGTATCATCAGCATATCTTTGTTCCGGTATCTCATGACCTCCGATGTTGAGTGAGTCGAAGTTATTTCTCTGTTGGTAATAAAATAAAACACAAAAAGAATAAAATACAAGTGTAAAAATTATGTAATACTGCTTGATGATGCATAAAATGACTAATAAATTTGAAAAATACAAGCATCAACATGATGACTGAAGGTTTAAAAAAAACAATTTATCTTCACTAAGGAACCACTACAGAAGTCTCAGCACTAGATCAAAGACACAAAAAAGTAATCCTCATCAACCATGAAAAGTTGTAAAGAACACTATCTCTCCTTCTGCGACAACAGCTCCAAGCTAGAACTAAAGATCAACTAAACAAATAATTTAAGAATTATTCGAGCAGCTAGTGTGACCTATAGCAGACACATTCCCAATCATCCTAGAAAATATAGAACCACCACAAAATGATGAAGAATGGAGTACTTCATCCCATAATATAATTTTCTCAACCCAAGAATAATTTATAAAGAAAATCATTCAAATATCATCATGAAATTACTTACACTCGTGCTGTAGAGGAGCTACAATTCCACAACATGAATCCATGACTATACAGATGGATCCACTGATGAATCCAATAGAAATAGAGGAAGTGGTATATACATTTATCATGAGGTGATCATACCAATGAACTTAATATTCCTACTGGTTACCTTGTCACAAAGAACTGATCTTAATGTTGTGATCTCAGCTGTCAGAAATAATTCATCAATTTATGTATATATGTATGTTTTTCAACAGACATCATCTCTCCACATTTTAAATTCTATCCATGTTTAGTTGATGGCAGTTGTTTCTGTATCAGAGCCATTTTACATCATCACCGAACTAATGGTTAATGGAGCACTACTGGACTTCCTGCGGACAGACCAGGGGAAGAAACTCAAGTTTAACATGCTTATTGAAATGAATGCTGAGGTAAGATGCTAAAAACAGACCATAGGTGCTAAATTCCCATAAATCGTTATTTTGTACTGTTTTTCCCAAGATGTATGGCTGTATGTGCATACATCGGAATTAACGGGTTTTTACATGAATTTCTGCAGTTCTGTATGCTTTTGAGTTTTTTACTCAATTTAGTGACGACACTGATTTTTCCGGTTTTTATTTATTTTTAGTGGCAACAATGAATTTTATTGTATTTATATATTTCAGTGGCAACATAGATTTGTGTGGTTTCTTTAATTTTTTTGACAACAGTGGTTTTTACGGGTTTTAACATTTATGCTAGTGGCAACACTGCTTTTTTAACACATTCATTCATTTTCCTTTTTCGCTGAAGTTAGCGCATAGGGCAGAGGTCAGATCTCTCCAATTCTGTCTGTTCAAAGCTATTCTGTGCAGTTCTTGAATCTAATGTATGATGTGTCTTTTGTCTAATTTTATCATTCGATTTCAATTCACTCCAATGGGTGTTAGTTATTTTTAACACATTACCAGTACTTACAAAATGAAATGCTACATTTGCCATCACTTACAGAATGATGATATGTTCAAATAAAAATAGCTTTTTTTATATACCAGATTGCTGAAGGAATGGCATATCTTGAGAGTGTGAATTTCGTTCATCGAGATTTAAGAGCTGCAAATATTCTTGTTGGAGAGCATTACAATGTCAAGGTTGCAGACTTTGGATTGGCTCGTATTTTGGAAACTGAAGACAATGTATATGAAGCAAATGAAAGTGAGTATTACATCAAAATTGTACTGTAAGACTTATTCACTCCAGTGTTCTACTATTAGTGAGTTACGTAACTCTCACACAATAAACATAGTACTATTAGCATAACACACGATAAGCTTAAATAATAAATGTCCTAACTATCAGTGTATCACAGAACAGACTTGCATAATAAATGTCCTACCCTACTATCAGTGTATCACAGAACAGACTTACATAATAAATGTCCTACCCTACTATCAGTGTATCACATAAAAACTTACATAATAAATGTTCTTCTTCTTCATCATTCATTCTCAAACTCCCACTGGATATCTCTTGTATCAGGACCATGGTCCCATTATATTTCCAGAAGGATGTAGTCCAGAGAATGAAAATGCGTTGTGTCGCCGTTTTATTTGCGCCAATGGTTCGATACATCCGTCTTCGGCAGAATAAATGTTCTACTCTCAGTCTATCACATAACAGATTTACATAATAAATGTCCTACTATTAGTGTATCACAATGCTTGTGTGTTGCTGGGAAGCAAAGAATATCAACACCAGGTCTGTAAATACAAATTTGGTATGAGGATTTTTACTTATGCAAAATAATGCTATTCATCATATTCACTAAATTATTTTGTGGGAATTTTGATGACCTGTTGGGGGAAGATAGGGGTTGGCGAGAAGATGACTTTGACAGGTCGGCCAAACCAGGTGAGAGTAACTAAAGAGTTTATCTCGGAAGTAAATACAGCCTCCCAGCATCTCAGCCCAAGCATGCAAGCCTGTATATGACAGACAGCACAGATGAAACATTCGATATTAAACGGATTGGAAGGTACTTTCTAGTAGAAAATTGTGTAATGCAAGAGATTATATGAGACACACAGTACACTATGGTCATCCACTGCATCCTGGTACATCACCAGTCATCTTGATTTATCTTGCCACTGAAACATGGTTTAATCAGGAAAAAAGAGTGTAGTTGATAAATGGTGCAACTCTTCCTCACTTTCTGTGAACCCTGACCAACTGGACTTTAAAATCCCCTTCCCCTGGGCTCCTGAATAAAAAAATACACACAAAAAGGATACCCCAATAGATCTTAGTTATTTTAAAAGAAATAAGATATAAAATTATGTTATATAATATTGACCGACCTTATGCTCTTTAGTTTTCCTGCTTTTTGTGCCAGTCATCCCATCATATAAACCTTTCATTTAGACTCAGATAAGTGGTACAATAACTGAGATCATTAATAAATAATAGAGATGTGTAATGTAAGCATGCTACTGCTGTCTCCACATTTTTGTGTGTTCCTATATAGACTATTGATTGGTTTTTCAATGTATTTCTCTGCAGACACCAAATTTCCCGTTAAATGGACTGCCCCAGAAGCAGCATTAGAAAGAAGATTCAGTGTTAAATCTGATGTGTGGTCATTTGGAGTTCTTATGTATGAGATTGTGACATATGGCAAGGTGCCCTACCCTGGTGAGGATATATGTTGTATTCATCATCATCATCATCAGTAATGCCAATTGACTCATGTGATCATGAATTTTACAACTTCTACCACCAGTGTTCATTATCAGTTCTAGTGCTGAGACTCTTCCATGAGACTTCAGCAGAATGTCCGGAATCTTTAATTTATAATTTCTGTCTATTTATCTTTATATTTTATATTGTAAATATACAAATAGGCTGTCATGCTTTCCTGATATAGTTACATTCAGTAATTTGCTATTGCTTTCTGAATGTTTCTGATCATTTGCAAACTTGTCACTGGTTCACTCTCAGCTCGATACCATGCCATCTGAGTCTCACCATTGACGCCTTTTTCAAACAATTCAATTCTCTGCTGGGCAGCCCTGTGTACTGGGAGGATACCTCCCTATTAGAAGCTCTTCAAAGTTTAGCTAGCTAGCCAAAACTGTATCCCAGAGGGTGGTGTTGCTGAGCACAACCTGGAATAGGTTAGGAGAACAAAATAGGATCCAGGCTTTCCTCAGAAGAGGAAGTGGTTGTATCTCAATAAACCCTTACACACTTTAATCTTGTCCTCTCCAAGGCAACTAATATAAGAGGTAGACCATGAAGAAGATGGACACAAGATACCACAAGATGAACATGACACAGAAGCAGAAAAATTAGCTCACGATCTGCAGGAGTTTTGAAATGATGTGGTGACTGCTACATTCTGTCTAGAATATGCTACCTGATAATTAAATATATACATTGGCTCAAAAGGTTTAGAGTATTAACTTCATTTGTACTTGAGTTTGCCCATATGTAATTCACCCTTCTCAATGAAGTGACATCTTTATTCTGCCTGCCATAAGTACACCTCATAGCATGTAACCCCATAGCTTTAAGCAGCAATCCAAAGGGTTCTATGAAAAAATACATTTGTAAAGAATATGCCAATTCAGAATTAAACCTCTCTTGAACACATGGCAAATGGATTAACTACTATGCCATGAAGATACTCTCAATATATTGTAAATGTAAACATTCATAGCATTTTACTTAACTTTCATGGATTCAGTGAAAAGATGTTGCCGCTTAGTTTTTGTTTGAGAACACACTTTGGAGTGCTCAAATTTTATTAACTGTCCTTTGGTATTTTGGAGTAATTTATTCTAAAGATTTAAGTAAAAAAGTTCAATAGAAACAATCAAAGGCTCAATAACATATCACGGGTCTACTGCACTTAGTTTTTAGTACTCAACGATGTCATTGCCAATTGTAATTATTTAGTAGATCATGACGTCACTCTGCCAGTTCATTTCTATTAGTGAAATGGCTGCCATATCAATGCTGAATTTGCCTTTGACTGATAAGGATGCAATACTGGAGGAAATGAGAAACTACTGGCCACCTGCCAAACCCGACAATACAACCCTAACTCCCTAACCCAGCATATTCCCACACATACAACCTTCCCAAATAAATCCACCCTGCCATTTCTTGTCTTTAAATAATTATACACACAAATGCACCCCTTGTTTGATGCACCTCTTGAGATAGATGTATAGAATAAGGGGGGGATTGTTAGGGTTAGGTTTAACCCTACCCCTAACATCCACCTCCTCCTAAACTCTAGGATCATTCCTTCTCCTACGATGTGCATTATTTTTCTTCTTTACTTCCTCTTCTTCTTTCCTTCCTCTTTTACCCTTTACGGGTGTCGAAGAAGATACAATGTTCTTACAATGTTCTTGTTCTCGCTTTTCTAGCAGCTTCAGATAATGTTTTTTGGTGTTTGTGTAATGTCTCTTTGATGTTGTCGAAGTGCATTTATGGTATTAAATTGTAGCATAATTTAATCTTAGTAAATTCGAGATGTTGTTTATCTGGCAATACAGTCTGCTAGTGATGAAATTTCATTGAGTGCACAAAAACTGTGCTCACTATAACAAATTTGGAATGAAGCTGCACATATCTAATTTCATCCACATTACATAAAAAGGTAAAATATTAGGTAGATGATGATGACAAATGTCTCAGACTTGTGTTGCTGCATATCTCTAGTGTGTTTGAAGATGACAGAAAAGTTCAATTCTGGCATATAATCTCCTGTCATAGTTGGAAATTTATAGATTTGGATATCTGTATATCTGCTGTTATGACTTTTATATTAACACATTTTCTCTAAACCTTTACAATTTTATGTTTATCAGTGATGCAAGAACCTTTGCTGGTGTAGCTGTAGCATATTTGACTATTCTTGGACATCTAGTAGGCAATATCAGTGTTGAAGCCCATTAGAGACACTAATCTTTATTAATCTTCTTCTTCTTCATTCTTCTTCAGCGTTCATCCTCAAACTCCCGCTGGATCTCCTTTGTAGCAGGACCATGGTCCCAATAGATTTCGAGCAGGATGTAGTCCAGAGAATGGAATTGCGTTGTGTCGCCGTTTTATTTGCGCCAATGGCCCAACACATCCGTCTTCGGTGGATTATTAATCTAAATCACCAGTATGCTGCAAGTTCTCAAATGAAGAACAAAGAATAACAAAACACTATGTCAAAGTCAGATGTTTCTGGCCAATGTCACAAATAAAACAGCAAGATAATAATTCCTGGACTACATCCTATTGGAAATCTTGTAGAAGAATTGTTCAACCACAAGAGAAATCCAGTTGAAATTTCAGAATGAGCAACAAAACAAAAATGTGACCTACCATGCATGTTGCAAGAGATAACAAGCTGTTTGGAGGTGGGGATTGGCTGTACTATTTTATAGCACTTCAGAGTGGCTTTAAAGCCATGCTCGAGTTGAAGTTACCAAATTGAAAGGTACCGATACTGCAACTAAGCTGCAAACCAACACAAAATGCCTTCAATTCTCTAGACTACATCCTACTAGTCAGCAGGTGTTTAAAATACAGAGAAAAATACAAATATATATTTATTAATTTAAAAATCAATAAATTGATGTTTTGATTTAAACACCTTTTCCAGGTTTGCTAATAAATAGACCTTATAACACTCTAGGTATACCAATAGGTATTCATCTTTCATAACAGATTAAAAATGGTATGCATGCTGATTGTTCCTGTATCATGCCAGTTAAACAAGCTTTGTATTCTGTCCCTAATGTACTTTTCATAATAATATTAACTTCATCTTCATATTTTTAGTAATGTTATATTAAACATTTTCATGTTTGTACTTGTTAGGAATGTCTGGCTCTGAAGTTTTACAAATGGTGCAGAAAGGTCGAAGAATGAGCAAACCAACAGGAGGCCCCATTGAAGTACCTGATTCTTACTTTGACAAAATGCTCAAATGCTGGAACAGAAATCCAGAAGACAGACCAACTTTTGAAAGTCTGTGGAATTTCTTTGATGATTATTTTATCAGTATTGAACCAAACTATAAAGACATGGATGAAAGTTAACAATCTGTTGCCTGTGTTGCTCTGCAGTATGATTTGATTGGTCATTTGTTTGAATTCGTCCTATTTGTTTGAAGATTGGGAATAATGCTTGAAAAAATTTATCTTGTCTTGTGCTATGCATGTGTGCTGTTAGGCATAAATGGGGAGCCGAAGTCCTTTATCTTAACTAACTATGATGCTGCTGCCAAAGTTCAGCCTCAGTGTTCTAGTATTTCTCTGATGTCATCTATCCATCTTCGTCTGGGTCTTCCCCTGTTCCTTTTTTCAGATGATCTTATATTGAAGACTCAAAGGAATGTGATCTGGTTCCATTCTGACCAGGTGTCTAAACTATTTTATTTTATGAGTGTCTATTTATTCTTTGTATTGTATTCTTTGTCTATGTATTCTTCAATCTCTTGAATGGATACCTACAGGCAAAAGAGCCAGTGGTAGACCAAAGAAACACTCAGAGGAACAATACTTAGAGAAAGTAAAACAACCAATATTCATACTATTCAAGAACTGCACAGAATAGCTTTGAATAGACAGAATTGGAGAGACCTCACCTCTGTCCTATGCGCTAACTTCAGTGCTAAAGGAAAATGAATCAAAAATTAATGAAATGTTTTCTTTGCATAATATTGTTGAGCGGCAAAAAAGATCAACACCCTCAAGCTGAAATTCTGCAGAAGGATACTTAGAATATCATGGAAGGAAAAAATCGGAAACTCAGATATTATAAACACATTAAAGATTTCAGAGTGTTGGTTACTAAACACAATAACAAAAAGAAAACTACACCTGTTTGGTCATATAAAGAGACACAACTGTTTAGAAAGACAAATAATGGAGGGAAGAGTACCAGGGAAGAGGTGAAAGGGCAGACCAAGAAGACGATGGACTGATGACATTAAAGATAACATGAATATTTCACTAGAAAATGCAAGCCGCATCACCCAAGACAGAGAGGGGTTCAGAGAGTTCATTGGGAAGACAAAGTTCTGGAAGGAATTTGTCACATGACAATATTGTTTTCATTGTAGTTCTCAGTGTCATTGTTTATTCTATCTTTTTTTTGGATATCCCCAGGGCTATACTGAGGCATTTCATTTCGCATACTGCGAGGTTTTGTTCAAGGTCTAGCATTGGTAGTACAGTGTCAGCATTAACCCTGTGTTTATTAATGTTCTGTTGGAGATCATATCAATATTCTGATATTTAAGCAGTGGTGATAATTGATATAACACTGTGTTTCCCTTCTGGCATCTTGTCTCTATTTCCCTACCTAGTCTCCCATCTTCTGGAACATGCTGCCTTGATACTTAAATTCCTGTGCTTTATTGAGTTTTGTGCTGTCTATGTATATTTCTGGTGGGGATTGATTTCTGCATATCTTCAGTGTTTCTGATTTTGGTTTGTTGATTCTCATGTTGTTGAATTTGCAATGGATATTTAATGCATTTAGGTGTATTTGCAGTTCAGATGTACCATTGTATATAAACACCTGTTTGTCTTCAAAATAGCAATTCGTTTATGCTGTTATTGTCTTCTTTTTCTCCGTTCTCTTGTTCTGATTGATTTTCTTGTTGTATTGCTGTTAAGGTTTCTTTGGTTATTTTATCTATATAGATGTTGAATAGTAGTGGGGATAATATGCATCCTTGTCTGACTCCAGATGTTATTATGAATATCTGTCATTCCTTCTGGTGTTCTTGCTCTTGCTTTACAGTTTTGATATATTTCTCTGGTGTTTTCTAGGAGTTGGCCGTGGATCCCGTACTCTTCTAAGTGGGTCTCTGTTAACCCTGTTGAAAGCTTTTTCTTGGTCGATAAATGTGATGCTTAGTGAGGGACTATGTTTCTCTGCAATTTGCACTGGCAGGCTTCCTAACCATTTGTAAATATGAAATAGGTGCTTTTTTTAACAATTACATTCACGTAGAACAATTGCCTAACCATTTACATCACAGGCATGAAGCCTATAGTCACAATTGCTTTTATACTTTACACTTGAACAAGCAGAATGATTAGTTAACTACTTCTGCAAAAAACAAGACTTTTGTCATAACAGCTTTTACACATGAGTAGTGATCATGTTGCTCAAACCACTTATATAAATGAACAAGGGGCTGTTGCCCTAACTGTTTGTAAATACAGCCAGGGAGATTGTTATCCTGTTTGCAAATACAGCCAGGAAGATTGTTATCCTAACTGTTTGCAAATACAGCCAGGGAGATTGTTATCCTAACTGTTTGCAAATACAGCCAGGGAGATTTGTATCCTAACTGTTTGCAAATACAACCAGGGAGATTTTTATCCTAACCTTTTGCACACAGAATCAAATCAAGGAGTTAATTTTCTTAACAATTCACACACACACACACACAAGCTGAAGACTTTTTGTCTTAACCTGTATCACGTCCCTGGTGAGTGGACCTGCTGAGAGTTTACCTTGTTCACTGACAAATACTCACCTGTGGTTATAACCCCTATTCAGTGAAGTGAAAATTACACCATCATTAATGTCATGTGACAGGATTCAACGCTTAACGAATTGTAGTTAGCAGTTGATTTCATTTCCATTATCAGTATATGGTGTATGGAGGTCTGAGACATTTGTAGAACAAGAATAAATAAATCGCAAGACATCAACATCAGAATCCATCGGCAGGTAACAAAGCCATCAGTATGTATAATTGATGTACAATCATTAAGGACTGTGATTCTGATAGTAAGGAATTTGTGGGAATTTTATTAGTTTTAAGGTAGCTATAGTAACAATTGCATTAATTATGATATGATATTGAACAAGCATGGAACTAACATATTGACGGATTTACCAACATCATTAGATCTGCATTACTTTTATATGTTTTATTGATTTCATTAAGGATATTATGTTAGTTTTGTTATGAAACTACCTAACTACAATAGACTTAGGTGTGTACAGTGTGTAACACGTTTTCAGGGTTGCCACATTGGTGACAAATTGTTCAAATATATTTTCGATTATATTTTGATGTTTTTCTGTTTTCCCATCTTTACAGTCTGTTCACACCTCTTGCATCACATGTAAACAAACAAAACTTATACCAATATATGCAGTATTTAATTCTTTATTTACATGTACAAAAATTATTTTAAAATCTCTAAGAACAAAAAAGTTATTGTGCTTTCCTAACACCCATGTTTGGTTGTCTTTTTGTTTGTTTTTTGCAATAAAAACCTCTTCCTCACACCTCTCGTATCATGAATACAGAAAACATATTACACCATATTTATAGTATACAATTCTTTATTTTCCTCCCAAAAGAAATAGCAACCTGCGGTAGTAAGGTGCCTAGAAATTCTGAATGTATACATTGAAAAGTGGTGTAAATAATAATAATGGTGAAAGTTGTGTATTTAAAGAGTACTACTACAGATCATAATGAAAAGAATACAACACAAATTATAAACAGAAATTCATGAAGTTCAAGCAGGAAGAGGAACAAGAGACCACATATTCAACATGAAGAATATAGCTGAGAAATGTAGAGAATACAGCTTAGACCTATATATGTGTTTCATAGACTACACCAAGGCGCTTGATTGTGTTAAACATCACCAGCTATGGCCCATCATGGGAGACATGGGCTTTCCAAACATCTAATACATCGCCCGTGTGTTGCCGGGGCCCAAAAGGGGAGCAAAGAATAGCAACACTATTTACCTTCCACGCATGTTGTAAAAGGCGACTAAGGAGGTAATGGGATGGAGTTGGCTGTCCCATCCCATATAGGGTCAGTGACCCAAAGCCATGTGGAAGTCGGATGTGTCAGGCTGAAAGGCGCAGATATCGCAGCAATGCTGTAAACCATGATACAACGCATTCCGTTCTCCAGACTACATCCTGCTAATCTGCAGGAGTTTGAGAACGAACGCAGAAGAAGATCTAATACATCTTATTGAAACACTATATCATGAACAACACGCAGCAGTAAGAGTGGAGGGAGAAACATCTGAATGTTTTTCCTGTTCAAAGTGAAGTGAGACAGGGATACACTCTCTCTATCCCCTTATCTTTTTTTAACATCTATGCAGAGAATATAATGAGAAATGTAAGAGAACTAGAGGAAATTGAGTTTCATCACTTAAATATCAGTGGGTACACGATTCCAGAAATAAGATATGGATAGGCCCTATGCAGATAACTCAGTCCTTACTACACATCCTGAGGGACTGAAACAGCTAATCACAACAACAAAGAAATACAGTGAGATCCAAATTCTATATCTAAATGTACAGAAAACAAAAAGTATGACAACAGACAAAACAAAGATCAAACCAATAATCAACATAGGCAATATAGAACTAGAATGTGTAAACAAATTTGAATTTCTGGGAGAAAATATAAACAGTTCCGGAGATTGTTCAGTTGAGATTAGAAGAAGACTTGCAATTGCAACACTCAAATTAACACACATGAGAAAGCTATGGCAAAGTAGTAATAATGACACTAAAGTAACCCTTTTAAGATCATGTGTTTTCCCAGTGGCAACATATGGATGTGAGACTTGGATTTGCGAGACTTGGACTTTAAACAAGACAATATCTAGAAGAATAAATTAATTTGAAATGAAGAGCTACAGAAAGATCCTATGAATATCATGGACAGAGAAAAATAACATTGAAATTTTGAAATTACTGAAACTAAATGAAGGGTGGCTTCTAAATACCATCATAAGAAGGAAGCTACAGTATTTTGGACACTTAAAGCGACATGATGGTATCGAAAGGCTGAATCTAGAGGGCAGAGTGCCAGGCAAGAGAAGAAGAGGAATGCCAAGAAGACGATGGACCAGCGACATCTACAAATGCATGCACATGTCTCTGGCCAATGCAGGCCTGCTTGCCCGGGACAGAGAGGCGTTCAGAGTATCCATGACGAAGACAACATTCTGGAAAGAATATATCACTTGATTACAATTCTTTATTTAAATGTGCAAGAATTACAAGTATTTTTCAATCTATAAAAACAAAAAAATTATTGCATTTTCCAAACGCCCAACAAACATTACACAAATTTACAACAAAAAAAAGAAATCAGTGGCAGGGGAAAGATTGTAATTTTAATTTGGCTTGCCAAAGGTTAACCATTTAAACATTTATTATCTGGGTAACTCTCCTTCTATCTGTGTGCACCATTTGACTGAATATTTCTACTATGGTAGTTTATAACTTTGGTATCACAATTTTGAAATTAGGAAGTGGTTGTAATGTGTATACAATAATTGATTATACATTTATTGTCCTGATAATATTGATAAACCATATGAATATTATTGACACAGCTAGACTAACAGTTGTGTGGGTGCCAATAAAAATGTGTTCATTGAAATGTGTTCTTGATAGATTGTTCATGTACATTCTTTTTGGTAGCATATTCTATTCATGTTGTGCCCATCAACCCAGCATTTATTGGCAGTAGTTATTTTCTAGGCAATATAAATTCATTCAGTAGTTTGCCATTGCTTTCTGAATGCTCTGGATGCACTATTTCCTGCAGTACGATTTCAACACAGTTGCCATCACAGACACACTCTGTACATTGCCATCACAGTCGGATGTCTGTTTTTTATGGAATTAAAACATCATTTAAAAATCTCAAGTACATTTATTTTACCAACATTAAAACATATTATTGAAATATTTACTTTGGTGGTCATTTATCTTTGCAAAAATTGTCTTGGGCTAGTTCTGAGATGATTTAATACTTTGAGCTGTGAACTGGTAGCCCTTGACAGCACATAGCTTATTTGCCAAAATTACAGATTTTTATTTGAGCAACCGATGTGACACCCATGCTTATATAAAGTTGTCACAAAGACATGGTTGTGTCATGGAGTTTATGGATACATGTTTGGTCTCTGAAGGGAGGTATTCCAGTGTTGCACTGTCCTAGGATCGTCACATCATGCTAATATTGTGGCCCATACTTCTATCAACTTTATATATAGAAAATAACTAAATAAGTTACAAATCCTACTACTAATAAAGAGACAATATAAATATTTAAAGTAAAAATAATAAAGATGAAAACTATTGAGGTGTTGCTCTAAGTCTAAGATCTTTTGCACAAAAAACATATAATACTAAGTAAACACAGAATAATGTGGAAAATGTTAATGAATAAATTATATAAATTATAGGGAAATTGTCGGAGCAAAGCATCAAATTTTTCACATTGTAGCATATTCTAACAAATAGACTTAACTATGAGAGACAAAACTGCCATCAGTGTATAGCTTAGGCCTATTACTATTAGCCATCCATCTTACATTGGTGAGGATATTGAAAGCATACAGTTACATATAGAATGAGAATTTTTGAACATACATGTATGTTGAAAAAAAATCACTTTGCCCTTTTTTTGGAAGGGGTCGGTTAGGGTAAAGTGACGCAGGCAAAAAGGTGATACAAACCATTATTCGATTTAGGGATATCCCCACCGTGTGGCAGGTCTAGCACACTGACTGACAGTGTGTAAATGTGTGCTAAGAATGGATTGAATAAATAGATAGACCTAGTTTGTAAATTCAATCTGAAAAAAAAGTTTGGATAAAAAATAGTTAGTAAGTTCCATTTTAAAGCTAATAATGTCTTTGTAAGGTTAGATGATCAATATAACCATATATATATCGGTCTATCACAGCTTTAGACTGGCATCTGCAACTTCCTCATGACATCAGCATTTTTTAAATACATTTTGAATGCACCACTTTACCAAAAATCACATTGTTAGCAACTATCATAAATTCCGATGAAAGAACAAAGTAGTCTCACAAGATAATGTGCTTAATTACTTAACAATACATAAATTTCAGCTGAAACATTTTAAACAATTATATTATTAATAATAACAGCAGACAGAGTGTGAGGAGTTGCAAAAAAGGTAGATGAACATAGTGAAAAAATATTACTCTGCATTGTTGAAAATGGACTCAGCCTTGACCTATCAAACTTCCTTGTGTCAAAGACTGCAAAGTTGGCATATGCCTTAGCCATGTGTTTTGACAGGAAACCCCATAGATCCAGAAAACGCCTGCAGTGGTGTTTTGCCTCGTGCAACACTTTTCCTCTGGCTACCCTATGTGACAGTGAAATGACCAAGTAAATAACATATCACACAAAATGGGTTCAATACATTCAAGAACAAATGAGTGTGCGCTATGAAGAAATTGCGTACAATGAATAAATATACTTGAGAAAAATATTTCTGGAATAATAGAATGGAACAACTATAAGAAAGATTAGAAGACTAGGACAATGTTTATACCATAGATACAAGAGTAAAACAATAGAATATGGCACTGTCAACCATAGATGCAAAATTGAGATAATAGACAGGGAAACATTCAATGCAGCAGATGTAATACTGAAATAATAAACTGGGACCAAATATATTCCAATGGGACTAGACTGAGATATCAACATCAATAATCAGTAATATATAAATAAGTTTGAGGAATGTGTACCACATACACAAGATTAAGACAACATATAGACTTCATATTCAAGAATTCATTGATAGACTGAAACAACATCTATACCACAGCTAGAGCAAAGAAAATTTAGTCACTATATAGCCATACCATCCTTTTGGATCTATGAGTGTATGCATAAGGCATGTTTCACCATTTTGTATGCAGACATTCAATCACATGAAAGCCTGCAACCATTTGGTAATATCGCTGTTGGCCACTTTTGACAACAGTGATAGTAACAGTAGTAGCTGTAGTAGTAGTATTTGTAGTGGAAGTAGTAGTATTAGTAGTATATGTAATAGATGTAATTGTAGTAGTAGTTGTAGGAGTCTTCAGCAATTCAGCATCTGTGGTCATGTTATACTGTCAGTACTGTCATCAGGGTGAAATAGCCTTTGTCTCAAATTTGTATCTGCTCTTGCCAGATCTCTGCTCTTCGTATGCTGGGCAGTCTTGAAGTATTTGTTCAGGAGTTTGGATTCTGGATCCACATAGACATTCATCTGTGTAGGAGATCCTCAGTCTGTAAAGGTGACCCAGCAGTCTGCAGTGACCAGTTGTAGGAGTGGTGTTTGTAGTAGTAGCAGTAGTAGTAGTAGTAGTAGTAGTAGTAGTAGTAGTAGTAGTAGTAGTAGTAGTAGTAGTAGCAGCAGCAGCAGCACCACCATGTTTTTTAAGAAATTGAATGGAAGATCTCAAACATATTTTTTCATAATAACTTAACCTCAGAAATTGCATCTATCACATCATGTTTCAAAAACTCTACAAGTTCAGAAATTGCATCTGTCACATCATGTTTCAAAAACTCTACAAGTTCAGAAATTGCATCTATCACATCATGTTTCAAAAACTCTACAAGTTCAGAAATTGCATCTGTCACATCATGTTTCAAAAACTCTACAAGTTCAGAAATTGCATCTATCACATCATGTTTCAAAAACTCTACAAGTTCAGAAATTGCATCTATCACATCATGTTTCAAAAACTCTACAAGTTCAGAAATTGCATCTGTCACATCATGTTTCAAAAACTCTACAAGTTCAGAAATTGCATCTATCACATCATGTTTCAAAAACTCTACAAGTTCAGAAATTGCATCTATCACATCATGTTTCAAAAACTCTACAAGTTCAGAAATTGCATCTATCACATCATGTTTCAAAAACTCTACAAGTTCAGAAATTGCATCTATCACATCATGTTTCAAAAACTCTACAAGTTCAGAAATTGCATCTATCACATCATGTTTCAAAAACTCTACAAGTTCAGAAATTGCATCTATCACATCATGTTTCAAAAACTCTACAAGTTCAGAAATTGCATCTATCACATCATGTTTCAAAAACTCTACAAGTTCAGAAATTGCATCTATCACATCATGTTTCAAAAACTCTAAAACTGCAGAAACATTATCATGCTTTTTACATTTGGAATCATGCTAACTTGTACTAGTGGAGAGACATGGTCCAAACAGTAGGAAGATTATTAATTTTTACTATTAATTTTTACCTCATCATTTGCTGTATAAACAAAACACACCCACCATTACTATTGATAAACAGTGACCAGCGTATGACAACATCAATATTTTATTATCAGTATTTGTAAATATCTTTGATTTTGTTATTTTATTTACTGTGAAGTTTTAGAGAAAGGTTGATGGAATCATTTAAAATTAAAGTTTGTATATATAAATTGTTTACTGAATACTTCTGTCCCAAGTGTCTTGTGCATCTATTGAAACATATCGTATTGTGTTGGCATTGAAACAAACTACTGGTAACTTGATGAAGACAGAATACTGTACTTTTTTAAAGTTATAAAATGTTCTATTAGAAGAATAAATGTAATTCATATGTATTATGTAACTTGTTAATATTATATTAATTAAAAAAATAAAACATTTGTGTATTGTTTATAATATGTAATAACTGCTGCAGAACTTTGATCCAACAGGTGAAACTTGAAACAAAGTATTGAAATTTTGCTGATCATTGGTAGCACAAATAATTTAGTTAGTTAATTATTCCTCTAGGGCCAAAGATGGCACATAGGGCGGATGTCATAAATTTCCATGTTTCTCAGCACATATAATAGCAGACACAAATTGATGTTTTGACCAAAAGGCCTGACATTCTGCTAATCACTGGCAACACATAAAAACACACACAATTCATTGTTTCAACCAAGAGGCCTATCAGGATCAATGCCTAACAGTAGTCCTACAGATAGATATGTTGTTCTGTAATTTTCTGTTTGTCTTGCTTCATCGATATTTGGCTGTGTTCTGTCATATTTCTGTTTGTGTTGTTACACTTCTGTCCTTCAAGTTTTCATTCTTTCAGCGTATATATATATATATATATATATATATATATATATATATATATATATATATATATATATATATATATATATATATATATATATATATATATATATATACATATGTCCTGCCAGAGTCATAGCGCGATTTCAGAACCAAAAGACCCATTACCTTCATGAGCTTCATCCTTCGTCAACTACAGGAAAAATGTCGTGAACAAGGGAAGCCACTTTTTATGGCTTTTGTGGATCTAACTAAGACTTTTGGCACTGTTAGCAGACCAATTCTATATAAAAATATAAATTTAATAGTTATAATAAAAACAGAAACTACTAGAATTGATTATTTCTTTCATGAAGACAAGCGCGAAAAAGTATTATTCGAGGGCAATACATCTGACAGCTTTGCAGTAAAGACTGGAGTAAAGTAGTTGTGCGTTTTAGTCCCCGCCCTTTTCTGAATCTTCTTCACAGCGCTTCAGAAACAAGCTCCTGCAGATGCAGCAGGTGAAGTTTTCATCCGCACTTGTTACGACGGATCACTCTTCAACTTAGTGTGTCTCAGAGCAAAGACGAAAACATCAGAAATACTCATCAGAGAACTTCTTTTCGCCGATGATGCTGCACTAGTGGCAAACAGTGAGTCCACCGTTTTGTCATAAATGGACAATATGACAAAGGCGTGCGAGCTGTTTTCTAAAACAATAAGCATCACAAAAACTGTAGTAATGTGTCAAGGATCTACAAATGCCAACAAACTTCACCTTAAACAATATTCATATAAAGCAATTAGAAAACTTGTGTAACCTATGATAGACAATTACATCCACCCTTTCCGTCATCATTATCAGGTAGCATAGAGTAGCATATCCTATTCAGGGCGTAGCTATAAACCCAGTATTTGTTGGCTGTGATGATTTTCTAGGCAATATAAATACGTTCAGTAGTTTGCCATTGCTTTCTGAACGGACCGGATGCACAATTGCCTGTGGCGGAAATTGTCAAGTGGAGCTCGGTTTCTGGCCGTCATAGACCCGCTCTGTACCACATAGTCAGACCGGATATAGCAGTCATTTGGAAACTTCTGTCGATGTTGAGCCAGTCTTCCTGTTTCTGTTACTAGCTATAATGTTCAGGTAGTCTTTGATGTCTTTCGTCCATCTTCTTCTTGCTCTGTCTCTTGTTTGTCTCCCTGGCATCCATTATGGTTTTATATTTTTTTCATGGTGTTTGATATTGCCAAATATTTTAGTTTTCTAGAAAGAACCATGCTGTTTAGCCAGTTTTATTTTACATTATTTTTTTTCTCAGGATGGCTACATTTTGGTCCATGGTATTCTGAGGATTTTTCTGTAACATTTTGTTTAAAATGCTGCTATTATATTTTTCATTTTGTTTGTAATTGTCCAGTATCCACACCCATATATTGCCACTGGGAATATGCAAGCTCTTGTGAATGTTAGTTTTGTTGTTTTGCAGCAGCTCGGCCATATGGTATTCATTTGATGAGATAGCCAACCTCCTTCTGATTTCTTCATAGTAATCATTGTTACTGTTGATAAGATAACCAAAGTTTTCATAACTGATGACTCTTTCTAATTCGCTGTTGTTGATACTGATTTGGAACTTGCTAGTGGTTTTGTTGCTTGTCATAATCTTGGTCGTTTCCATTCAGAAAAAGGTTTGTTTTTCACTATGTTCTTTAATGCAGTTTATGAGGTGTTGGAGACCTGCTGGACTGTATGCCAATAATGTTGTATCATCGGCATATCTTTGTTCTGGTGTCTCGTGACCTCCGATGTTGAGTGGGTCGAAATTATTTTTCTGTTGGTCTTTTCTTACATTCCTCATTAACCCTTTCCCTATATAGTGAAATAAAAGCACGCATTGGGAAAGAGACTACCATTTTTGGTGGACTGTCATAACGCGAAAATTGAAAACAAAGCTACAGATTTATCAAACATGCATGATGAGCACACTATACTACGGATCCAAAATATGGACTACCCACACAAAACAAGAGAGGAGACATAATATCTTTCATCAAAAGATGTCTCCGCAAAGTTAAATGGCAGGACAAAATCACCAACAAAGAAGTGTTACACCACACTCAGGTACCATCTTCCATGGAAACATTTAATAGAAATAGGTTGCATTGGCTGGGTCATATCCGCAGAATGCCAAACTGCCGCATCCCAAAACAAGTACTATTTTGAGAACTTGCTGCAGGCCAGCGAGCACACGGTAGAAAAATGCTGATGTATAAAGACGTCTGTAAATCCTCAATGACAGGACTTCACAGACCCCAACATATGATAAAACATGATGGAAACTCGGGCTGTCTGGAGGCATAACATGTGGTGCATGGGCAACATTGCTCAGAAATCAGAAAAAATATATTTCAAAATATGGAAGAAAAAAAGACGCAAATAAAAATCTTCTGTTTCTGTAACTGACATGATCGTTTGAAAAGTTCCTGAGAAAATACTCAATGAGTTGCTTCTTCTTCTTGCTTATTGACCATCTGCAAGACGCAAAAGGCCATACCTACATGCATTCGTTCGTTAACTTCTCTATTCTTCCTTTTCAGCGTTCATTCTGAAATAACCGCTGGATTTCTATTGCATTAGGACAATGGTCCTACAAGATTTCCAATTTGATATAGTCGAGAGAATGGAAATGCGTTGTGTCGCTGTTGTATTTACGCCAATGTTCGTCTTGTGGACACTCTTCAACGGGGCTTCCTATTCAAAGTTCAGCATCGCTCTACCTGGAGAAGAGATTGGCACCACCAATCAAACCTCTTCGCCCACAGAAATGTCACATGAATAGTCAATCAATCAATCAATCTTGTGCCACGCCGAATGACGTAGGTGATCATGTTTCTCCACGACTCTCTGTCTCTTGTGTTGTCAATAAGCTTGGTTGGTTCTCCAGTACCATAAATAAATAGTACATGAATAGGTGTGTGTAAGAATAGTCAGCACAACAATAATGTGCTTCACCTCTTTAATTTTTGTCAAGAGAATTGTGTAATTGGCACTCAAAGACTGGACAGAATTAAGACTCTCCGCACTCAACCAAAGAACTGATAACAGAGAGGCATGGCAAACTTTTTGTGTTGAGTTTTCCAGAGTGACACCCTATGGGTTTGATCGTGACAGATCGTCGGTTTAGAAGGTGATGGTTTGATGATGATGATGACCGCTCTTCTATACCAGAAACAGAAAAATCGCTGAAAGTAAAATTCCTGCGCTCAACGTTTATGGATGTCATTCTTCAATTCCCGTTTTCAAGACAAGAATGCTGCCATATATTATTTCACTTGATGTTTTGAGCGTCTATTTCGGTAGCATCCATGGTCTGTTGAAGGTAAGAGTATAGTATACATTGTTTTTAGCTAATTACTGCTGTAACAGCAAGTAAAGTTAACAGATAAGTAAACCCAAGGATGAGGTCTTTTTTGTGTGGCCTAAATCTAAGTTAAGTGGACACTGTCCACTGTCCAGTATCAATCTATACGAAACTTACTTCAGACAGATAAGGAAAATAAATCTACATTTTCTCAATAACGCGGCTGGTTATGTGTCGTCAGCAGATGCAGAACAAGAAAAAGGTGGATACGTCTTCGGTAAGGGAAGAGTTACCTTAAAAAGATAATTTCCTCGTTTTTTCTTTCTAGTACTAAACTAAATGTCATGTTATGTTTTCCTAGAGAAAGAGTTAGGGTTTCAACCCGCAAACTACCTTACGTCAAAGTTACGAGCCTTATCTACACGCCTGGACTAGGAGCTTAAGTGGAGTGCTTTATCATCATATTTTAAAACTAGTTTTATAGTGCTAAGTGTCACATTATATTTTCAAAATATAACACGAAGGGGTTGAACGCCCCCGACCCCCATGGCTATATGAAAATAAGTACATCTTTGCTGGTTTATGTTAATAAAATCAACTAGTGATAATAGAAGGAAGCATATTCAAATATAAAAAAGCTACAGAAAGCCACATGGGGATAAATGGAAAGATCAGATTCAAGCCTGTAGTTAAGTGGGGGAGGGGGGGGGGAAGGTCGCAATTTGCATGAAATAAATTGCCAAAAATCTCATGAAAATGAAGTGACTTTTTAAAAAAAAATAATCCCCCCCCCTGAAGTGTCTCTGCCGATGACGGATGTGTCGTGCCATTGGTGCAAATAAAACGGTGGCACAACACATTTCCATTCTCTGGACTACATTCTGCTGGAAATCTAGTAGGACCATGGTCCTGCTATAAGGGAGATCCAGCAGGATTTTTAGAATGAACGCTGAAGAAGAAGTCGTGTCTATGGCCCTGATCAGATTGATCATGTATGTATTAATAATAATAGAGCTATTGACAGAGCTTGTATCCCTAGCATTGATATTATTCTGATGCAGTTACAAATTTGTTGAGTAGGTCATGTAGTACTTATGCTCGATCTCTGACCATAGGTACTCTTCCATAATGAGGTGCAGAAGGGCCTATATTCTCAAGGTGTTTAAAAGAAGTGCTACAAGGACTTGTTAAGACCTTACTGAGAGCTTTTGACTTGAACCTTGATACAATGTTAAGATACTGCAGAAACTGAGATAATGTTGGTGTGCTTTAAAAAAAAAAGATTCATTATCTGGAGAAAAAAAGGATAAATGCAGCAGCTCAACATAGGAAAATGATTAGAAAAACACATACACATTTAATAACATTGAATCTCATGCCAACATCAAAGAGACATTAAACGAACACCACATGACATTATCTGAAGCTGTCAGAAAAGTGAGAACAAGAACAGTGTATCTCCCTCGACATCAGTAAAGGGCAAAAAAGAGAAAGGAAAGAAGAAGAAGAATCTCATGCCCAAATTTTCCAAGGGACTTTGGAATCAGCCCAGGGCTTATCAGCCATCTTCGAATGCATAAACAATGGCATATCTCTAACTTAATTTCAAAATGTGAATGTAACAAATGATCATCTTCAATTTTGATGAACAAACAACATAAATATTTTTCAGAACATGAAAATATGCAGAGAAGCATATGTGATATGAGATCACCTTGTCCCAAGTAAGGTCAAGATGAAACTTAAAAATATTCAACATATCAAACAAAACATTAACCGGTTCAAGTTAGGAGTTATGCCAGAATAGAAAACATGTAATAAATTTGCAGTAAAATAAAGAATGAAACAAATATGCTTTACTCCAACATCTAGATGAAATGATCTAAACATTGAAAATCATTGGCAAAAAATTACGTGGAAGGAAACAAGTACAGAAGTTTCAGATGAGAAGATGCATAAGAGAATAGAATGAATAACAAGAGAAATTGTTAGGAAGATAAAAGAAAACAGAACAGATCTGTTGATTTGATTATTTGTTTAAATCTTAAGGAATTATGAGTGATGAAGCTTTTGTTTCTTGTAACAATAGAATATAGCATTGTTGAACCATGCCATAGAGTATAGCATTCTTGAACCCTACCATAGAGTATAACATTGTTGAACCATGCCATAGAGTATAGCATTGTTGAACTATGCCATAGAGTATAGCATTGTTGAACCATGCCATAGAGTATAGCATTGTTGAACCCTACCATAGAGTATAACATTTTTGAACCCTACCATAGAGTATAGCATTGTTGAACCATGTCATAGAGTATAGCATTGTTGAACCCTACCATAGAGTATAGCATTGTTGAACCATGCCATAGAGTATAGCATTGTTGAACCCTACCATAGAGTATAACATTTTTGAACCCTACCATAGAGTATAGTATTGTTGAACCCTACCATAGAGTATAGAATTGTTGAACCCTACCATAGAGTATAGCATTGTTGAACCCTACCATAGAGTATAGAATTGTTTAACCCTACCATAGAGTATAGAATTGTTGAACCCTACCATAGAGTATAGAATTGTTTAACCCTACCATAGAGTATAGAATTGTTTAACCCTACCATATAGTATAGAATTGTTGAACCCTACCATAGAGTATAGCATTGTTGAACCCTACCATAGAGTATAGCATTGTTGAACCCTACCATAGAGTATAGAATTGTTGAACCCTACCATAGAGTATAGAATTGTTGAACCATGCCATAGAGTATAGAATTGTTGAACCCTACCATAGAGTATAACATTGTTGAACCCTACCATAGAGTATAACATTGTTGAACCATGCCATAGAGTATAGCATTCTTGAACCCTACCATAGAGTATAACATTGTTGAACCATGCCATAGAGTATAGAATTGTTGAACTATGCCATAGAGTATAGCATTGTTGAACCATGCCATAGAGTATAGCATTGTTGAACCCTACCATAGAGTATAACATTGTTGAACCATGCCATAGAGTATAGCATTCTTGAACCCTACCATAGAGTATAACATTGTTGAACCATGCCATAGAGTATAGCATTGTTGAACTATGCCATAGAGTATAGCATTGTTGAACCATGCCATAGAGTATAGCATTGTTGAACCCTACCATAGAGTATAACATTTTTGAACCCTACCATAGAGTATAGCATTGTTGAACCATGTCATAGAGTATAGCATTGTTGAACCCTACCATAGAGTATAGCATTGTTGAACCATGCCATAGAGTATAGCATTGTTGAACCCTACCATAGAGTATAACATTTTTGAACCCTACCATAGAGTATAGTATTGTTGAACCCTACCATAGAGTATAGAATTGTTGAACCCTACCATAGAGTATAGCATTGTTGAACCCTACCATAGAGTATAGAATTGTTTAACCCTACCATAGAGTATAGAATTGTTGAACCCTACCATAGAGTATAGAATTGTTTAACCCTACCATAGAGTATAGAATTGTTTAACCCTACCATATAGTATAGAATTGTTGAACCCTACCATAGAGTATAGCATTGTTGAACCCTACCATAGAGTATAGCATTGTTGAACCCTACCATAGAGTATAGAATTGTTGAACCCTACCATAGAGTATAGAATTGTTGAACCATGCCATAGAGTATAGAATTGTTGAACCCTACCATAGAATATAGCATTGTTGAACCCTACCATAGAGTATAGAATTGTTTAACCCTACCATAGAGTATAGAATTGTTTAACCCTACCATATAGTATAGAATTGTTGAACCCTACCATAGAGTATAGCATTGTTGAACCCTACCATAGAGTATAGCATTGTTGAACCCTACCATAGAGTATAGCATTGTTGAACCCTACCATAGAGTATAGAATTGTTTAACCCTACCATAGAGTATAGAATTGTTGAACCCTACCATAGAGTATAGCATTGTTGAACCCTACCATAGAGTATAGCATTGTTGAACCATGTCATAGAGTATAGCATTGTTGAACCCTACCATAGAGTATAACATTTTTGAACCCTACCATAGAGTATAGCATTGTTGAACCCTACCATAGAGTATAGAATTGTTTAACCCTACCATAGAGTATAGAATTGTTTAACCCTACCATAGAGTATAGAATTGTTGAACCATGCCATAGAGTATAGCATTGTTGAACCATGCCATAGAGTATAGAATTGTTGAACCATGCCATAGAGTATAGCATTGTTGAACCCTACCATAGAGTATAGCATTGTTGAACCCTACCATAGAGTATAGCATTGTTGAACCCTACCATAGAGTATAGCATTGTTGAATCCTTCTTCTTCTGCGTTCATTCTCAGTCTTCCATTGGATCTCTCTTGTAGCAGGACAATGCTCCTACTAGATATCCAGCAGGATGTAGTCCAGAGAATTGGTATGCGTTGTGTCGCCGTTTTATTTGCGCCAATGGCCCGACACATCCGTCTTCGGCAGTGTTGAATCCTACCGTAGAGTATAGCATTGTTGACCCTACCATAAAGTATATCTTTGCTGAATCCCATCATAAAGTATAACATTGCTGAACCCTACCATAGAGTATAGCATTGTTGAACCCTACCATAGAGTATAGCATTGTTTTGAACCCTACCAGCCGCCGAAGACGGATGTGTTGTGCCATTGGCGCAAATAAAACGGCAACACAGCGCATTTCCATTCTCTGGACTATATTCAACTGGAAATCTTGTAGGACAATTGTCCTGTTACAAGAGAAATCCAGCGGGAGTTTGAGAATGAACGCTGAAGAAGAAGAAGAACCCTACCATAGAGTATAACATTGTTGAACCCTACCATAGAGTATATAGCATTGTTGAACCCTACCATAGAGTATAGCATTGTTGAACCCTACCATAGAGTATAGCATTGTTGAACCCTACCGTAGCGTATAACATTGTTGAACCCTACCATAGAGTATAACATTGTTGAACCCTACCATAGAATATAACATTGTTGAACCCTACCATAATGTATAGCATTTTTTAAACCTACTGTATTATAAGAACATCATTTAATCTCTTCTTGCATGTTTGTTCATCTAGGGGCACAAGTATAAGGGTTTAGTTTGCGTCACCTTATACTGTCTGTGCCGCCTAGTGTATAAATCATTCAGGGCCAGACACAATAAGAAGAAACTTTTGCTCCGTAAGGAAGTAATACAACAGAAATATGATACCCTTCAACAAAATCTGGACAGCATAAGAGTGCAACCTTCCAAAATTCGGAACAGCATAAGGGTAACATTTTCATTGCTGTTATTTGTACATCTTCTTCTTGTGCATTAGTTATCAAATGTCAAAGTCTTTCTTTAAAATAAAGAAAGGATTTAAAAAATAGAGGATTGACTCATTGTATGTGGATTATCATATATGTGCTAAACACGTCTCAACGAAGCAGCATACCACCTGTCGAGAGTACCACTCATTGAACGTAACTTCATAGCTTCAAGGGATAGTCCCCGGGGATCTCCAAAAATCCACTTTATAAATAAGACTTTGTGAACCAGCGACATTTTGAGCACAAAATGAATGGCTTAATCACTACACTAGGGAGATCTCTACTATTTTTGTTTAACAACTCAGGTCCCAAATATCATGATGATAAATCTAACGCTAGTAACAAAAAAGTTGCATCTTAGTGGCATTCCAAAACAATAAAAACTTTTATCCGCGCAAAATTCTTTAAAACTGTGAACAGGAAGTAGTAGGGGGTATGCGATTACTGTTTCAAAACTTGAATATTTAGTAACCACTGGAAAGATCTAAGGACAGGAAGGTAACAAGATAAATTTATGGAAGGATTGTCACTGTGGTACAAAAAAGAAGTTACCAACTGAACTTATTAACAACACAAGAGACAAAGAGTTGTGGAGACGCATGATTGCCTACGCCAATCGGCATAGTACTTGATTGATTTTCACCTATGTTTAACCTAGCTTGTATCTGTTGTGTTATTTTGTCTTATTATTGTAATCATGCAAACTCCCGAGTTTATTTTAGAACATCAGTAGTAACTGGAGTCTAGAATTATTTTAGGATATTCAGTAACTGTAATAAAGAATTATTTTAAGACTGTAAATAAGGGATATATCATAGTCAGTTCAGTCAAATCTCATTTTAATAACTTGGTTCAGACAGACGAAATAAGTAAACCTATGTAATAACAGAAATCCGCTACATACAGTACAAACAGTAAAGAATAAATGCCCTATAATTGGGGATTTTGAAAAGTTTTGTTAAAAATGGAAATTTGCTACAAATGTCATTGCTATATAGTGATTCTATCTAATGATCTATTATTTAATTAGATATTCTTCTTCATTTGTTTACCTGGAACCTGTTTATATCTGAAGTTTTGTCTCTGCTGTAAACTTGAATGTGTTTTGTAACTCGTAGAGAGATCTGTAGAGTTTTTCTTCCACTGCTGTTTATCTGGGCCACTGTTTTTGCCTCATTGGATCTTGTTTGATTTTACTAGTCACCAAGGCTGTAGATACTACCACCCTTTTAAGGGAGAGGGGTACACCCCAAAAAAAAATTTAATCGCCTTATTTTTGTGGGTTTTTTTTTAATGATTATTAAAAAAAAATATTTGGTGAGAGGGATTTTCGTATTTTCTTTCTAGTACTGAATATTATGTTCTAATTTACTAAAATGAGAAAGTGGTTTGAGCCGAAAGTCAGATGTGCTTGTATATAATAATCTTTGTTGTATTCTGTCCATGATGCACTTCTATATTTATTTCAAGTCAGTAGACATATCAGTGACAGAACTATCATTTGAAGAAATATGCCTAAGAGCACAGGAACAAACAAGACACAGTAACAGAATTCTGCTTGCATTTCAAATCAGAGTGAGTGCTATTTTTACGGAGACAGTTTTACTAATATACAATAGGGCTATAAAATTACAGCATGAGTTTGATATAATAAGGATTAATATTTGTCTCTAAGTTTCTTTTGTTTTCATTAAAATGAGTCATAGTCTGTACAACAGAGTATGGACACTGCCTTTTTTTCAAGCAGATCAAGAAAGGAAGGTTGTAGCCTATACAGAACTGGGGTTGGGATGATTTGCAGATATCATTTTGATGTAAATTTGATCAATATGTGCTGAGTAATATTTAGTGTTTTTTTGGGGATAAATTTGATCAATATGTGCTGAGTAATATTTATTGTTTTTTTTTTGTAAATTTGATCAATATGTGCTGAGTAATATTTAGTGTTTTTTTTTAATTTGATCAACTTGTGCTGATTAATATTTAGTGTGTTTTTGTAAGTGTGATCAATGTGTGCTTTGTAACATTTAGTGTTTATTTATAAATGCTATAAATATGTGATTTGTAATAATTAGTGTTTTTTGTTGTGTGTGTAAATGTGATTAATATATGCGTTGTAATTTTTAGTTTTTTTGGTAAATATGATTTCGATTTGTGCTTTGTAATATTTAGTGTTTTTTTGTGTAAATGTGGTTAGTATGTGCTTGGTAATAGTGTTTATTTGTAAATGTAGTCACATTGTCTTGATCACACAGCAAGCATTTTTATTTTTCTTCATTCTACATTACACAGATATTTGTTATGTTGTGTTACAGGGAGACTTAGGTACGACTGCCAAATGTGAGTTTTCTTAAATAAGAACTTATTGAAGATCGTTATTTGAGAAAACACTCTATAACCAGACTTGACAGATTAAATATATATAGTTTGGCCACATTATGAGAATATATCACTTGTCGCGACAAGTTACCAGTGAAGGCATATAAACAAATGAGATCAGGGCATAAAGCCAGAGGAAGATCACGGAAAAGGTGTATAAATAACGTCAGGGACATCTTGAACAAACACAGTAATAACACAGCCGAGGCAACATCTGACCTTGGAGAAAAAGCTAGAGCTCCAATCATCCCCTACACTTAATGGCAAGAATGGATAAAGAAAATAGGCATTTGGGGAAAGACAATAGATTGTATGTATCTCCTAGTGGTATAGTCATATAAGTGCGGAAGGAGAGGGAGGGGTGGTGGCAGCATTTGCAGACATTCTTCCAACTTCATTTTACTAACCTAAGATAAGGGGTTCTTATACTCCTCATTATCTGCGATCTTGTTGTGTTGCAGTTTATAATAAGACTGTTACATATGTGAATACATACTTGAAAACATACATATTCAGCATGGAAAGTTTGTTTAACAAGGTCTACCGTTTCTCAATAGTTTTCCTAACAACTTAATCAGACTACAAACTACAATGATACAGCTTGTTATCAGGGTACAGCTTGTTATCAGGGCCATGTATACATATGCCATTTAAGAGGGTATTTCAATCCAGACAGGAAATTGTTGCTGTTCGTTGTGACTGACTTAGAGAATGTTTATAACAAGTATATTTATGTTGAAACTGATTTCTCTACACTAAATTGTTTTGTGAAACCATTGTCACCAAAGTCCAGATGCTTTTGGTCATTTGCTCAAATAAAACAATGGCACAATGCATGTTTTCTGGATTACACCTTCAATCAATCAATCAAGTACCATGCCGAATGGCATAGGTGATCATGTTTCTCCATGACTTTCTGTCTCTTGTGTTGTCAATAAACTCAGTTGGTGAACTTCTACTGTTCCATAATACTAGTCTATCTATCAACTTTTCTCTTTGTAGTCCCCTATCTCTTCTTCCCTTGTTCTTTCCAGTGGTTATTGAGTGTTTAAGCTGTGTTCTTCTCAGCACATACCCTAGAAACCTTGACTGTCTGCCCCTAAATGCTTGATATTAGACTACATCTTGCTGGAAATCTAATATTGCCATTATCCTACCACCAGAAAAGATGCAGCAGGGGCATGATAATCAGCACTAAAAAAATCCTTGAATTGCGATCTGGATTGTTCCTTTAAATGAAGAACATGCATTACTTGGGAACATGAGATCTGGATTGTTCCTTTACATGAAGAACCTACATTACTTGGGAACATGGGATCTGGATTGTTCCTTTACATGAAGGACCTGCATTACTTGGGAACATGGGATCTGGATTCTTCCTTTACATGAAAAACCTGCATTACATGGGATCTGGATTGTTCCTTTACATGAAGAACCTACATTACTTGGGAACATGGGATCTGGATTGTTCCTTTACATGAAGAACCTACATTACTTGGGAACATGGGATCTGGATTGTTCCTTTACATGAAGAACCTGCATTACTTGGGAATATGGGATCTGGATTCTTCCTTTACATGAAGAACCTGCATTACTTGGGAACATGGGATCTGGATTGTTCCTTTACATGAAGGACCTGCATTACTTGGGAATATGGGATCTGGATTCTTCCTTTACATGAAGAACCTGCATTACTTGGGAACATGGGATCTGGATTGTTCCTTTACATGAAGGACCTGCATTACTTGGGAATATGGGATCTGGATTGTTCCTTTACATGAAGGACCTGCATTACTTGGGAACATGGGATCTGGATTGTTCCTTTACATGAAGGACCTGCATTACTTGGGAACATGGGATCTGGATTGTTCCTTTACATGAAGGACCTGCATTACTTGGGAACATGGGATCTGGATTGTTCCTTTACATGAAGGACCTGCATTACTTGGGAATATGGGATCTGGATTCTTCCTTTACATGAAGAACCTGCATTACTTGGGAATATGGGATCTGGATTCTTCCTTTACATGAAAAACCTGCATTACTTGGGAATATGGATCAGGCCATACACTCATGACATTCATTATACCTTACGAGACTTGTTCAGACAAGAAATAGTCTGGAA
The DNA here is from genome assembly GCA_034231615.1 of Meghimatium bilineatum. Lineage (NCBI taxonomy): Eukaryota > Metazoa > Mollusca > Gastropoda > Stylommatophora > Philomycidae > Meghimatium > Meghimatium bilineatum. Next base: position 9,537,370 of record CM067316.1, read on the forward strand.
CATTCAGGAGACAGTGCATGTTATCTCACTTTTGTGTCTTCTTGTTCGCAGTTGAACATTTCTACAACACAAGTTATGCAGAGATGGTAAATAGGCAGGTTATGTGATACTATGGTTACTGTGCACCTCTTGACCTGGTATCTCCAACTTTAGCACATGTGTTTGTTTTCACTGGATTGATCCTACTCGATATAGGGGATAGTCCGACCAATCTTAGTTTCCAACCTCTGTTGGCTGGACTATGCCCCATCACCACTTCATTGAGTTGGCCTCGATGAAGACTTTGGTGTAAGGAGTCCTTGAGGAGTTTGCAGTACATTAATACTATTCATCTATGCGTAAGGAAGAGCATTCTAGCCTTAGAACACACTCCTATCATTTGATAAAAATCTTTGTTCCATTGACATCAATGAATTTATACACCTGTCATACTAAACAGATATTGATTGATTTGTTACATCTCATAGCTGTGAGTGTAGATCTGTAGGCATATATGTCTCCATGTAGCAGCTATTGATTTATTGATTTCTCTTACATCCTAAGGTTGTAGATCTAAATAGACCTACCTCTCACATTTAACAACTATTCATTAAATAATTGATTAATTAATTTCTTGTATATCCCAAGGCTGTGAGTGTAGATCTGTTTACCAATGCTATCGTAGATGTTATGAAAATAGTAAGTACCATTATTTATAGCTCCTATGTTAATTAATAACTGTTGCTGTTTGTGTGTGTGTACATATGTAGATGTATGCATGAGCAGTTGTCATACTTAATATCTTTTTGTTTAATTTAATCTTGTTCTTTTGTGTTCATTCTCAAACTCCCACTAGATCTCTCTTGTAGCTGAATGTTCCTACTAAATTTCCAGCAGGATATAGTCCAGGGAACAAAAATGCGCTGTCACTATGGTCCGACACACATCCGACTTCCATTGTATATTTTAGTTGATTGATTAAACAAACAAGTCTTGATGCAAATTGTAAATAAGAGGCATGTTTTGAGGTTCAAACCCCCCCTCCCCCACCAATTATTCCAACAACTAGGAAGTCAGAATATGACATTTAGTATTAGGAAAGAAGGTAGCACTCTCCTTCCCCGTTTAATGATTTTCAAAAAAAGTTCCCCCAAAAAAACTCAATAGAAGCTAAGAAATTATCTTGCTATTAAAATTATGGAAGATATATTTACGACTATTCATACTATTATTCATACTATTATTCATACTACTATTCATACTATTATTCATACTACTATTCATACTATTATTCATACTACTATTCATACTATTATTCATACTATTATTCATACTACTATTCATACTATTATTCATACTATTATTCATACTATTATTCATACTACTATTCATACTATTATTCATACTACTATTCATACTATTATTCATATAGAATATTCATACTGTTCAAGAACGGCACAAAATGGCTTTGAACGGACATAATTGGAGAGATCTGACCTCTGCCCTATGCGCTAACTTCAGAGCTAAAGGAAAATGAATATCCACAACCCTGTCTAATTGACAGATAGGCCCCACCCCCTACATAATTTTATCCAAGTATTGCAAAAATAGAATTATTGAAGGAGGTCTGACAGTTAACTGACAACACATACTAAACATAGAATTATTGAAGGAGGTCTGACAGTTAACTGACAACACATACTAAAAATAGAATTATTAAGGAGGTCTGACAGTTAACTGACAACACATACTAAAAATAGAATTATTGAAGGAGGGCTGACAGTTAACTGACAACACATACTAAAAATAGAATTATTGAAAGAGGTCTGACAGTTAACTGACAACACATACTAAAATTAGAATTATTGAAGGAGGGCTGACAGTTAACTGACAACACATACTAAAAATAGAATTATTGAAGGAGGGCTGACAGTTAACTGACAACACATACTAAAAATAGAATTATTAAGGAGGTCTGACAGTTAACTGACAACACATACTAAAAATAGAATTATTGAAGGAGGTCTGACAGTTAACTGACAACACATACTAAAAATAGAATTATTGAAGGAGGGCTGACAGTTAACTGACAACACATACTAAAAATGGTTTGTGTTATCTGATGTGTCCAGTCATAGGCCTGTTATAAATACCCGTAAACTGCTAAATGACAGGAGGATAGTCAATTCTTCTTCATCCATTCTCAAGCAACTGCAGGTTAGCAAGATCTTCTTCTTCTTCTGCGTTCATTCTCAAACTCCTGCAGATTAGCAGGATGTAGTCCAGAGAATGGAATGCGTTGTGTCATGGTTTACATCATTGCTGCAATATCTGCACCTTTTGGTCTGACACATCCGACTTCAGCATGGCTTTGGGTCATTGACCTTATATGGGATGGGACAGCGAACTCCATCCCATAACCTCTTTAGTCGCCTTTTACGATATGAGTGGAAGTTAAACAGTGTTGCTATTCTTTACTACCCTTTAGGGCTCCGGCAACACATGGGCGTAGCAAGATCTAATTCAGAGAATGAAATGTATTGTGTTAAGGTGTACAGCTTGAGTGCTATATCTGCGCCTCTCGGCCTGACACATCTGACTTCTACCCATGTGTTGCCGGGGTCCTTAAAGAGAACAACAAATAACAACACTATTTTCCTTCCATGCATATCATAAAAGGCAATTAAGGAGGTTTTGGGGTGTCCCATACCATATAGGGTCAAGTGATCCAAAAGACATGCTGAAGTCGGATGTGTCCGACCGAAAGGTGTAGATATTGCTGCTAAGCTGTAAACTATGACAATACAATACATTGTTCTGACTTCTTCCTGTCAATCTTTAAGAGTTTGAGAATGAATGTAGATGAAGACATCGGACTTCAACATGAACCTGAAGCACATCATAAAGTTTAATCAAGCTAATGGCGCTGTAATATGATGTGATGACTAATTAAGAGAGGAACAGGACAATTAAGATTAACAGGATAAAAAAAAAACAGGCAGATAACATAAGATAGACTAGGAACAAGCAATGTCAGAATCTAGTCAAAGTTTTACATGGATGATTCTTGATTAGGAACAAGCGTCAAGCGTTAGGGGCATTCCCATATATGCTGTGCTTGCTGTTCCATCAACCATCTAAAAGTGTATAAGCTCTGTGTTCAGTCAGTTGCTGATTATGCATTCTTCTGATCTTTCCAGAGAGGGAGAACTTGTTCCCATCGCCTCTAGTGACTCCCATTTCTACCATTATCTGAATATGTACATTCTCTCGTTCGACTTCCTTCTCGTCTTCTTGTAGGGTATCCGTGAATACTCTAATCAATTCAATCCTGTCTCTTCTTATCTCGGTGCCATTCACAAAGGCTTTACCAGCCAACACATTGACTCTGTTGTTTCCCCTGACCCCAACATGACCTGCATATGGATGAAAACCTATCGACTTGCGTACTACAATGTGTACTATGCACTCTAATTACCTTAACCTAAAATGTAGGTCAGCTAACATAAACAGGGTTTCCTCATTGTTAGAGTTAGAGTTAGTGACATTACATGTGAAAATATCTGTGTCGCTTTGACCTGTATGTATATTGTATGTTCACAATCAAACCTTTAGAGAGATCTGTGGTATTCAGAGCATGTAGTACCCTACAATGTGTACTTATATCAGTGTTTGCATGTGTAACTGTATGTACTGGTAAGTTTCTGTGTATTTGGGTAATACAAAGTAAACTGTCTTTCTCATTACATTATTGTTTGTTTCAAAAGCATGATGATGATGATGATGATGGTGCAACCATCGCAAGTGTGGAAAAACAGCAGCAGAATGAGCCTCTATTGCTGAAGAATATTCCTGTTAGTTTGGCAGAGGTTATTCATATTAAGGTATAGCCACTGTTAATTTGAATTTTTTTAGATGCTTTTTAACAGATGTTGGTCATATTGAAACAATGCTGTTGTCTCGACTGTGTGGTCAAAAGTACATTAATACAGATGTTGGTGATGATTACAGAAATGCTGTCGTCTGGAATGTGTGGTATAGTTATCCATTTGTGGGTGTATATAGGGATAATTATTTAGTTAAAGACTGATTTTTGTAAGGGTTGTATGTGTAGGGAAAAAGTAATTTTGTGAAGGATTGTATGTGTTGAGAAAGACTGGGATTAGGGTTTGAATTATGTAGTTGGCCAGTATCTGCTCATTTCCTCTAGTATTTCCTTATGTATGTACTTCATCTCTATCGGTTGCAGATAGGCTAAGAAACTTACAGAAGCCATTTTGTATATAAAACTACATCTGGCAATCAGTGGCGTAACAAAATTTCAAGTCTGCATAAATTTTATAAAATGTTGGAATGGTAAAGCAAATTGGTTAATCATACATGAACCAAAATGTTTCCTATCATTTTTACTGATGTTTGTGTTTCACATTCTGTCTCTTCTAAAAACATTCCTAACTTTACTCAAATATTGAATTCAGGAATGTGCAATTTTTTTCATTGAGCTTGTCAAATTCTCATATAATTTGCTGGGATCAGGCCATATCTGCTATCCAGAAAATCAGGCAATTGTTTTTTAGCCATTAGATAAAAATGTTGTTTGATACAGAGTTAATGCTTTTTTCACATCATATTTTCATCATCAAAAGTTGCTTACAGAAGCTGTCTCTCAAAATTTCTTTTAGTTGATTTCTTTTAGTTGATTTCATTTGCAATATCAAAGATTTGATATACTTATTTTCTATTTATCTACTGTTTAATAATGTAGTTTCAGCTTGAATGGGATAACTTATGCTTTGATATTCTTCCAGCTCTAGGCTATAATTTCTCAGAAGATCTAGTGCGCATTCCCTTAGTCTGGATTGACCTTGATGCTTTAGGTTGCTGATCCAGCAGTCCAAGGGCTCATGCCCTTTGACCCATTGATGCTTTTAAAGCCATTGATGATTTTAAAATATATCCATTTGAACTGGGAATTGAACCTTAGATCACTGGACTAGGAAACAAGTGCACTAACCACTGAGCTACCACAGCCCCAGTTGATGTCTATTGTTGTGTGAAATTGATGAAAGTAGTTGAATTATGTAACTGCTATATACAGGTTATGTATGTGATATTCATTTTCAGAGTATGGAATCGACTGCAGGACTGAGTTCTTACCTTCAACTGGAGGCATCTGAAGATGCTGTAGTATTGCAGGTAAATAAAGTTCTTGACATTTGGTCCAGTTATTGTGTCTCATTACGATAAGGTTGACAACGTTCTTTAAGTTGGTGTGCTGGAGATTTTTTCATGACGTTAGGTGCTAAAAAACTCTCTTTTTAAATGCTTTTAGAGGCCTAAGTAGTAGGCCTAGGCTTATTTTCTGAGCATTGGTACCAGCTAATCCAGTACTTTTGGATCAGCTCGGCGGGACAAAAAAATGATTTGGCTGGCCGAATATGTATTTTGGGATGTATTGTGCCATCACTGATTTTGATGAAGTGTTTTGAGGTTGCCACAAGAATTAAGCCTCACAATATAGACATGAGATCTACTAGGTGGTCTTCTGTTGCATGATAATCTGTCTGGTGAGATTTCTTAAACCTTTCGCATGCGGTGCTTATTGGTCTGTGTTGTATTTGATGTTTGTGATACTAGAGAAATATACATAACTGAAATTTGTATGTTGTTGAATCTTTATTTCGATCAGCTGGATTCCATAGTTACTGGAGGTGTGCACAAACAAAGTAGCTAATTTATTATTTTTATTTAAGGATGCTGATTGATTGAGTTCGTAAATATGCTGTCTCTTTCATGTGATTTTGTGGTATCTCCTTATCGACCCGAATCAATTTTTGTTTGATGCATTCTTTTCTTCTATCTCAGAATAACAATAAGTTAAGCATATCCATTGATTTTCAACTATTGGTTAATTTAAATACCGCACTTATCCACATTTGGAAAGTCTGAACGTCTGACTAGTGACCCATCCGACCAACCAGCATGCAACGGCAAACTCTTAGTATATTACATGCATACATAGTGAGACGCTACGTATTGTGGAAGTTCCACAGCAATTGATATACTCAGAGGTGGAAAAAATTGTTGTACAGATTTTTTTGAACAACAAATTTGACAATTTCATTCTACCAAGCCATTTTTTCTGACCTTCCAGAATTATTTAACTATATACACTGGCTACCATGTTCAGAAAACACTACTTGGAGCTATAGGAGACTAAAAATAAAACTTTTTGGTCACATACCACCCTACAAATATATATATCTGGCCACCAACTCAAAACAGTTGCACACCTTAGATCTAAACAATTAATGTTTTACCTCCACTGAGTAGGATGCTTTTTCTCAAAGAATTACACACCACTGAGAATTGGATTGAGTACAAAATTAGCATGAAACACAGCTGAGAAGAAACTTTCACATTGCACAAAAGAATACAAGAGCTATATTGCTTGTAATACCTGGGATCGACACAAACATACCCACTTATACGTTCAGTGTAGCATGGCCAGTGCATAGTAAATAGCAAGAGACACAGTCTACAAATAGGGTGAAATTTTATGGCAAACAAAGAATGTGTATCTGAGAGTTTTCTTTATTGATACTGTAGTTAAGAATAGGGCCACTGTCTTCTTTCCAGACATGGTGTAGAAGGGGACTAAGGAAAGTGGGGGATAAGCTTACAACCTGTCACCTGTAAAATAGTTATTGTTACTACATGTCTTGTCTTAATTTAGTATGTCTGTTTTCTGTCTTACTTAATTGCCTAATATATTAGCGCAGGAGTGCCTTAGGCTAAGGGAGTAAACCCCTACAGAAAATTTGAAGGCGAGACCCTAAGACATATGGTGTATTAAACCATCTTCTGGCATCTCCTGCAGTTCTACTTGTTTCCAGCATATTGGCATTGCCTTTATCTTAGAACTAATCAACAGAGCCAAGATGAATTAGTGCAAATGGGTAAGGCACTTTCTCCACAAAACCTGCTCAAGCAAGCAGTCATGTGTGAAATTTTAGTGTCTCTGAAAATTACATTAGCCTGATTCCTGACGGTAAAGATGCACAAAGCTATCATCCCTGTAGTCATCATAATCATGAACTATAATTGATGTATTTGCTTTATTAACATGCAGACTTTATTGCATTTGTCCTAGTTATCATTGTTTTACTTAATGAAATCAAGTCATGCTGATATTTATTAATAGTGTGCACATATCTTCTGTGTCTGCAGTCATGTTATATTATGAGGCATGTCATCAGATCAAAGTCCACTGTCTTCTCCAGGTCAGAGCGGCTGCCCCATAGCTGTTGTCTCAAATATGTATCCTTGTATGTGTATATATCTACCTCTCTGGGCAATCTGCAGATAACACATTTCTCAGAAATGTCCATTGTACCATACCACAGGAAGTAAACTGGGGCCATATGATGTAGCTCTGATGGACAAGCCCTATGACCTGCCTCGGGACTGGTGACCACAGTCAATCAATCAATAAACCCATAACCCTTCAGTGTCGTAGGGGTACCACATTGGATGCTTCAGCACACAGAGTCCTCCAGCGAATTCTATCGTCAGCGATGCGGATGAGTGTGGAAATATCTAGCCCTGTCCATTCCTTGATGTTGTCTGTCCATGTCTTTATTTGTCCTCCTCTGCTTCTTCCACCCTCGACAGTTCCCTGCAGTATTGTTTTTGACAAGGAATCGTGCCTGCATACATGTCCGAACCATGCTAGTTTTCGTCGTTTCACTATTGAAAGCAATGGCTCCTGGACACCTGCACACATCTCTACTTTATTTCTTACGTACACATTGGTCTTATGTTCCCTATAGGAAATTCGTAGAATTCTTCTGTAGCATTTATACTCGAAAGCCTGTAATCTTCTCTCCATGTCCGCAGTGAGTGTCCAACTCTCACAGTATAGTTCATTGAAGAATCATATCAGCATATACAGGAGAACAAGGGAGTTTTTGTGTCCATTTTATTTGAAATAATGTAGCAGCATAGAACCATGTGTGCATATACCAACAATACTTATTATTTTTTCTTCACTTCAGCTCCTCAAAGAACAAGGGGCAATACCTGTTGTCCGAACCAACATTCCCCAGACAGCATTCATCACGTAAGTATGTAAAGATTTGAAACTTGCTATGAGAATAAACTGCTGTGCCTCAAAAGATCGTAGATGTGTTGATGATACAATATTGCTGGCAGAAAGTATTGCTGGCTAAATTACTTCCAATTTGTTTTTCTTCTTTTGTTTTCTTATAATGTCTATATCTGCATTGTTGTTTCTTTTATACATTGGACAGTGTTTTCCATTTTTTTGTTTTGTACCATAGAATTTAACATTCATAGATATATCAAGGCCAGTATGTGCACCTTATGTGTCATAGTCAGCACATTCTTGAAAAATATGGTCTGCTGTTCTGTTGGCTTGACAACAAACCCTTCCCCCTTCCCTGGAAGACCCTTTGAGGGGCTCTCAGTGCATTGCACGCAGAATGAATGATCAGTAGCAGACACTGTGTTTTTTATCTCCAAGTCACGGAAACTGTATGAAAACAAGCCTAATACTAAAAAGTTAGAATGTGTAGACACATCTTCCCATAATGAACCCTACATTCATTTATGGAGTTGAAGCCTGGGCAAAGGATAAGAATTTGAAAGACAGAATTAACACCTATAAGATGTAGATGTATGTAGGAATAAGTAGAATTTCATGGAACGAATAAGGAGCTTGTGGAATAATTAGGAATGAAAAGTTAATTATGATGGGAAATAAAACAAGACTGATGCCTGTTTTTATTACCTAGATCCAAAAGGGGAGCTTTACTTTACTGTAACCTGCCAAGCATGTCATAAGAGGTGACTAAAGAGTCTTTGGGTTGGAGTTGGCTGTCTCATCCCATAGGCCAAAATTATCTGAAAGCCATGCTGAAGAAGGATATATTATATCAAAAATGATAGACCTAGATATTGCAGCTAAACTGTAAACCATGACATAACTTATTTCATTCTCTAGATTATATCCTGCATACCAGCAGGATTTTGAGAGCAGAGAAAAACCAAATAAAAATAAGACAAAAAAGTGTGAAAGAAGTATTCCCCTTGCAACTCTCAATCAGAGGAGAAGGTATGAGTGTATTTTTTCTTAAAACATAGCCTGTGTGGCAACCGGATACTGGACGTCTAGTTCAGGGTGCAAATAATTGCACTACTGTCATCTATTCTGTCATGTTGTAGATGGCGCCTAAGGAAAGTTGGAGGGCGTCTGACAGCCTGTTACCTGTGAAAAATGTTACTGCATGGCTTGCCTCAATGTCTTACTTTTATCTTCTGTCAAATGGTTCCCATGGATGATGGAGAGATGCAGGTCAGTGAACATTGCACCTTTGTCCTTGTGTGGTAATCTTCTAGATGGCAGGGAATGCTAGGTCATCACTGCAGATAGGTCAACAGCACTAATAGAAGAATGGTAAAATAGTTTGCAGGCAGACCGCACAATATATCCTGCAATACACTAAACCAATTAAGGGAAGAACACTGGCCCACAGAGATAGATATCCACAGAAAGCTGTATGGGAGCACCAAGGAGTTTCAAATACAGCAGCATTTATGAACAAAACCGGACTTGCTGTGTAGACGTGTCAAACTGCGAACAAGAAGAAGAAGATCACTTTGTAGTGCATCATTAACTACCCTAATTAACTCCACTCTGTCTCTTCTTAGCTCTGTCTCTTCTTAGCTCTGTCTCTTCTTATCACTGATCCTTATATAAATTCTCATATTTGATGTTCAGTGATCTTCCTTTTCACTGGATATTATAATAATAATATTGTGATAAACTTGTATTTTGGAATCATCTTTGGTAGAGAAATATTGAAAATCTTGTTTGTATTTCAGTTTTGGATCATCCAACCCAATATTTGGGGTGACAAGAAATCCTATAAAGGGAGACAGATCTCCAGGAGGAACTTCTAGTGGTGAAGCAGTGATTGTAGCAACAAGAGGATCAGTTCTTGGTGTGGGCACAGACATAGCAGGGGGAGTACGCATTCCGGCTCATTTCTGTGGCATTTGTGGGTTTAAACCAACATCTGAGAGAGTCAGGTAGATTCTGTAAAAAAGATTTGTTCAATGGGAATATGTTGTTATTAAAAATGTACTACAGCTAAATATGTGTCACCATTGAAACTGTTATTTCTATTATAATCACAAATGTTTCTACTTTTTTTAATGTTTGTTCTACAAATCCTGCCAATTAGCAGGATGTGGTCTAGAAAACAGAATGCTTTGTACGTATATCAAGGTTTGTAGCTTGGCTGCAATATCTGCATTTTTCATCTGACATATCCAACTTCAGCATGGCTTTTAGGTCACTTTGATGTATGGGGTCGGACAGCCAGCTCAACCCCACACCTCCTTAGCTATCTTTTATAACATGTATGGCAGGTCACTGTTGCTATTCTTTGCTCCTCTTTTGGACCTTGCAACACTTGAGTGATAATAACAAACAATATTGATACTTACTATAAAAATGTGTGCCTTTATGCTCAAACAATAATCGTAACTGAGGAGCCCCAGCGCTCCTAAAAAACATAATGTAAGTGCTGATTTCGAGCCTGGTTTAAAACCACATAACATTAATAAATCGTATTAATGTATCTAAATAAATGTATGTAGGGCTAAATGTCCACAACTGTAGACATTTTTTTTAGTGTATAGGCTATTTAGTTACACTACAAAAACTGGTTGAAGAATCAAACATCCCCTTCTGAGACAGCTGTACATTCAGAAAGCAATGGCAACATACTATTTATTTTTATATCGCCTAGAAAATCCCTACAGCCAAAAAAATGAGTTGATTGCTACATCTTGAATAGGATGATCTACCAACTTCTTCTTTACGGTCTGAACCAAGACTGTCGGAAATTGTGAATGGGTGGTTAAAACCTACCCCGAACACAGATAAAACATTTTTCTATAATAGCCATAGGAAGTAAATTGGTTTTTCCAAGAAAATGTTCTATAAAAAGCAGAGTTTTTTTAAACTATCCCCCTGCTCAGGTAAAATAGAAAATGTAGGACAAAGATTTATGTAACCCCCCCCCCCCCCCCACCTCTATAACTGTACCACTAGGAAATAATGTGCTTATATAAAGAAGCCTGCCCATAGATTCTCTTCTCACTATACTTTCCTTTCAATTCTTATTTTTCAGCCACAAAGGTGTAACTTTACCTGTGGAAGGACAGAATGTAGGTAAGAAACTTCTGATCCTATAGAAGAATATGCTGATTATTAACTCTTTCAGGACTTTTGTTTTAGGTTTGGATCAAATTAATTTTCAGTGGTACACAATTTTCATCATATTTTTACAAATGTAATCATGATTTATCATAATATTGATAAATGGTGTGCATATTGTGTATCATTGAAAAGGAAAATGGTTATAGAAAACCAAGAAATCAGTAAATTGTTGCAAAATTGTTTGTGAAAAGTATAATTACAATTTGTAAAATATAAAAATTATTAGTAGCTAATTTTTGTAAAAATAAAAGCTGTATCTTAGATTAATAAAAATATTATATTACATCATCACAAATAGTGATTTAAGAAACAAAACAAACCAAGAATATGTGTCAAATGTCATAAGAAAATGCAGATAGAAATACCTGGGTCACATTTTAAGACTAGAGGAAAACAGAATAAACCAACAAGCCCTTATGTGGACATCTGAGGGTAAAAGAAAATGAGGAAGACCTAAAGCAACCCTTCTTCTTCTTCTTCTTTCGTTCACTTGAAACATGTCTATATCTGTAATTCTGTCTCCTTAATAAAACTCACTGTCTTTTGTAGTTCATACAGTGTCCCATAGAGTTTTGATTCCAGTGTTGTTTCCTCTGGCCAATATGTCTGCCTCAGCGTTTCATGCTCAGAACACTCTTGAAGTATATGTTTGGCACTCTGTGCTCCCTGTCCACATGTACACATGGCTGTGTTGCCAATCTTGAAGTTTGTATACATGTGACTGCGGAGTCGGTTGTGTCCTGTTCTGAGACGTAGAATTATAACTTGTTCTGGTCTGTTCATAATATGATAGTCATCTTGTGTTGGTGTTTGTGGCTTTCTTATTGACTTGATCATCTGTTTTTTCTGATGGTAGGTGATTGGTATATCTGGTTGGTCTTCGGCAGCACCTTCCTTAGCCAGTTGGTGTGCTTTTTCATTTCCTGGTATTCCACAGTGTGGAACCACTGCATGGTTACCCTATACTGGTAAGACAATTCGCTAAGTAGTTTTTTCAAGTCTGTTAGTTTTCCAGACTGGAGAGCTTGAAGCACTGACCTTGCATCTGTCAGGAATACCACAGGCTGTAGGTCAGAGTTGGAGTTCAGCAGTTTTTTAGCTGCCACACTAATTGCCTGGATTTCTGCATCATAATTATTGCAGAATTTTCCTGTCGGTGTTCTGATTGTATCTCTAGGCTTGTGTGGATATTCTATATATACACCTGCACCTCCATTTCTCACGGCATTCTGTGCTGACCCATCTGTGTATACTCTGACCCATATATCTTGTGGATATTCCTCATCCAGGAAACTGAGGGTGACTGTCCTTCGCTGCACACTGTTCTGTTCGTCCTCGCTTAGTATTCCTTTCACATGGGTCTGAATGTATATTGGCATTCCATGTCTTTCACTCCACGGGGTTTGTTCTGGTACAGGCCTTAAGGGGCTGTCAACTTCAGGTAGGTCTGTAAGTTGTCTGCGGAGTCGTTTAGCTTGATGGATAAAAAGCAACCCTAAAAACACCATACTTAAAGAAGGGAAATAATAAGCTGCAAGTCAGTCTATTGTCTTTCCCCAGGTGGTTTGTTATCTACTCTTGCCGTTAAGCGTAGGGGTCATTGGAGCTCGAGCTTGCGTTCTAAAGCCAGATGTGTGACTCCGGCTGTACTATGACTGTGTCTGTTCAGGATGTCCCTAACGTTTTCTATCCATCTTTTCCATGGTCTTCCTCTGGCTTGTGCCCTGATCTCATTTGGTTATATGCCTGTATGGGCAATTTGTTGTGATACATTCTCATAATGTGGCCAAACCACTTTATCTGCTACCTTTCTATGTATTCTGCGCAAGGTATTATAACTATACTTTCCCTGATGTCTTCATTTCATAATCTGTCGAGCTTGGTGACTCCTGCGGCTTTTCTCAAACATTTCATCTGTTACTATCTTTCTGTAATGTGAAGATGAGAGACCAGGACCGTACAAGAACTAAAACTGCAAGCAGCGAACCGCAACTCATGGAGAATCAAAACTAAAACCTTTCATTTTGATCAGTGACACATGTAATAGTATAATGTTTGTGATGTTAGTTGTTAGATTCACCCAATGTTGTTGTTGATTAGTTAAATGGGTACTAGCATAGTCCGGCTGAAGTGATACAGAGAGCATCTGTGACGGCAAAGGTACCGAGTTCGATCCTCACCACAGGCAATTGTGCATCCGGACCATTCAGAGAGCAATGGCAACCTACTGAATGTATTTATATTGCCTAGAAAATCACCAACAAATGCTGGGTTGATAGCTACGTCCTGGATAGGATATGCTACCAAGCTTTAGCATAGAGTTTGTGATGTTAGATTTACCTAGTGTTGTTGTTGATCAGATAAATGGATACTAGCATAAAGTTTGTGATGCAGGGCAGTTTTTAAAAAAAAAATTCACTTTATTTTTGTTTTTCTGTTTGATGTTAACATTAATTACTTTCTCTTTGCAGTTGCAACATGTGTTGGGCCTTTGTCTTTTGAAGTTGATGGACTTGTTGCTTTCATGAAGAGCATAAGTGTACCATTACATCACAAGCTAGACCCCACTGTGCCTGATATGATATTCAATGAGCAGGTTTGAATCTTTAACTTTTCCCAGTTGTTAAAATCTATATTTTCATATGTACTAGACCATATTCATAACCTTTCAGGGTCTTACTGGTACTCTTCTACTTCATCTATGTTTGTTCTCAAACTACTGAAGATTAGCAGAATGTAGTCCTGTGAAGAGTGTACTGTGTCATGGTTTACGGCTTTGCTGCGACATCTGCATTTTTTGACCAGACACATCCGACTTTAGCTTGATTTCTATGTCACATTGACCCTTAGAACAGTTATCCCGATCCCATAACCTCCTTAGTCCTCTCTGATGAACTGGAAACAATATTGCTATTCTGTGCTTCCTTTTCTGACCCCAGCAACAAATAAGCGATAGCGCTCTGCATAAATACATAAAGACACGGATGAGAGTATACAAATCATGAAGAGTCCATTCTGACAGAAAAACGATGAACTGGTCAGCTCAGAAGTATATGCTGCACTCCTGGCAGGATGGGATGATCCCGAGATACTGCCACACTGGATGAAATGCCTCCCATCAGGGACTAAACATGCATCCACAAGCCTTCCTAACACAATGATACCTTTGAGACAACAAACCTTATACAAACCACGATGTCACCTCATTTACTCAACTGAGGAGGACCTGTGCTTAAGTTATGTTAGTAATGCTATGGGCTCTGGGGAGGAGGAAACTGACAGCACTGTTTTTCCTATTGCTGAGGCCCATCATAGAGGCACAGTGACTCGAACATTTGACTTAAACATTTAGTTGCATGCCTGGAGCAATAGAGAAATTCGGCATAACCAGTAGTCAATTGGTGGTGGGGAATGAGCACAGTGAGCCCTCTTGGCTGCAGTGGCTCAGAGCAGTGCATAGGTTGAAACCAACCTTTCTGAAGGTGTGATAGTTATGCTCTGGCCCGGAGTGGGCAGATTATTCCAAGACTTCCCAGCTATATAATGCCATTTAATGGCATTAGGTCAAAGGGCATGAGCCGATGGACCGCTGGATCTGCAACCAACCAACCATTAATTTATTATTCTTGATTGTATATTTTCTAGGTGTATATGAGCACAACACCATTACGTGTTGGATTCTTTATTGATGATGGTCACACTAAATGTGTCCCTTCTATCATGAGGGCAATGATGGAAGCCATGGGACTGTTGAAGAGTGCTGGATACACAGTGAGTAACTTAGACAGAATGTGATGGCCTATCTTGACAGTTTACGTGCACGGCACATGTCTTCTAAACTTGTTTTATATCTTTTAAAATCCCTTTAATACAGCATAGTTTTCATCCCCATATACACAGCTAAATTTATGTCAGTCACCATGCTACATGCTAGCCAGCCTGAACAACATGAAACATTTTCATGACCTGACATACTGACATTTATGTGAAACATTATTGTCTTCATCAACATATTTTCATTTCTGACATCTACACATATTATCACCTACTTCACAGATTTATGGAACATATTGTCTAATCTTCCAGACTACCAACAGACAGCATGCCACAGATGGCTATGACACATAGATGTAACAGCTATAAAGCCAGAGGCGGACCATGTAACAGATGGATCACAGAAAACAAAGAAGCCACAGGAACAAGCTTACAAACAGCGCACAGGAAGGCCATCTCCAGAGAACTCTTCTACCCCTCATGCCGCAAGACACTCAAGGACCACAGTGTATAGATAGATATATTGTCTAAACTTGTAGCCCATCTTTGCAACTTGTAGTACAGAGAATTTGGCTTGACATTATTACCACATCTCTCTTACAGTCCCGATCTTGCACCTTCTGACTTCCATCTGTTTGGACCACTAAAAGAAGATCTATACAGACATCACTTTAAGGACACCAACCACTTTAAACACGCCGTATGCAATTGGTTTAGGAAAAAGGACACACATTTTACCATGTGAGGATACAGGCCACGAAGATGGACAAAAATTAACAAATAACGGACTAATAAGAAACTAGGTACATTGAGAATTGTTAAGTACAGACTTCAGACTACATTTTAATTAGAGTTTTATCTATTGCCATGCATATTTAATTAAATTTTAAATTAGGAGGCATTACTTTTTGACCATCCCTCATACATCTTCTAAACTTGTAGTACATCTTCTAAACTTGTAGTACATCTTCTAAACTTGTAGTACATCTTCTAAACTTGTAGTACATCTTCTAAACTTGTAGTACATCTTCTAAACTTTAAGTACACTTTTTAAACTTTTAGTACATCTGAACTTGTACATCTTCAAAACTGGTATCTTCAAATGTGGTAGTAATCTTCTAAATGTGTATGTCATCTTCTAAAGTACATCTTCTAAGCTTATAGTACCTCTTCTAAACTTGTATTCCATCTTCCAAACTTGTATATGACTTTTAGCTCTAGGAAACATAATATTTTGTTATGTCTTCCATATCCAGATAGTACCCTTTGTGCCGCCAAACTTACTTAACATGCTGACCAAGATGTACTTGCCAGTTGTACTTGGTGACCATTTCACAACACTCATACGGTATCTGTAAGTACCTGCCTCACCTCCATGCCTGCCTCACTTCCATGTGGTCTGTTCCTATTATAATTTAACCAATGGTGCTAAAGATGTTGGAGATACTTGTTAAGCCAGAGACTTACCGGTATGTCAAATAATATCAGAATCATTTTTTATAAAAGTGAGAAATGCATTACAGCACTGGACCTGACAAGGAGAAATTAGTTTTGGATGAGAAATAAACATCAAGATCATTTATAGCAACAGAACTGTAGTTAACTCTTCATCTCTGATAAACTTCTAAAAATTTCCATTCAGGCGCAGCAGCTATGCCAATAAATCCACCATTTCTATATAAATTACTATATTCTGAAACCGATTTCATATGCTTGAATGTTTATATAATTACGTAAATTACAAGGATTCATTACTCAGTTGCACTGATTACTCATCTATTTCAGAACATTTTGACATTATATATCAGTTTTACCTTGTCATTAGAGGTGAGAAAGAGAGTTCTGCAGTGCTATATAACCCCTATACTCACATATGGGTGCGAGTCTTGGACAATAAACAAACTGGAAAGTGGGAAATTAGAGGCAACAGAGATGTGGTTCTATAGAAGAATGCTGAGAATACCATGGACTGCCAGAAAAACTAATGTGGAAGTGTTGAAAGAGTCAAATGCGAAACGGACCTTAATCAACAATATAAGAAAAAGGCAATCTTATTTTTTTGGCCACTTCATGAGACAGGCAGGTTTAGAGAACATAGTCACAACAGGCAAAATTGAAAGCAATAGAGACAGAGGGCGACAACGTTAGAAAATATTAGACAGTTTGACAGCCTGGCACGGCAAGGAAACAACAACGACTTTGATAAATAATACTGTGGACAGAGAGCTGTGGAAAGCCATGACCGCCTATGCCAGCCGGCATGGCACCTGATGATGATATCCATTTTAACCTTGCAGACCAGCATTAATTCTTTGCTGACCAGCAATCAAGGGCATATCTATCTCCCATTACTAAAATTATTTGTACATTTTTGTAAATAATAGTGATATTTTGAAGAAAAAAAAGGAAATTATTACATAACTCTATGAAATGTTAAAGTGTCATAATACATTTTTTTAATTGTCTGAATGAATTTTAAGACCCAAAATTATTCCAAGATTCAGAATCATGTCTTATAATGCTGGTTGTCCTTCCTTATACAATGCTTTCATCGTATTTCACAAGCTCACCTGAGTTATTTCACAAGACATCTGAGTTGTTAGCCTCTTGGCTGCAGAGATCTCAAGGAGCAATGAAAAGTTACCGCAATTTTGCAGACATAATTTCAAGAGTGGTATTTTAAAGGTTATTATCGCCCATGTGTTGCTGGGCCCGAAAGGGGAGCAAAGAATAGCAACACTGTTTACCTTCCACGCATGTCGTAAAAGGTGACTAAGGAGGTTATGGGATGGAGTTGGCTGTCCCATCCCATATAGGGTCAGTGACCCAAAGCCATGCTGAAGTCGGATGTGTCAGGCCGAAAGGCGCAGATATCGCAGCAATGCTGTAAACCATGACACAACACATTCCGTTCTCCGGACTACATCCTCCTAATTTGCAGGAGTTTGAGAACGAACGAAGAAGAAGAAGTTATTTTAAGGTAAAAAAACAGGATGTTGCTCCAGGAAGTTGACATGTACGAGAATGTACTTTGTTGGATTGAGGTAGTTACTATACTACATGTATAATTCTAGCTATGTCACTTACACAATATACTATGCTTGTCCACAGTACACTAGACAGTTTGGATTCATGTGTTCGGAGTGCTTATTACTTGCTTCAGATGCCTTATATCATTAGATTGGTGTGGTCTTTGTGGTTCAGAAGAAAGGTTGAGTACCAACAAATATATATATATATATATATATATATATGTATATATATATATATATATATATATATATATATATATATATATATATATATATATATATATATATATATATATATATATATATATATATATATATATATATATATATATATATATATATACCTTCATTCTAGATGCTAAAAATTGTGTATTTTAGTCAAATATTTGTTCATTGACCTTTGATTGTTAAAATAGAAACAATATTAACAATGTTACAGTATTGATTGATCCTCTCCCGCCGAAGACGGATGTGTCAGGCCATTGGCGCAAATAAAACGGCGACACAACGCATTTCCATTCTCTGGACTACATCCTGCTGGAAATCTAGAATGGATCATAGTCCTGCTACTAGAGAGATCCAGCAGGTGTTTGAGAATGAACGCTGAAGAAGAAGAAGAAGATTGATCCTCTTTTATAACAACATTCTCTATATAACACTTTTCAAAATCCCCAATTATATTTATTCTATACTGTTTGTACTGTATTTAGCAAATTTCTGTTATTACATACATATTTTGTCAGTCCAGACCACGTTATTATAATGGGGTTTCACTGTACTCTGTTCAATGATGGATTTCTAGTGAGAGTGTTCTAGTTTGTGTTCTACTGGTGAACTGCTTTTCAGCTTTTCATTTGAACATTTATCAGCAAATATTTTGGCACAAGTTTAATGAAGCTGAAAAGAAACTGGTGCTCATTTGTTTCCCTCTCCCATGTTACATGATAAGTAAACTTGTCTTATATGACATTCACAAATCATTACCTCTTCCATTTATCTGTTGAATGAACTTTGAATCATAAAAATATTTTGTAAATTGTATTTTATATTAATTTTTTTGCATAATCACTTCTTAGTGTTGTGGAGTTATTCCCCTTGTCCTGAGTTTTTCCTGAATGGCTGGGATTGAAAGGGTTATATTAATTTTCTTGCACAATCACTTCTGATTTGTGCAGAATTATTCCCCTTGCCTAAAATTAACACTTTGTTCACCAGCAATCCAGAGCGTACTTGTCCGCCATTACCGAGGGTGTACGCGAAATTGTATACATTGACATCGCCATCTTTAAAAATTCGTATAAAATAGATCTAGCACAAGAAAGCCTTGAAACTTTCTATGTGTTGTAATGACTGTTTGCACTTTCTTAATGAATTTGAAAGCTCCAGAGTTATTTCAAGTGCAAAATGCTACTTATCATAATGCTAGGTCTAGATTTACATTAATTTCTATATATCATACAATGTTTCCTTCAAAATCTCCAATATTTCTTGATAAAAACACACCTATGATGTCTATATCATTATTCCCAACATGCCGCCATATTTACAGAACATAATTTCCTGGAAACACTATTTTAGCTCATTATTTCAATGGGTATTCCCATTTTTCTGATCTATCATAGCACATTCGACTAGCATCGAACTTGGTCAGCAAGGTTCTGTAATGGAAATTCGACTAGCGTCGAAATTGGTCAGGAAAGTGTTACGATAAGAGTTTTTTCCTGAACGACTGGGATTGAAAGGGTTAATATAAAATAGATGTAGCATTTTATAAGTCTCATGTTAGTTTGTTTGTAATTTGTTTAGATGTTAATATTTTTCTCATGTCATTGAGAGTAATTTTTGCTATTCCTTGTCTCCTTTTAACTTCTATTTCACATCTGCTATCATTTGTGATTATATGTCCAATATATTGATAATGATATATTTGTTTTAGTATCTCTCCTTGTATTATGTTTAGCACCTGTTCTTCTGCAATTTTGCTGATTGTCATGGTTTTTTTAAAAAAGATAATCTTTACTTTAAGATGGCCCATGATCTTTACTTGATTTATCGACTTAATCTATTAGTCTTTTTATTTCCCTTTCACTTTCTGCTAAAACTATAGTGTCATCTGCATATTGCAGATTAATATTTTCCCACAGATCTTGAGTTCTGGTATTCCTTCAACATGTTTAGAAATGTTCTAATGTTTACCTATTCTTGTTGTCATCAGAATCCAGTGAATGCATCATTACTGGCAGTTCGTAGTCCACAGTAAGTACAACAGGTACATCAATGTTATTTTTATATTGAAATGAAGTGATATAATTCCTGGTTGGGCTGTAGCATCTATTGCCATCACCAATAAATGTAACATTGTACTGTCATCACCAATAAATGTAACATTGTACTGTCATCACCAATAAATGTAACATTGTACTGTCATCACCAATAAATGTAACATTGTACTGTCATCACAATAAATGTAACATTGTACTGTCATCACCAATAAATGTAACATTGTACTGTCATCACCAATAAATGTAACATTGTACTGTCATCACCAATAAATGTAACATTGTACTGTCATCACCAATAAATGTAACATTGTACTGTCATCACCAATAAATGTAACATTGTACTGTCATCACCAATAAATGTAACATTGTACTGTCATCACCTCTAGATTTAACAATGTACTGTCATCACCAATAAATGTAACATTGTACTGTCATCACCAATAAATGTAGCATTGTAATGGCATCACCTGTAGATGTAATATTTGAATGCCAATAACCACTAGATGTAACATTTTACTGTCATCATTTAATAACCAAAACATCATGTATTTGATAACCAGGACAAAGGATGCAAAACACAAATAGAAAGTGATATTACCAGGGATAAGTGTGGAAATGTGATACTCTACACAGTGCTATTTTCCTTCGTTTGTTCTCTAGAACTTTCACTAGATCTCTCTCATATCAGGAAAAATGGTGCTACTTAGATTTCCTGCAGGATGTAGTACAGAGCTCAGAAATATTTTGTTATTTATTTGTGCCAATGGACCAAAACATATGACTTCTGCGTTGGTAACTAACACGTTCAGTATTTTTTACTACTTCTGCTGAAGGATGGTCGTCTGTAACCATATTACTAGTATAGTAGGTCAGACGTATGAGAGAACTGGCTCTGTAACCATATCGCTAGTATAGTACGCCAGACGTATGATAGAACTGGTTCTGTAACCATATTGTTAGTAGACCTGACGTATGATAGAACTGGTTCCGTAACCATATCGCTAGTAAGCCAGACCTATGAGAGAACTGGTTCTCGTATTTACACTCTGGTCACCAAGCTCAATAACCAGTCATGCATACTTGATCTTTTTTCCTCTGTCTTGTATAGCTATTGACGTGGCTACAGATGCCCACACGATGACATTAATATATGGCATTATTCAAGTTGATCAACGGTCTGAATCATGGAGTTAACAGGGCAGGAGTCCAACATGAGATTTCTAGCACCCTGTGAAAATTTCCCATACAATATTTGTTTTCAGATGCAGTTGTTGCTCATTTCTATAACATGGCCAGCCACCTGAATGTTACAGCAAAAACTATGGTAGACCTCTAACATATGGTAGATTTGAATACAGTAGAATCTTGGTGATTTGCTAATCCTGGGAGTCGCATAAGAGCAATAAAAAAAATATTTGTATACCATAGTACAATGTATTGAATATAACAGCATTGCTTCAAGCATACTCCCCAGGGATCTTATTACAATGTATTGAATATAACAGCATTGCTTCAAGCATACTCCCCAGGGATCTTATTACAATGTATTGAATATAACAGCATTGCTTCAAGCATACTCCCCAGAGATCTTATTTTACAGAAAACATTAATGCTTGTGTGCTTGTCTGAATGCATCCCATACCTCTATTATTTTTATATGTGCCAGGTCTGTGTCATATTGGTGGAAACATGTTAAGGAAATCCAGGTAAGAGAATGATGTCAGTGCTTTTGAAATGATTCAATAGACCAGTGTATTGGACATACAGACTGTTATATTGTAGCCTTAGAATATTTATGCAGTTTTATCTATTACTGAAGCAGGGACAGATAGGAGATACAGTACGGTAGCACTCAGTGATCTAGTCATAGACAGTACAGTAGCACTCTGTGGTCTAGTCATAGACAGTACAGTAGCACTCTGTGGTCTAGTCATAGACAGTACAGTAGCACTCTGTGGTCTAGTTAGTTAGTCGTTGGATCATCGTCACTGCACTCCGGACAAATCCATAGGTGATTAGATCTCTCCTTGAGTGTAGCCGCCAATACACGTTGACTGACGGTCCCAGTATGCAGTTGATTGACCATCATTCTTTCTTGCCAACGACACTGCTCCTTTCTAGCGACACCACATTTCAAACCAAATTCCTTTATTCTAGTCATGGAACAAGAGTCATTGTCACTTATGCAGTCATTTGCTCGTGCGTTTTCCCGTAGGGCGTTCAAAATATTCTGCTCGATCCATTGCTCCACCAACAGCCATAGTAGCAGTGTGTGCGACCAACCTATCTGCTCTCTCATTACCCCTGACTCCCGCATGTCCCGGTACAAAAATGAAAGTCACATTACGCATACAGGAATTCTTCACTGCATCCAGCCACAGTTCTCGAAAATATCCTGCCTGAACTTTCACAATCATGTTCATCGAGTCACTGAGTATACAGGCATGTTCACAGATAGTCTGCAAGCAGATCCATTGCAAAGCTTTAGTTACTGCCAATTTGGTTACTGCAAATCTCCATTGTCATGCTACTTGTTGTCCTAGCGAATGCATCACTTTCCTCACTGATGGTTTCCCCCCACCTTTGAGCCGTAAAGGCCCTGGCACTTCTGATGTGTCTCTCAACTGACCCATCTGTATATATAATCATATCACCTTCCCTGGAATTTTCATAGATTAGAGTTAGTACCTCCAACTCCACCACTATCGGACACCATTCCTTGCATTCTCTACTGAGTATTATTATTACTTTGAAGGCTGTCAGACAATCTAAGAGCGCACGACTCTATTCCACACCAGGTAGCACATCTTCCAATCTGCACACACTCTGTATAACATCCTCTGCGCGTCCATCCACGACTTTCTTCTCTTAAGTCGACTGCCTTTCACTTTTAGAATTTCAGGATGTAAAGGATGGATGTGGTCTAGTGATAGACAGTACAGTAGAACGCTTTGATTAATCATAGACAGTACAGTAGCACTCTGTGATCTAGTGATAGACAGTACAGTAGCACTCTGTGATCTAGTGATAGACAGTACAGTAGCATTCTGTGATCTAGTGATAGACAGTACAGTAGCACTCTGTGATTTAGTGATAGACAGTACAGTAGCACTCTGTGATTTAGTGATAGACAGTACAGTAGCACTCTGTGATCTAGTGATAGACAGTACAGTAGCACTCTGTGATTTAGTGATAGACAGTACAGTAGCACTCTGTGATTTAGTGATAGACAGTACAGTAGCACTCTGTGATTTAGTGATAGACAGTACAGTAGCACTCTGTGATTTAGTGATAGACAGTACAGTAGAACTCTTTGATTAATCATAGACAGTACAGTAGCACTCTGTGATCTAGTGATAGACAGTACAGTAGCACTCTGTGATCTAGTGATAGACAGTACAGTAGCACTCTGTGATCTAGTGATAGACAGTACAGTAGCACTCTGTGATTTAGTGATAGACAGTACAGTAGCACTCTGTGATCTAGTGATAGACAGTACAGTAGCACTCTGTGATCTAGTGATAGACAGTACAGTAGCACTCTGTGATCTAGTGATAGACAGTACAGTAGCACTCTGTGATCTAGTCATGGATAGAAGAGACAGTACAGTAGTTCTTGGTGTCATAGGTATCTGTACAGGTCTAACAGTAGTAACACTCAGTGATCTAGTGTGTGTTCACTTGTCCAGTTAACTAACAAAGCCACATGTCAATTTAAACATTTTGTGGATAACCAATGAGCAACAAAAACCATCAGTATACATACCTTTTGTGATCTGCTAGGAGATAATGAACAATTATGGGTCAACGGTCCAGTATTCTGGTGTCCTCAAATGGCTTTCTGGGACCTAATCTATAAGAACAGGTGTGTCAGACTCCCAGTTTACACTGCCATGAAATCAAAAGCTAAACCCAATATTTCAGGTATCACATAAATATATTAACTAGGACATTGAGGTGTGTATGTAATGAAAGAGAAGACAGACTTGCACCTAAGGCTTTAAAAGACAGAGTGTTGGCAATGGACAAGAGGAATGTGCTGAAACCGCTACAAGAGCACCTGCTGGATAAGGCACCACAATTGATGAAACAACTAGCTGAGGTTTAGGAAATTTTGTATTACATGTGGTACGAGTCAAAATTGACACCTGCGTGGCAGAATGAGAAGTATGATTGACCAACGAGCCACAGGAACCATCATTTGTATACCCTGTCATCTGCTTGGAGAGACTGAACACCTATGTGTCTGACTAGAGTGCAATGTTGTCTGTCAATAACAGTCAAATTTCAATGTTAACAGTCCAGTCATGTTTAGATAACAAATCATGTATCAATGTTAAGATTAGTCACTCATGTTTAACTATAAAAAAAGTACCATGATAATGTTAACAATTCAGTCAATCATGTTTAGATAACAGTCATATGTCAGTGTTAACAGTCCAGTCATGTTTAGATAACCAATCATGTATCGCTGTTAACAGTTTAGTCACTCATGTTTAGCTTAAAAAAAATAACATGTCAATGTTAACAATCCAGTCAATCATTTACAGCTAACAAAGTCACATGTCAATGTTAACAGTCCAGTCAATCATGTTTAGCTAACAAAGTCACATGTCAATGCTAACAGTCCAGTCAATCATTTACAGCTAACAAAGTCACATGTCAATGTTAACAGTCCAGTCAATCATGTTTAGCTAACAAAGTCACATGTCAATGTTAACAGTCCAGTCAATCATGTTTAGCTAACAAAGTCACATGTCAATGTTAACAGTCCAGTCAATCATGTTTAGCTAACAAAGTCACATGTCAATGTTAACAG
This sequence comes from Meghimatium bilineatum, assembly GCA_034231615.1. Lineage (NCBI taxonomy): Eukaryota > Metazoa > Mollusca > Gastropoda > Stylommatophora > Philomycidae > Meghimatium > Meghimatium bilineatum. The sequence continues at coordinate 9,562,566 of CM067316.1, forward strand.
TCCAGTCAATCATGTTTCATTCAAGACATGGAAGCAACAGTTCATCAATAACATGGCTAAAGAGAACATCGATGTGATTCTATGCCCTGTCATGCCATTCGCTGCAGTGAAACTCGGATGTGAGGAATATTTTACAGGTCTGGTATAGTCAACATGTTTGCACAGCACATTATGCTTAACAGTCTTCAATAGTACTTATGTAAAACACAGGTTTTTGAAGTTTCACTTGAACACAACTGACAGACTATCACTAAGGGGTATTATCTTTTAACACAGTCTTCATACAATACATCTGACATCACACAGCTGCTGTACAATATATCTCATTCTTACATTATTTATTCCCAGGTGAATGATGGCTGATAGCATCCATACTTGCTGTTGAACATAGGGGTGGGAGCCTCAGTTGTCGTTCTAAGGCCAGATGTGTCACCTTCGTTGCATTGAGTCCATGTCTATTCTAGATTATCTTGATGTTTCTATCCACAGTTTTTTTGTTTTTAGGCCTACCTTTTGGTTTATGTCCGGATATTCTTTAGTTATATGCTCTTATTGGTATTTAGTTTGGTTCATTCTCATAAGGTGACCAAACCATTTTACTTTCTATCTTTGGATATATTAATTACATATTAAACCAACTCTTTTCCTAATTTCTTCATTTTAAAAAAATGTGGTTTAGCGACCATTGTAATTTTTCTAAAGACACTTCATTTCACATGTAATTATTTTCCGTTGCCATGTTTGACATAGGCAATAGAATGTTGGTATAAAAATTGTATATATCTTCTTCTTCTTCAGCGTTCATTCTCAAACTCTCTCTGGATCTCTCTTGTAGCAGAACCATGGTCCTTCTAGAATTTCAGCAGGATGTAGTCCAGAGAATGAAAATGCGTTGTGTCGCCGTTCTATTAGCACCAATGGCCCGACACATCCGTCTTCGATTGAAAATTGTATATATTATGTGTCTTAACATTATATGTCACATATAATATGCGTGAGATGAGAAGTGATTATATCTGTATTAACAATATGGTTGCAAAAAGTTGGAAAGTAACAAAAACACTGGAGAATAATTTCATTTCAAAACAAATGTCTTCTTCTTCAGGTGACATTTTCTTTCCAGAACATATTTTTCTTTATAGATCTTAATTTCTCACGATTCTGGGCAAGTTGAGGATCATCCCTAAAGGATCATCCATCGTCATTTGTCATCTTGGGTCAAAATCTCAGCTTTCTTATTATGTTGTTAAGAGCCAAATCTCTTAACATATGCATTGCACATAATAACAGTATATAATAATAGACATGGTTATACCTGTGTCTCCCTGTTTCTTTGAGTATTGTTTTGTTTGTTTGTTTTTCATTCGCTCCATTGTAACCATCACGGATATCCGTGCGATTTCCGCCGGGAGCGTGATTACGTTGTGCCACCGTTATGCGCCTTGTAGGTCTAGCACATCCGATTTCGGCATGCCTTGACAATTCGGGTGGGCTACCCTTAGCCTGTGACAGCCTCTATATCTGTCCCCAGGCACGCGTAGTGGAGACTCTTCGCCCAGACGATTTTTTGCTCTCGTCTGACTCGAACGAGGTGTTCCACTGTCTATGAACTTGCCTCGTGTAATTGGACATGCTGTGCCTGTGCCCATTGGGTACTGAACCGTTTCTCATCCGTGAGCCTGGTTCCTTAAGGGGAAGAACTCAACAGAGGAGTTGTACCCTGGCTCTTTCGCCCTCTTAGCCGAGGTGTCATTCACCGACATCGTGTACCCCTTGTCCAAGTTTGAGTCTCACACCACGCGTTTGAGAGCAAGGCGTTCTCGAGCTGAGCGTCCTTGTCCCAATAGCGCCTGAGCCCATCAGGTACTGAACCCTTTCTCTCTTCAAGTGTATTTCCGGTATAGGAAAACCTGACAGTAGAGTTGGGCCAGGGCTAAATCGTTGTCCCTTTTGTGCCTGAGCGCATCGAGTACGGAACCCTTTCTCTTCGCGAGCATATTTCCGGTTTAGGAAGGCTCGACATTAGAGTTGGATTAGGTCTTCTTGCTTTACCAAACGCCAATGAATGGGTCTGGGTCTCTGCCTTTAAGGAACACAGGTAACTAGAAGCTCGTCTCGAGCGAGCTGACGGAGCTTGTAGTTCCCCTTTCCTAGGAACTTTTCATTTTCTATTTGCAGTTCGCGCTGCCCTCTAGCGCTGTTCTGCCCTTTCATTGTTTAATTGTACTTGGTATGAAATATATTTGTCTCTCGCCATGCATCTACCTTTACGTGCATTTTACATTGGCCGCGCCTCCAATGTTCGGACTGGACTGACTAGCTTCACTGTATGTCGACAGTGTCGCTATATGTGGTGCTGCTGGTGGTGTTGGAGATATTGTCTGTCTCTTGTGCAGTCAAATCTCTTTCCATCTGCTACCTCCACATTCTCGGACACGATCCCCAAATGATTTGGCCAGAATCAGCACGAGCTGCTGTATTTCTGTTTCCAGGGTGCACCGCGTGGAGGTACATTTGGGATCTTGGTTATCTGCTAACCCTGGGTCCGCCTAGAGCAATGTGTTCCCTTTGCACCCCTCTTTGAGTATTAATTAATATAATTATTATATCAAAAATAATGTGCTTAATGTTCTTATATGGTTTTATAATATAATAAATGATTTTTTTTAAATGTCTTAGAAAATTTAAATATTGATTGGAAAGAATTCAAGTAAAGCCAGCAAATAAGAGAAGACACCAAACATCAATATGTTTCTACAATAAGAAAAAATATGGTGAACTTATATTTGACATATACTTAAAATTAATGAACATAGATTGCCACTAAAAGTATTAAATGGGTACATGATGGCAAAAGATAGGAAGACCAAGAGAAACTGTAGAGCAACCATCAAAGAAGGTCCGACTGTAGATATAAAAAAAACAAGAAAGAACTACACGCGGCAGCATCACATTGCTGAAACTGGATTCGTCCAATGGTTTTTGCACTGTATTTAGTGCTGAAGGAACATATATAGATAGTTAAGTGCATAGGAGGGAGGAGTTGGTAGATAGGTGAGTAAACAGACATACCATTACATAAAGAGTCCAATCCTATTATACTGGTAACAACTTTGTCTGGACAGACAAAATATGTATGTAATAACAGACATGTGCTATATACCTAACAAACATTAAAGAAAACTGAAGATTTTGAAATGTTAAATAGAGAAATTTGTTATAAAAGAATGTGCTATAGAGGGATTCCAATGTATACACATAGATAAACTCTGAATAGGTCTTTTCTCAAAGCGTAGCATGCCACTGATATTTGGAGTCTTTCCTCTTCTTCTTCATTCTCAAACTCCCACCGGATCTCTCATATAGCAGGACAATGGTCCTACTAAATTTCCAGCAAGATGTTGTCCAGAGAATGGAAATATGTTGTGTCACTGTTTTATATGCATCAATGGCCCGACACATCCGTCTTTGACTGTGGAGTCTTTTAAGTATGAAAGAAAGCTCTAGAAGACATCTCCCCCAAAAATGAATAGGTGCACATAACTCTTGGAGAGCAATGTGAACAAATAGAAAATTTCAAATAAAATCAGATATGTGTCGTCTGATAGCTTGCTCTCTTTGACAGGCTGTCTGACCTACTGCGTTCTGTTTAATCTTCTGGACTTTCCTGCTGGCACAATTCCTATTTCTGTAGTAACCAGGGATGACATTGTAAATCTTAGCATTCCAGAGAAATATAAAGTGGAGACATCTTTGGAGGCGAGCATCAGATTGGTAAGGATGTGTTGAACTATAAATGATAAGTATGTCAACCTGTTTGTTAATATCCAATTTCTGCTGCGTTGATCTACTCTTTGCAGATCAATGCCATTCTTACAAAAGTGCACGTCTTAAGAAATTAACTTTGCAATCCATGCTGTGAATTAGTAATTGCTAAGGGTGATTGTACAAGATTTTTCCTGGCAGTTAAGAGAGAAGGGCAGTCAATAAAGTGTTTGGCTGTGTCATTGGAATGAGAGCAGTGTCTACATGTGGTTAATTTCTGGGGTCTGATACAGTGACTCTATCATGTCCTTATTTTAATCTAATAAGGGATTGATTTCTTCTAGTCTAATTATTTTGTCATTAACTTGTAATTGTGGAGCGCATGGCCGTGTGGTTAGAACGCCGTTTCCAGATCCTTCAGGTCCCGAGTTCAATCCATGGTTGGGATAGGATTTTATTCTTTCGGAGGTACAATCAAATAAAATCTTTCCTGTACATGTCACGACGTCTGCTATGGCATAGCGGCTTTATTTTCACAGCCCGTAGAAACCTCCCTGCACTCCTTCACAGGAAAATATGCAGTAATGAAAGCTATATACAATACAATATAGAATAAATATAAGTGGGGAATTTGGAAAGTGTTGTTTATAGGAAAATTGGTTCTGGTTTTGAACCTGTGTCTTCCAGTTTGTTTTAGTATTAATTAATCTAATAATTATATCAAAAATTAATCAATAATTTAAATATTCAATTTTTAGAGTTAGGGTTAGTAATAATAAAATAGGGGAACACGGGTTCCAAACCAGAACTAGAAAATTTGTTATAAAGAATGTGCTATAGAGGGATCCACTGTATTGTTTATGTGTACAATGATTTTAGTGAATACTTTCAATATTTATACAATGTGATATCCCAAACAACTTGATCCAGACATACGAAAGATGATCCAGGCATGAAATATGTATGAACCAAAATTCACTATATAGCTTATAGTAAGGAATAAACTACTTGGGGATTTTGAAAAGGGTTGTTAAATAGGAAATTTTGTTATAGGGCCTAATGGAATAAACCAACAAGCCCATATGTGGACACCTGAGGGTAACAGAAAACGAGGAAGGCCTAAAGCAACCCTAAAAAAACACCATACTTGAAGAAGGGGAAATAATAGCTGCAAGACCATACAAAGAACTAAAACTGCAGGCAGCGGACCGCAACACATGGTGAATATGTGTTGTCTATTTTTTAAAAATTTATATGTTCTGCTCTATGTGCCACCTGCGACATGAAAGGAACAAACTAACTAACCTAATGGAATGAGATATAAAGAAATTCCACTGTAGTGGTATATCTGTTGCCAGTTGAGTAAATGAGAAATGAAACTTAGACTGAAACATAGAGTGCAGGTGTAGTCAAATTGCTGGAGCTTGTGCTTTGTAATTGAAAGAGGTTAATTTCTCTTCACAGATAAAATATAGGTTAACATATAGAATCGAGTTCATGTTTACATAACGGGACTACATTTCTTATGGTAGGCAAAATGAAATAAATTACAAGGGGCAGGAAATGTGTGTTCATTTTTTTGTTTCCTTTGGCTATAATTACGTATCAGTTATTTACAAGGGATGTATGGGTGGATCTCTCCGTGGGTGGTCACTTTGTATCTAGCATTGTATGTACAAAGTGGGAAGTCAGCAATGTAAAAAAATTTCGAATCTGTGCAAATTTGATAAAAAGGTGGAATGGTAGTCCTATTAAGCAAACATGAATCGAGAATTATTGTATAGTTCAGATATGAAATTATTGCTGTATAGCTCAGATGATGTATACAATTATTGTTGCATAGCTCAGATGATGTATACAATTATTGTTGCATAGCACATATGTTAACCCACTGACTACCAAGCCCAAAAAGTACTGTTTCTCTAAATACCACTGATTTCTAGGGCGTACTAAAAATGTAATAACTTCACAACTTTCTTTCATTTTCGAAATCTTTCAGAACTCTTAATATCATTTCATCTTGAAACACAACTAAAATTATAATTTTAGAATTTTTTTGTTTATTTTTACATAAAAATGAATAAAGAACAAAATTCAAGAAAAAAAAATGATGTAGTATTGATTTACATCATCATCATGTGGCTTTAAAGGTGGTCTCAAAATGGGTACCAAAAAATCTTTTTATCTGACATAAAGACCAGCTGTCTTGACATATAAATCATACAAATGTGTTTTTCATTTGAAAAGAGGTGCAACGGTAATATCAATGTAAAAATAAATGCAACTACAAAATTAACGTTTATACAAATTATGTTTATATCATTTTAACAAGTATTGTGTAACTCACACCAGATATTATCATTTATAAGAACTTTGCTCCATTTTTACACATCTATTCTGCAGGATCAGATTGGATCTGAGGTAATTATGTGTAATATGTTTCTTCTTCTGCGTTCTTTATAAACAACTCCTGCAGTTAACTGGATGTAATCCTGAGAAAAGAATGCATTGGGTCATGATTTAGCTTAGCTGCAGTATCTGCACCTTCTACTTGGCTTGAGAGTCACTTTGATCCTTCGTGGGGTAAGACTGTCAACCACACTTCAAAACTGCCTTATATATGCATTGCAAGTGATGATGGTGTTAATATTTGCTCTCCTTTCGGGCCCAGGAGGTACATGGGATTTGTAAGATATGTTCCTTTTCTTTTTAACCCACTTCAATGCCAAAACCGGCCGCTATACATTCATTCCTTGGCTGTTTTTGTTAGATTTACACAATCATTTAAATTGATGCCCTTTACGGTTTCCATGCGAATAGACATGCTAAATTTAGCCCTGATGTGACTACTCTTAATAAAGGCTTCCTTTGCAGTTTTCCAATCATTGAAAATGCGTTGTATAAGAGCTGCAAATTTTTTTAATATGCCGTTAAATTTTCAGAAGTTAATGGGGAAGTAGTTTAGTATTTACCGACGAAGAGGGATGTGTCTGGCCTTTGGCGCAAATAAAACAACACAACGTATTTCCATTTTCTGGACTACATCCTGCTGGAAATTTAGTTGGACCATTGTCCTGCTACAAGAGAGATCCGGTGGGAGTTTGAGAACGAACGGTCTATGGTTGGGTGCACATTGATGATGTGCACCCAACCATAGACCTAGAAATGATTGAGAATACTGGTAGTAAAAACTGCTGATCTATGTCAATATTGATCAACTTCATGAGAAATCAGGTCCTGCAAATGACATTGATCCAGATTACTCTGCTTTTGAATAGGACTAGGCCTAGTTTTCACTATTTCTACATGTCATTCTTTAGGGTACAAACAAAATGGTATCAAAATGTTCAGAAAAACGAGATCCCTTTTGGAAACCTGTTTCACCCAGATATCTAGGGATATCTTTATGGGAACTAGGCTTATATGTTTGGAGTAGTTAACAGTTACAGAATGTTGTTATCATGCTGTGTAAGGGAGACTGTTTTGCAGCTTTTCATTTGAACATGTATCTGCAAATAATTTGACACAAGTAAATGAAGCCGACATGAAATGTGCTCATTTTTTTCCTCTCACAATACATGACAAGTAAACTTGTTTTACATGACATTCACAGATCAATACCTCTTCCATTTATCTGTTAATTGGACTTTGCATCATAAAAATTGATTGCAAATTGTATTAATTTTCTTGCACAAACACTTCTTATTTTTGTGGAGTTATTCCCCTTGCCCTGGGAATGAAGCCCAGCGTTTTCCTTATGTATGTATGTATATATATGTATAATATGTATATATATATATATAAAAGATAGGTCCCAAGGTACACCTGCTGTCATGTATGAAGATATGTGATATGTTTTCATGTACTACACCACAGAAAGTATCAGGTGGGATGGTCAGTTCCCTTCTTTGCTGTGTTTACCATCCCTAACTCATGCACTAAGTACCCATTTACAGCTGGGTTGACTGGAGGAGCAGATGTGTCAGGAGAGAGATTACGGCTTTATTTTTTCTCTCCTGACATGGTTTTAATCTGGCATGCTGTACCCGGTGATAGTAAGCAAGCTCGCTATCAACTAGGCTACCACGCCCCCACATTGTTGAGGTAAACGGTCAGAATTTAATTAAAGGTGCACAGTCACAGATGAGTGAAATGTACAGGGTCACAGATGAGCGAAATGTACAGGGTCACAGATGAGCATAAGATACAGGATCACACATTAGTGTAAGTACAAATTAACATGTATGTAAAGTTTACCCATGAGTGCAAAGTATAAATTCACCAAAAATGTACGGTACAATTCACAGATGGATATGAGGTACATGTCACATAGGAATTTTAAGGCACTAGTTCATACATGAATGTAAGGTATAATCACAAATTTATATTGACTTAGTAAATGACTTAATAAACAGTCATTTTGAAGAATGTATCTGGGTCAATGCAGATTATGTTGTTCTGTCAATAACATTTTTGAAAACTTTGATAGGATGTGCCAGGTAGCTCATCACAGGACCTACCAGTCGGTGTACAGGTCGCATCCCTACCATTTCAAGATGAAATGGTGTTAAGAGTTCTGAAAGATTTAGAAAATGAAAGAAAGAAAGGTAATTAAGAATTATGCTTATATTCGTCTGCATTTATTCTCTAACTCCTGCATATTAGAAGAAGTTAATAATATTACAGTCAAATTCCATTACAACAACTTGGCCTATTCGATGAAATTTATAATAACAGTAATTTGCTATATGCAGTACAAACAATAAATATAATTGGGGACTTTGAAAAGCATCTGGAAGTTTGTTACAAAAAGATGAGCTGTAACAATAGCAACACTGTTACCTTCCATGCATGTCATAGAAGGTTACTAAGGAGCTTATGAGTTGGCTGTCAATCCCATATATGGTCAAAGTAAAACTCAAAAGCGATGCTGATGTTGGATGGGTCCAAGCAAAAAGGGGTGAATAATATAGTAAAACTGTAAACTATGACACGATGCATTCTGGACTGAATCCTGCTAATCTGCAGGAGTTTGAGAATGAATACAGAAGAAGGTAGAAGATGAGATTTGAACCTGATCTGTTCAGCTGACATCAATTCGCCTCACAACTGAAATTGATATTTTTCAGAATTTTGCCAATCTGATCTCCAAAAAAGGTGTCATTTGGTCAAGTCACCATGAATATGAATGGGTACACTGAAACACAACACAACAACACTGAATTTGTACAGGAATGTAAATTCCTCAAGGGCCCCACTTAAAAAAGCATAATACCTGTATGCCACAATGCCTTCCTGCTGTAACAAGCATAAATATCGTCGCTTCAGATGTATTATGGGTAAATGAATTATATTACAGTGGATTCCTGTTATAACAACTTGGTCCGAACTGACAAAATATGTACGTAATAACAGAAATTCACTATATACAGTATAAACAATAAACTGGTAGAATAAATATAATTGGGGATTTTGAAAAGTGTTGTTATATAGGGAAATATGTTATACGTGAATGCGTTAAAGATGGATGCCATTGTATAACAGTGGACTCCATATAGCGAACAAACTGTAAAGATGGATGCCATTGTATAACAGTGGACTCCGTATAGCGAACAAACTGTAAAGATGGATGCCATTGTATAACAGTGGACTCCAGATAGCGAACAAACTGTAAAGATGGATGCCATTGTATAATAGTGGACTCCAGATAGCGAACAAACTGTAAAGATGGATGCCATTGTATAATAGTGGACTCCAGATAGCGAACAAACTGTAAAGATGGATGCCATTGTATAATAGTGGACTCCAGATAGCGAACAAACTGTAAAGATGGATGCCATTGTATAACAGTGGACTCCGTATAGCGAACAAACTGTAAAGATGGATGCCATTGTATAACAGTGGACTCCGTATAGCGAACAAACTGTAAAGATGGATGCCATTGTATAATAGTGGACTCCGTATAGCGAACAAACTGTAAAGATGGATGCCATTGTATAACAGTGGACTCCGTATAGCGAACAAACTGTAAAGATGGATGCCATTGTATAATAGTGGACTCCGTATAGCGAACAAACTGTAAAGATGGATGCCATTGTATAACAGTGGACTCCGTATAGCGAACAAACTGTAAAGATGGATGCCATTGTATAACAGTGGACTCCGTATAGCGAACAAACTGTAAAGATGGATGCCATTGTATAATAGTGGACTCCGTATAGCGAACAAACTGTAAAGATGGATGCCATTGTATAACAGTGGACTCCGTATAGCGAACAAACTGTAAAGATGGATGCCATTGTATAATAGTGGACTCCGTATAGCGAACAAACTGTAAAGATGGATGCCATTGTATAACAGTGGACTCCGTATAGCGAACAAACTGTAAAGATGGATGCCATTGTATAACAGTGGACTCCGTATAGCGAACAAACTGTAAAGATGGATGCCATTGTATAATAGTGGACTCCGTATAGCGAACAAACTGTAAAGATGGATGCCATTGTATAATAGTGGACTCCGTATAGCGAACAAACTGTAAAGATGGATGCCATTGTATAATAGTGGACTCCGTATAGCGAACAAACTGTAAAGATGGATGCCATTGTATAATAGTGGACTCCGTATAGCGAACAAACTGTACAACATTCTTCTCTATTTAACATTTTACAAAATTCCTAATCACATTTATTATGTGTACTGTTTATAGAAAATTTCTGTTTTTACATACCGGTACATATTTCATCGGTCCGGATCAATTTGTTATGTAATGTGACTGTATTAGAAAGCTTCTGTAACCAATGATATATGGAAGCAAAGAATTCCAGACAATGGTAAGAGTTCACCCAGAAGACATTTTGATGGTAGACATTAAGCAGCGAACAAAAGAAAGAAAGAGTGGATAAATTTTGGACTAATTTCTAGAAGTTTTCTAATATTCATTTACTCATATTTCTGAAGCAACCATATTTCATTTTATCTTTTGTCACAGAAAGACCTAATGGTCTGTGCAGCACAAGGACCCATTGGTGATAGCAATGAGATTTTCCTTGATTTCCCAACTGTAGCTGCTAGAATCAGTGTGGTGAGTTCTGGCATATCTTAAAATCAGTGCCGATACATTTCATCAATATCATTCAGATTTCAGTAAGTGAAAGGCCCCAGTCTTAAAAATGGACATGTCATAGGTGGGACAGGTATAAGATATTCTGAGACACGTAATTGAACCTACCTGTATTGCTCTTGAAGAGGAGTGTATAGCCACTCTTCCTCATTATGTATTATCTTCTCTATAGCCATCACATCCAACAGAACCTACAGGGGAAACAAACCAGTGGCGACGGATGTGAAAGTCACGGTTTTCATTGATAATAATACTGCAGAAATTGATGTGATAATCTATGAGTCAGCCATTCATTATGAATGCCATTCTTGGGCTTTTTCTGCATGGTCCAGTGCAAAATTTGGATTTCAGCTGTACGTTCACTACGAGCAGTCTTACAATGGAGATAAAGCTTTGACGGAGGCACATTATAACTGGTGTCACAGGACTATTCTCATGCATGGACACTTAGTGACAATTAACATGCACCACAAAGTTGAAGCAATGTGCAACTAAAAAGATTACCTTCATATTTGTGCTCGGACAAGCAGGTCATAAAGATAATGAGTGAACTGATACATTTGTAAGCATGACCACAGTATTAAATAAAATACATCAATGAATCATTCGGACATAATCAATGCAATGTGAACCTCATCTATTCAGAAGACACTGAATTATGGTCACTCTTAAGAATGAAAAACATTGGTGTAAAGATTGAAATAACCTGTAAAGAGAAACATAACAGGTATACAAAGATACTGATAAATCAGCGCAGAATGCCCCACATCGAGCCCAACTCTTTGAAGTGGGGGCGTAGTCCAGCCAACAGAGGCTGGAAACAGGTTGGTCGGCCCATCCTTGATATTGAGCTGGACCGCAGTCCTGCCCAAGCAATCACTGGTGCTGAAATCAGAGGCACACCAGCAACCACGGTATCACGCAACATGACTAGATAACATCTTCACAAAAGACTGGCTTTATAGACATGTTAAACTGTGAACAAGAAGAACTCAGAGCCACCATACTCTAATTTATCGAGAAGGAGATTGAAACATGCATGGAACTTGTTCAGTTTACATTTATGCTAACCTGCACGCAGCACTCATCGTAATGAGTGATGACCACTGTCCAAGGACAAGAAGAGTAACTGGATACATTGATATGAAACACATCTGGTCACAACACGAATGACATAATTCAGAGTATTAATTATAATGGTAATGACATTAACCATTTGTTTTGTTGTTGATTATTCTATAACAGTGAGACAGATTGACAGGAACAACACTTAGTAACACATTTGTTGATGTGATGTTGATAGCTCCACTCACAAACTTTCTATATACTGGATAAAACAGTGGATTCTATTTCTTAATTGCATAAGAGATCCAGTCATGGGAGCCAATACTGCAATATATTTGATAGAAATGATCTATATTTATACTTGTGATTATACATTAAAAAGGAATTGTTTCATATAAAATTGCAGTGAGTAACTTTATGGTTTTAATATTTGAGCGTCACAAGTTGCTATAAAATCTTTTCCTACTCCTATTACAGTTAAATCCCATTATAACAAATTGGTTCAGACTAATATAATTCATTTAGCTATTTAAAGACATCACGTCCGGACTAATGAAATATGTGGGTCTATGTATGTAACAGAGGTTCGTTATATACAGTACAAAGAATAAATAGAATTGATATTTTTTAAGTGTTGGGAATATAGGGCGATTTCGTATTAAAAAAATATGCGCTATAGAGGGATTCTGTCTCTATAGACAGCATTTCTTATTTGCTATAAAATGTGCTATAGAGGGATTCTGTCTCTATAGACAGCATTTCTTATTTGCTATAAAATGTGCTATAGAAGGATTCTGTCTCTATAGACAGCATTTCTTATTTGCTATAAAATGTGCTATAGAGGGATTCTGTCTCTATAGACATCATTTCTTATTTGCTATAAAATGTGCTACAGAGGGATTCTGTCTCTATAGACAGCATTTCTTATTTGCTATAAAATGTGCTATAGAGGGATTCTGTCTCTATAGACATCATTTCTTATTTGCTATAAAATGTGCTATAGAGGGATTCTGTCTCTATAGAGAGCATTTCTTATTTGCTATAAAATGTGCTATAGAGGGATTCTATCTCTATAGAGGAATTCCATTGTAACTGATTTCAATACAGTTGGATGTGTATTAGTTGAGCCTACAAAAATGCAACAATATTTGATTCACAAACTGCTTTATACTGGACATGCTTCTATTATATTCTAGCTGGTTAGAGCACATTTGTTTATGTACAACAAACCAGCAGCAGTAGCCGGTTAGAGCACATTTGTAGTCTATGTACAACAAACCAGCAGCAGTAGCCGGTTAGAGCACATGTGTAGTCTAGATACAACAAACCAGCAGCAGCATTCTCTTGTGCTATGTCTCCAGTTGTGTTTGACATATGCTTTGTATGATGAAATTACTGCAAGAACATCCTTACATTGTATGATGAAATTACTGCAAGAACATCCTTACATTGTATGATGAAATATCTGAACACACATGTCCTTACTTTGTATGAAACACATACCCCTATTGTGCATGATGAAATATCTGTAAACACATACCCCTATTGTGCATGATGAAATATCTGTAAACACATACCCCTATTGTGCATGATGAAATATCTGTAAACACATACCCTTACTGTGTATGATGAAACACATACTTTTGTTTTGCACATACATATTAAATATTTCGCTGACAATTTGCAAAAAAAGAAGAGATACTTCTTATAAAACATGAGTTTATTACAGTCAAACAATATATGCTAGTCATATGCTCAACAGACATATTGAAACAAACAAACCAGGTTATCGACAGTCAGACATCCAAATTGTAATCAATATTTCAATCATTGGTTCTCTCTAACAGAACAGGCTATATCCTTAAAACATGTTACACAGTGCCAATAACAAGTCCAGCATTTAACCAAACAAAACAGTTCAATATAAAATATAAATAATGTTTTCCACAAGAAGCTTTGCGTCTTATCTAATTCCAGGTGGGTGATTAACTATGTTATCTACAACTGTGATTTAGTGCAGGGGTGTGAAGTTTAAATTTAAGCTCCAATGTCAGATACGCCATACAGCCAGGCCCAAAAGGGGAGCAAAGAATAACAACACTGTTTACCTTCTGTGCATGCTATAAGAGGTGACTAAGGAGGATATGGGGTGGAGTTGATATGGAGAGACCATATCTCATATATGGTCAAATTGAGCTTAAAATCAATTACAAATCTCATAATTATAGACTTTTCATAAATTCTTTCAAGACAAGTCTTAAACCTGTGTTGATGAAAATGGTAATGTTTTTCCTCGAATGCAGTTGGTCATGTGATTTCAAATGTTATATACATGTGCTGCTAAAAAATAAACCTGTACACAGGAATCATCTTAATCTCAAATATGAGCCAGAAATATCACATTTGGAGAACTCATTAGCTGCAAGTTTGTTTCTGACAAGTAGTTTTAATACTATGACCCAATGGTAGCTGCCTTATAGAAGTTCATCGCAATGGCTGTCTGAAGTTGCTGCGTCATTACAGTGCTTACTATTCTCAATCTTTTGATCATTTAAGTTCTGGTCTTTTTCTACAGTACCATTCACATTAAACTGTTCTGGATGCTTTAAATTTGGCTCACTCATGCATGCATGGCATTGACCTTTCACCAAACACTCTAGTCTCTGCCTGACAAATTTCTGGTCCTCCAGATTGCACCCTAAAACCATCCCTTGAAACTTATAATCAACTGAACCATGATAAATGTTATCAGAAACACAGGCATTGAGATATCCTTGTGCTTGATGCATGCATGTTTTTGTATTAAGTTCACCCTGTCGACACAAGTTTTCCAGTTCAGATACAAGAGAATTCACTGACAGATATGAATTCTCTTGCTCTGATGTACGAGATGTTGTAATATTGATTTCTATATTCTGACATCGACTCTTGAGCTGCTCAATGTTTGTCAAAATTTCATAAGATTCATCTGCAAAATCAGATAAAAGTTATTTTAGTCACATTTTCAATATTTATTCTTCATTTATTAGTCATGATGATGATGATAGAAACATGAAGGGGTATGAATCTGTCACTCTTGCTCCCTGTGCCAAGTTGGGGGAGTTTTATTTTCAGTTCCAGATTGGTGTCTTTGGGATTTTTTATGATTGGGAAGTTTTTCCAAAACTTTTGCAAGTGATAGAAGACTGTTTCACTCAAATGTGGCTTTAGTGTGCAAATACTGTTTTGATTCAATGTGGCTTTATTGTGCAATAACTGTTGGATGTGTGTGTGTGTAATACCTATTTGACTCAATGTGGCTTTATTATGCAATCACTGACTCAATGTGGCTTTAGTGTGCAATAACTGACTCGATGTGGCATTAGTGTGCAATCACTGACTCAATGGCTTTAGTGTGCAATGACTGTTTGACTCAATGTGGCTTTAGTGTGCAATGACTGTTTGACTCAATGTGGCTTTAGTAGTGTACAATGATTGACTCAATGTAGCTTTAGTGTGCAATGACTGTTTGACTCAATGTGGCTTTAGAATGGCTGTTTGACTCAATGTGGCTTTAGTGTGCAATGACTGTTTGACTCAATGTGGCTTTAGTGTGCAATGACTTGTTTGAGTTTGACTCAATGTGGCTTTAGTGTGCAATGACTGTTTGACTCAATGTGGCTTTAGTAGTGTACAATGATTGACTCAATTTGGCTTTACTTTAATATATAGCGGATATAGCATCATCATATTATAGTAGTATGATAGTTAACAATGTAATTAATAAATAATACATCTTAATCTATAACGAGCAATAATTGCGAGTGAATAATAATATCAATATCATCATCAATCGATGGAAATGTGATCATTAGACTAGACTAATCTATATCAAAACTGAAACAAGTAAACAAAAAAGATAAAAACACACCACAGTGAGTCATGTCACTAACTAAAAAGTAACTAGTAATTTAACTTATTAAATTTATTTTAATTATAAATAATTATACCTCCTGTCAGAGAGTATTTTAAACGATCTTCATTCAGCGTCGACAGAACCGCTAGTAGGCTTTCTTTTTCTTGTAATAGTGATAATGCATTCCGTCTCAGTTCTTCCACTCTATCGTCAATTGCGTCCAGATAAGACATGAGAAGAAAAGAATCATTGTCACCATTTATATCATTCTTGACATTTCCTCCTGTCGCCATCCTTTTTTCCAGAAAACATGATCATTGAATGATCAAGGTTACCACCAGTGTTTTAGAAATAACCCCATATTTTTTTGTAACCCAGCTTATGTATAGGCCTATGCCTCAAATCACAGGGACAATGGAGAACATTACGATAAAGCGTAAATATGATCTCACTGGAGGT
This sequence comes from Meghimatium bilineatum, assembly GCA_034231615.1. Classification (NCBI taxonomy): domain Eukaryota; kingdom Metazoa; phylum Mollusca; class Gastropoda; order Stylommatophora; family Philomycidae; genus Meghimatium; species Meghimatium bilineatum. The sequence goes on from CM067316.1 coordinate 9,578,873, forward strand.
CTGTTTGGCTTATCAACAGAAATACTACCTTACTATGCGTCATTTTTAGAGACTACTCAAGTAGTCTACTCACTTCGAGAGACTACTCAACTCTCAATCAATGTTGTTTGCGTTCATTCTCAAACTCCCACTGGACCTTCCTTGTTCCAGAACAATCTTCTTCTTTTGCGTTCGTTCTCAAACTCCTGCAAATTAGCAGGATGTAGTCCGGAGAACGGAATGCGTTGTGTCATGGTTTACAGAATTGCTGCGTTATCTGCGCCTTTCGGCCTGACACATCCGACTTCAGCATGGCTTTGGGTCACTGACCCTATATGGGATGGAACAGCCAACTCCATCCCATAACCTCCTTAGTCGCCTTTTACGACATGCGTGGAAGGTAAACAGTGTTGCTATTCTTTGCTCCCCTTTCGGGCCACGTCAATACACGAGCGTTCCAGAACAATAATTCTATTACACTTCCGCAGGACGTAGTCCAGATAACGTGAGTGCGTTGTGTCGCCATTTGAGCTGCGCCAGTGGCCCGACACATTCGTCTTCGGTGAGTCTTAAATTTGTGTGTGATTCCCTAGCCTGTGACATCCTTCCTATCTGTCGTCAGGCGGCGAGTGCGTGTTGATTCAACGCCAAGACTGTTGTCGTTCACGTCTATTTCGCAAGAGATGTTTCGCATTTGGTGAGCGTGTCTCGTGTATACGTATTGTGCCTATTGATAATATAAGCGCAAGACAATCAACATTTATTGGTCACATAATGAGAAGAGCAGGGTCGGCCCTAACAATTGAGGGGGCCCAATGCGAAACGGATTGCGCGGGGCCCAGGTCTGGGTAGGGAAGAGGATAATAAAATAAATTTATAATATGAATTTATGGGCCTATGAAGTGCGGGGCCCACTGCGGCCCGCATAGGTTGCAATGGCCTAAGGCCGGCCCTGGAGAGAAGAGGAGGCATTGATAATATAGTGACAACAGGAAAGTTAGAAGGGAAAAGATCAAGGGGAAGATCCAGAGAAAAGATATTGGACAGTTTGACCATTGCTTCGATTGACGACACCAACAGAGATTATATATATATGAGATAGATGTACATGGAGAAATATGATCGCCAACGCCATTCGGCACGGCACTTAATGATGATGATGCCTGTGCCCATCGGGTATTGAACCTTTTGCTCATACGCGAGCTAGGTTCCGGTTTAGGAAGAACTCGGCCAGAAGAGTTGGACCCGGGCTCGTTCAATGTCTTATGCGAAGGTTCATTCACCGACGTCTTGAGCCCCCCCCCCCCCCCCCCCTTCCAAGTCACAACACACGTTTAGAAGCAGTTGTGGCTAGAAGCTTGTTCTTGGGCTGAATAAAACTTTTCCCATTTGACGTATTGTGTCCATCACGTACTGAACCTTTTCTCTCCGGTGTAGGAAAAGCTCGACAGAATTGAGCCAGGGCTTGTTTGTCTTCTTAGTGTAGCGTCCACAACTGAGTCTCTACCCATAGTTTTATTGCACCGGAGACTATAGGTTTGTTCAAAATCTGAACAAAACTTAAATTCCGATTTCCTTTTAATGTTTTCCCGTTCCGCTTGCACGAAGCGCTGCCCTCTGGCTATGTACTGCCCTCGCATTATACTCAATATATGATCTTCTCGAGTCACTTTATTCGTCTTGACATCTACTAATTTTGTGACAATGGCATTGGTCGTCCCTCCAATGTTCGAGGCAGACTGTATTGCGTCACTGTGTATCGACAGGGACACTGTATGCGTTGGCACAGATGTTTCGAAGATATCGTTTGTCTTTTGCAGTCAATCCTCATTCCATCTGTCTGCAGCCTTCACATTAACAGACACGATCCCAAAAGTTTTGGCCAGAAAAACAGCACGATCAGCTGTATTTCTATTTTCGTGGTGCTTTAAGTGGAGAAACAAGAACAAAAGACGAACAGTGAAGAAACTGTAAAATAAAGATTTACCATTTTCAACTACGTTCTATGTCATTTTATGCATAAATAAAGATGTTTTACTGACAATATTTGAGGTAGGAAGGTGCAAATAACGCAACTACGCTGTAAACTTGCAGCACAACGTACTTCATGCTCCCGGGTGGAAATCACAAGAAATTTCGCGTTGGTTATCGGAGAAAGAAGCAGAAGAACCTTTCCCCTCCCCACTCTATTTTGTCCACTTTTAATTGTTCTCTGCACGATTGTTTTCCACAGGAAATCATGTCGAAATACATGTCCACACCATGCAAGTTTTCGACGTTTTACTATTCAAAGTAGTGATTTTTATGGACCTTATAGGGCTTCCCTATATTATTTTACGTTCACATAAATAAATATACATATGTTGTAACTGTCAATTGTTACAACAAAAAGATGCTGATTTCGTTTTTAAAAATTCCAGATTGCAACAAAAAAAAACACTGAAATTTTTGGAAGAAAAAGCTGTGGCATCACTGATAAACACTCCCATGTTTAATATCTTCAGCAGAAAAGAGTCTTAAATGAAAATTTTTACATAAATAGGTTTGCCTATAGAGATTATTCTCTAGAAATCGAACCCGCGATAGCTCAGTTGGTAGAGCGGAGGACTGTAGTGGATAATAGCAATCCTTAGGTCACTGGTTCGAATCCGGTTCGCGGGAACTTTTTTTCTTCTTGTTTGTGATAAGCAGAGATAGCTCGTTTTATATTAATTATTAGATATAAAAATATTGTTCAATCCATATTTGATTATAGGGCATATCCTTTATGTTTATATGCCTATATTGTAATGCTGAGAATATCATGGACTGCCAGAAAAACTAATGTAGAGATGTTAAAAGAGTTAAATGCGAAACGGACCTTAGTCAACAATATAAGAAAAAGGCAATCTTCTTTTTTTGGCCACTTCATGAGACAGGCAGGTTTAGAGAACATAATCACAACAGGCAAGATTGAAGGCACCAGAGACAGAGGGCGACAACGTCAGAAAATATTAGACAATTTGACAACCTGGCACGGCAAAGAAACAACAACAACTTTGATACATAATACTGTGGACAGAGAGCTGTGGAGAGCCATGACCGCCTACGCCACCCGGCATGGCACCTGATGATGATATTGTAAGGTTTACGCAGCGCATATGCACTCTGTTGCTAGAAACACTATTTTCTTCCGGCAATTTCTCAATTCTTCTATACACCCACAGCTCAAAGACCCAAATTAATTATGTCTTCTAGTGGTTCATTATCCGTGTGACGTGTCTCTGAGACAGATGTTGAGATGACGTTTCACTTTGCTACAATCCTCATGTTCTAGACGTGTATGATTTGTTTAATGTTTCATATTTGAATTATTCACTGACGACTTCTTACACAATTTGTGTGCGAGAATTCGTTAAAAATGTAGAAGTGACGATATTTCTATTTAGATTTAGCAGTATTATATATATGGCATATATATATATATATATATATATATATATATAAGTTGTTCTCAAACTTTTTTCTCGTGGCCCCCTTTTGGGGAACCATGCCCCTCCCTATTTCTGCTAAAAAAATCAGTGCTATTAAAAGGTTTATCAGTATCTTCTTCTTCTTCTGCGTTCGTTCTCTAACTCCTGCAGATTAGCGGGATGTAGTCTGTAGAACGGAATGCGTTGTGCCATGGTTTACAGCATTGCTGCGATATCTGCTCCTTTCGGCCTGACACATCCGACTTCAGCATGGTTTTGGGTCACTGACCCTATATGGGATGGGACAGCCAACTCCATCCCATAACCTCCTTAGTCGCCTTTTACGACATGCGTGGAAGGTAAACAGTGTTGCTATTCTTTACTCCCCTTTCGGGCTCCATCAACACACGGGCGTATCAGTATCTAATTTGTTATTTATTGTCAAACACTTCGCTTCCGGTGCCCCCCGCGACTGGTCTGTGGCCTCCTATCTCAAACTTGTTATCCACAGGTCCCTGTAGATCTCTGTGGTTCCGTGGGTGGGGGGATGTGTCCCATGTTGATATCCACCCACTGTTCTATATCATATGTCCGATGTTGATAGCCACTGATCTATATCATATGGTATGCAAAATGGTTGTGAGCAGCTCTTGTGCGATTCCCGAGTTTAGAAATTAGCCAAAACCTTAAAGGCATACGCATATTCTCGTCATGTATCATGTAGCATATTGATTCGAATCTCGTGCGCAACATCTGGTTAACATTTTTAGATTAGACCCTCAGAATGCGCAGATGAAGATGGAATGAGATGTGATTGCCCCTAACCAAACAATATACCATATCAATACTCTTGGTCATCACATTCTACAAAACTGTCCCAGTACAGCGTCCCAAATCTGACACGGAAAGTATGGTGCAGTTTATGTCACGAACATTTATTTAAAAAACACACACAAAAACAATATTTTTCGGTGAGTATTAACCTCTAGGGCCTACAATTGTGTCAACCACAGACGTTAGTCAAATTTAGTATGGTTATATCATAACTTTTCCCCTGAGGCAGACATATTGGCAAGAGGAAACAACACTGAAATCAAAGCTCTATGGGACACTGTATGAACTACAAAAGACAGTGAGTTTTATTAAGGAGACAGAATTACAGATATATAGACATATTTCAAGTGAAGGAAAGAAGAAGAATCATAACTTTTTCAAACATAGTGGAGTTTGTATTTCGCCAAGCCACAACCAGGATTGTAGGCATATATATATATATTCTCATTTGGTGACCTATTCTCGCCGCTGGGGCGGGTTCACTGACCGTGTCAAAATGGTCTGCCCTATTTTTACACGGTGTCCACCTGTTACAGTCGATGTGATATTGGGCGACACACTGTATCTATTATGGACACTCACAGTGCTAAGAAATAAGCCAACCTAGCATTGTTAACAAAGGCTTTGTCTACCTAGGCTTAAAAAGTCTGTTTGCGGCGAAATACTCGGAAGAAGTTGGCAGGTAACTCAACTGGTACATAGGCGCTAACAGCAGAACTGTGTGGACAGCATAGGGCACAGTTAGACACATAGTACGCTCTGGCCATCTACTGCACCTGATTTTCTCCCAGTTGTCTCGACTTTGTCTTGCCACTGGACCAAGATAAAACTCAGGAGAGTGTGGTTGACGATTAGCGCAACTCTTCCACACTATAAACCAACTTCAGCGCTAGTCATTTCTCAACCCATTTATTTACTTATCTTTACTAATTAAATATGAAGAGAACAAAGTGTGAATCAATCCTAGTTGGTTCATGGAATCTTCGGACACTTACGTATATCTCAGATGTAAACAGACCAGAAAGAAGAACAGCACTAATTGCTAAAGAATTGGCCCGTTATAATCTGGATATTGTTGCACTTAGTGAAACGCGGTTTGCAGATGAGGGTCAGTTGACAGAGAGAGGTGGAGGATATACATTCTTCTGGATAGGACGTAAAAACACAGCTGCGTGAATCAGGTGTTGGTTTTGCTATAAAATCATCTCTGGTGCAGAAACTTCCAGATCTGCCTCGAGGAATTAGCGATCGCTTGATGTCGTTGCGATTGAAAGTGAGCAAAAATAACTTTGCCACATTACTTTCTGCATATGCGCCGACTATGACAAATCCTGATGAGGAAAAGGATAAATTCTATGAAGAGTTAGATGCCGCTATATCTGGTACACCGAGAACCGATAAACTCATTATCCTGGGTGATTTCAATGTCCTAGTTGGCAAAGACTTCCAGACATGGCAAGGTGTTCTTGGACGTCATGGGATCAGTAAATGTAACAGCAATGGTTCCATTCTTTTAAAGCTATGTTCTGTGCACGAAATCACTATCACCAACACTATTTTTCGCTTGCCAACGCGCAAAAAGACCTCTTGGATGCATCCACGCTCCAAGCAGTGGCATCTCATAGACTATATCATAACTAGAAAAAGGGACATCAAAGATGTTCGTGTCACAAAAGCAATGTGTGGAGCTGAATGCTGGACTGATCACCGGCTTATAGTATCCAAACTAAATTTCACCATTGCAAGAAAAAGACGTCCACAGGGACAAAAGATAGAAAAACGCCTAAACACTGATCGATTGAGTAACCACGATATAAAAAATAATCTCTCCAAGGATCTCGACGTAGCCTTGGGAGACTTAGATCTTCTTAATACCACATCTGAATATAGCTGGGCTTCGTTTAAAGGAATTATTTACGCCAAAGCGAAGGAACATTTGGGTGTGATGGTACATAGACACCAAGACTGGTTTGATGATAATAACTTTGAGATTAACATCCTTGTTAGAAGAAAAACACAAAGCTTCCAAGAAACTACAAGGGGCAGCATCTTCACCGTCCAAGAAAGTAGCCTATAACAAGATCCGTAACACTTGTCAAAAGAAGCTTAGAGAGATAAAGGATAAATGGCTACGTCGAAAAGCTGAAGAAATTCAAATGTTTGCAGACAGAAAGGACTATAAGCGATTCTATGAGGCTTTAAGAACTATCTGTGGCCCACACTCATCGGGATCACCACCTCTATTAAATGCCGATTCGTCGAAGCTTCTCACTGATAAAAATGACATCTTAAATCGCTGGGCTGAACATTTTGAAGAAATCCTAAACAAACCATCAGTAATAAATGAAGAAGTCATAAACAGAATACCACAACTTAGGATAAGAGAAGAACTCGATATACCTCCAAGCAGTCAAGAGGTTATGATAGCGATTAAACAAATGTCAAATGATAAAGCTCCAGGTTTGGATGCCTTACCTGCTGAAATTTATAAAAATGGCGGACCACTGCTGATTAAAAAACTAACTGACATTTTTGGTATTTTCTGGAACCCAGGTACATTGCCTCAAGATCTAAAAGATGCTTCTATAGTGCACTTATATAAAGGCAAAGGTACCAAACAGTCTTGCGATAATCATAGGGGCATATCACTTTTGTCTATAGCTGGTAAAATTCTCGCTCGTGTCATACTCAACAGATTAAATAATTCACTACTAAACGAGTTACTCCCAGAGAGTCAGTGCGGTTTTCGTGCAGGTCGTGGTACAGTTGATATGATATTCTCTGCACGACAAATTCAGGAAAAGTCACAAGAGCAACATAGTGAACTCTTAGCAACATTTGTGGACTTATCTAAAGCATTCGATACCGTTAACAGAGAAGGACTGTGGAAGGTGTTTACAAAGTTCGGATGCCCCCCAAAACTTGTCACTGTGATATGACAATTTCATGACGGTATGATAGCTAGTGTTATCTGCGATGGAGTATCTCCTGCATTCCCTGTCACAAATGGTGTAAAGTAGGGATGTGTGCTAGCCCCTACTCTTTTCAGCCTGTTATTTACGGCCATGTTAACGGAAACACACCATAGTAATGAAACAGCAGGCATAATGATCAATTACAGAACGGATGGTGGTCTTTTCAATTTACTTCGTCTAAAAGCAAACACGAAAACTAAATCTAGTACTGTTAGAGAATTACTTTATGCTGACGACTGTGCATTGTATGCTGACTCTGTCGTAAACATGCAGAGCACCATAGACCGCTTCTCAAAGGCCTGCAACAACTTTGGTCTCACTATTAACACCAAGAAAACAGATGTCATGCACCAAGCAACATAAAATAGCCAACATACTGCTACTTCCATCATTGTCAATCAGGAAAAACTGCAGGTAGTCGACAATTTTACTTACCTTGGAAGCACTCTCTCTCGCGATGTCAACATTGATGTGGAAATAAACAATAGACTGGCAAAAGCTAGTGCTGTATTTGGCAGATTACGCAACAAAGTATGGGACAGAAGAGGTATAAGAACAACCACCAAACTACAAGTATATCATGCTGCTGTTATACCAACCTTACTATACGCCTGCGAAACGTGGACAGTGTATGCTAGACATGCAAGAAAGTTAAATCATTTCCATCTTACCTGCCTACGTAAATTACTAAACATCCATTGGTGGGACAAAGTACCAGACTACGAGGTCTTGGAAAAATCAACCTCAATAAGCATCCACACAATACTTATGAAGGCGCAGGCACGCTGGGCAGGCCATCTTGTGCGTATGGAGAACTCGCGTTTGCCAAAAATATATTATGGAGAACTCAAGGCAGGATTTCGAAAAGCTGGTGCACAGAAAAAGCGTTTCAAAGACACGCTCAAGTCATCCTTGAAACATCTTAACATTGACGTAGGCGCTTGGGAGAGCCTCTCTCAGGATAGAACAGCAAGGCGTTACAGCATTAGAGCGGGAGAACTGGCGGCGGAAGAATTCAGACAAGAAACTGCAAGACAGAAGCGGACACGTAGAAAAGAAAAAAACATCTCAACCTCACACCTTCTATTGTTGTCAATTCTGTAAAAGAACATTTTGTGCGCGCATTGGACTTGCTAGTCATTTAAAAACGCACTATTGACTTTATTATTTATTGTTATTATTATTATGGTTGAGTTTTTGGTCATCGTCGATCACGACGGACGAACATCATCATCATCATATATATGCAAGACAAGATTCCAGATACCACTGTCCTTGATAGAGCTGGTATCCCAAGCATTGACACGATCCTGATGCAGACACAGATTCGTTTGGCAGGTCATTTGGTGCGTATGCCAGACTATCGTCTGCCAAAGATACTTCTTTATGGTGAACTAGAGAAGGGTATACGATCTCAAGGTGGCCAAAGGAAGCGCTACAAGGACTCGTTAAAGAACTCACTGAAAGCCTTTGAAATAGACCACGATACATGGGAAGAACTTGCACACAATAGATCTACATAGCGTTCTAGAATAAAAAAGAGCGCATCATCTTGTGAAAAGAAAAGAAATGCAGCAGCTCAACAGCGGAGAGCAGCTAGAAAGTCACGGATAGACCAAGATCCATCTACAGTCGTCATTCCATGTCCAAACTGTCCAAGGACATTTACAGCTCGAATAGGGCTCATTAGCCATCTACGAACTCATAATCAAGGACATAACTAAAATTGAATTTTCAAAAGTGGATGTAACAAATTGTCATCATCACTTGTGATGGACGAACAACAATATATATATATATATATATATATATATATAAAACGACTCTCTGTTCCGGGCAAGTAGGCCTGCATTGGCCAGACATGTGCATTCTTCATTCCGCGATGTCATTTCACTATTGAAAGCAATGGTTCCTATAAGCGATTCCTTATGCATATATGATTCCTTGTCAAAAACAATACTACAGGGAACAGTCGAAGGAGAAGAAGCAGAGGAGGAAAGATAAAGGCATGGACAGAAAACATCACAGAATGGACAGGACAAGATATTTCCACACTCATTCGCATCGCTGAGGATATAATTCGCTGGATGACTGTGTGCTGAAGCATCCAATGTGGTACCCTTACGACCCTGAAGGGTTATGGGTTTATTGATTGATTCTTCGATGTCGCTGATCTACCGTCGTCTTGATCTTCCTCTCTCATCTGACACTCTGCCCTCTAGAATCAGCCTTTCGATACCATTATGTCGCTTTAAGTGTTCGGAATACTGTAGTTTCCTTCTTATGATGGTATTTAGAAGCCACCCTTATAATACGATGATAATACACAGGAAATTTCATATAAAATGTGCATATACATAATAATGATTACATAAAAACAGCAAAGACAGTTGGAAATTAGCGCAGAACATTGGAGTAAGTAAAATGTATGTTACATTTTATTTTGCTTATTTCTAGCTTTTTTTCAATTTTTATAGCACATTGTTTAGTTTTAAATGAGAAAAATTTCCGTTTCAACACTGCTCCTCCCAGTCAAGCGATGTGTTGTCAATGAGTAATCATTAATGGGAAGGTAATAGTTACAGAGTTAATTAAACTTTAATCATTAAAGTATCAATCATTTTATGTATGAAAAAACTTCCTAACGATAAATAAAGATTTATTAATTTTCTAGATATAATATCATGTCTACAGTTGTCCTGATTCCCTGAAGATAAGTACACATTAAAAATATAGCAATAAACACTCCTGTAGAAGTATCGGAATGGCAGAAAAGGGGATAAAAACTTTAACAGAACTTCCAAGTTGGCAACTTTTTTTCTTTCCTTGAATATCCGGAATGTTGATACACTTCATTATACTTTTGTTGGAAGGATAACAGAAAACATCAATATACTCTATTTTATCCTATACTTTACAACCAACAGATTCACAAAAAGAAATTCGCTCTTATTGAATACATCGCTGGTATTACTATTACTATATATATAATAATTTAAATAATAATTAGTCTACTAGAATAATAAATAATATATTATATTCTGAACCTGGTAAGTAGGAGGGGCCTAGTACTGACTGTTAGTGTTATATATTCATTCATATGTTATATTTTATACCAAGCCCTAGGGAAAATTACACCAATCTTCAGAAACAAAAATGTAGATTTAAACACCAAAATAGCACTATTCAAAATGATTATTATGCCAACGCTTTGCTACAAAAGCCAAACATGGACAACGACAGGACAAGACAAACGTAAACTAGTGACAGCTGAAATAGCATGCAGAATCCTAGAAACATAGATAAGAGACAGGGTGAGGAATGAGGACATCCGACAAAAACCAGCACCACCCCAATCTTATGGTTCATACATCAAGAGACAACAGATCAAATGGTTTACACACATCAGCAGACTACCATCAGACAGCATACCACAGCAAGCTATGCTACACAGATACAGCATTCATATTTTTTTAAATTGTCCTCTGGCTTCCTTCTTAAATTTACTTGTATAAACAATTATTTGAAGCAAAATTGTATTGTCTATATATGTTATCCATGTTTACAAGAAGACCTATCGGCCCTTGTATAACTAATACGGATATTATGTTATGTGTTTGTTGTTACTGAGGATATTTCAATACCTGTACGGGATGTTTGTTGTCGTTGTAATAGTCCTTGTCTCGATTGGTCCGTTCGGGTGACTTTGTGTGCACGATTTGAATGTCTTGATGAAATCGCATCTTTTTTTGGAGATGCGGTTAGTCAAGTACTGAAAAACGCGTGTGCAATTGTTGCTAGGCGATTTGGTGCCGTAGAACGGACTGGTTCAATTCCCGTTAGTCTCAAGAATTTTTAAAATTGTCCTCTGGCTTCCTTCTTAAATGTACTTGTATTTTAAGTTACGACTTTTTAAGTTTCTGAGATAGTGCAATAGCATATGAAATTAAAAACTCGGACTGTTGTCACATAATTTGTCCACTGATTCTTGTATTGTACCGTGAATTCAGTCACTTGCCTAAGTCTGTTGTTTCCAATATATATATATATATTGGTGTGTCTTTCTGTTCTTCTTATCTTCATTACTTTGGTCTTTTCTGTTTATCTTCATGTTAAAGGTTTGATGTAACCTGTCTATTTGTCTTTGTAGTTGCTCTTCTGATGATTCTACTAGCGCTTGGTCATCTGCAAATAGCAATTCGTTTAAGTTATCCTTCAGATTGTTTTCTTCTGTTGTCTTTGCTATTTTGCAGATGTGATCTATGTATGTTATAAACAATGGGGGGGGGGGATTGTATATATCCCTGTCTCACTCCCGAGTGGATATGAAAATATTTGGATGTGCCAGCACCACTCATTCTTATTGCGCATTGACTGTTGGCATATATGCTCTGACATAGTCTTATCAGATGGGGAATCCCATATGTCTGTAATGTTATCCATAATTGTGCTCTATCCACTCTGAAATCATTAGTTGTTGTTGTTGAAATCATATCATGTTATCCTTGCTGTCGTGATTTTTTAAAATTATTTAAACTGAAATAAATGTTGTGTTGTTTAGTAATTAAGTACATTATCTTGTCAGCTTACTTTGTTTTGTTTTTTTGAATTTATGATCATTGCTAAAAATTTGATTTTGGGGTAAGGTGTCACATATTATTGGGGCAAAGCGTCGCATTAAAAAATGTATGAAAAAAATGTCAGTGTCGTGCAGAAGTCGCACATGTTGATCTAAAGCTGGAAGAGACCGATATATATGGTTATAATGATCATCCAACCTTACAAAGATATTATTTGCATTAAAACGGAACTTGGGAACTATTATTTATCTGAACTTTTCTTTTCAGATTAAAGTTACGGAACTAGGTCAATCTATTTATTGTATCTGTTCTTAGCACACGTTTACACACTGCTGGTGTGCTTGATTTGTCACAGTGAGGATATCCCACAATATTATAGTGGTTTGTATCACCTTTTTGTCTGTGATACATTGCTCCAAAATATGGCGCAAAGTATTTTTTTTTTACATACCGTTATGTTAAAAAAATCTCATTCTACTGTCTACATGTAGCCATATGTCATTCTACTGTCTACATGTAGCCTTATCTCATTCTACTGTCTACAAGTAGCCTTACCTCATTTTACTATCTACAAGTAGCCGTATCTCATTCTACTGTCTACACGTAGCTGTATGTTTTCAATACTTTCACTAATGTTAGATGAATGGATATGCTAAGTAAGTGATGTCAGTTTGGTCTCTCATAGTTAAGTCTGGTTGCTAGTTGTCAGAATATGCAAAAACATGTGACACTTTGCCCCTGGCTACCATATATATATATACGCGTGTGTGTGTGAGAAGAGAGATACAGTTTCGCCAACAGTAGCATCCTGAATAGGAGCTACGTTTTGATTGATGGATGTGAAAGGCAAGAGAAAGCTACTTAATTATGAGTCTTAGCTTCTATCCTTATCATAGCACATACTTGTTGTTTTTAGTTTGAGGAATGGCTCACAATGGAAAAACATCAAAGTTTATAAAGAAAAGCAGCCAAGACTACACAAATATTTTATACTCAGATTCTGACAGTGACAACATTCCAGATCTGAAGTTACCACCAATCAAAGGGAAAAAGCCAAAGAGGTAGATATCATATGACAGAGGGGCTATTATAATTTTATAGAAGATTTAAATAATGAAATTTTATAGCTAAAACTATTGTGTTCAATATTTTTACTTGTTGTGGTGTTGTTTGAACAACTCCATTGTAAAAATTAAGCTACCTTGTGTTGATGGGACCCAAAAGGTAAGCAATGAATAGCAACATTGTTGCCTTTCATGCACGTCGTAAGAGGCAACTAAGGAGTTTTTGAGGGTGATGTTGGCTGCCTCATCCGATAGAAGCTCAAAGTGCCCCAGAAGCGATGCTGAAGTCAGACGTGTAAGACTGAAAGGTGCAGATATCACAGCTAAGCTGCAGACCATTGTAACGAGTTCTGCTCCTCAAGCCCGTATCCTGCCAATCTGCATGAGTTTGACAACGAATGAAGAAGAACCTTCCTGCAATTACCTTTATTGGGCATAACAGTATGACTTGTAGTGGTGTATATATAAACATATATCTGCTGTATGGAATTGACTTTGATTGTATTATTGTTTTATTTATATCAGTTGTTTTGTTTCATAGTGTTTTGGTAGATATTATTGACATGTTCTATGAATAGGATCAGTTGGTTAGGTGGGTGGTTGCTGATCAATCTGCCCATGGATTAACCCTGTGAGCAAATGATGTATGCATGAATGAATAGACAAGTTTATTTTGTGTACGTACAGTTAGGGGTTTTGTTTGTTTATTTAAATTCCAAAGAATTTGGAGCAATGCATTAATTTAATTTGCACAATTGGGGATGAGGGAGTAGTGGCGTACCTCCAGAGGTTTATTTTATACATATAAAACTACAAGACTAAACAGTATGCAGTACTCTGAGAACAGGCATCCTCAACACTATAGCTCATAGGAAATAAGAACATCATTGTTTGGGGATTGAAGAATTGAAACAAACAGACATGTCTCCATCAAGTAAAAGTATTTTGATGGATAGATATGTTAGTTCACCGCTTTTCTGATCTGTCTCCATTGCTGAAACTAACTGGTTATTGATTTACAGAACTGATGATGATACACTCCAGGAATCCCATCATTTTCAATAGATGACAAACAGTATTCTGATTTAATTTTGTAGCCCATTGGATTATATAGCTTCCTTATCTATCTATCTATTCGCTAAACCCTTTGTTACCTTTCAGCGTCAGGGGTAGAAGAGTTCTCGGGAGATGGCCCTCATGTGTACTGAGTATATTGCAGAATTTGTTGCTTCTTTTATTTCGGTGGTCCATCGTTTTCGTGGTCGACCTCTAGGTCTGCCTTCAGTGTATCTGTGTAGCATAGCTTGCTGTGGTATGCTGTGTGATGGTAGTCTGCTGATGTGTGCAAACCTTTTCATCTGTTATCTCTTAATATATTCCAAGATTGGGGCGGTGCTGGTTTCCTAGGATTCTGCGTAAGCTTGCCATTTCAGCTGTCACAAGTGTACATGTGTCTTGTGCTGTCATTGTCCATGTTTGGCATTGGTAACACAGAGTTGGCATAGTAATCATTTTGAATAGTGTTATGTTGGTGTTTAAATCAACATTTTTGTTTCTGAAGATGGTGTCATTTGCCCTAGGGCTTGGTATGCTTTACTACATCTATTGTGTATTTCTTTGCTTCTCTTGCCATCTCATCATACCCCTTAATCACCCTTCTCTGCTGAGATTGAAGTTTTCCCAAATGTATTTTGAATATTTATTTCTTTGTGATGGTTGCTGTCCCGTTTGACAAAAACGGGAGCAAAGAATAGAGACACTGTTACGTACCCAGAATCTTGTAAAATTGATGACTAAGAAGGTTTTGTGGTAGAGTTGATTGTTTCATTCCATATAAGATAAATGTGACCCAGAAGACATTATGAAGTCAGATGTGTCAGGCTAGGAGATGCAGATATCGCAGCTAAATTTTAAACCATGACACAACACATTTAATTCCCTTTAGTAAATTTTGCTGATCTACAGAAGTTTGAGAACAAATGCTGAAGATTTATCATGGTGGATAGATTTATAACTACTGATATGTGCAGGAATCTTTACGTAGGTTTTCTGAATGCAGATTATGTAAATAATGAAATATAAGGTAGAGTACAAGTAGACGTCACCACATAGTCAAGTTATTTCCCTTGTCTATGTTTGTAAATTTCATGTTCATCATTTAATAATTTAAATATTTATTTGTTTTGGGTTAGGGTAACTGTATTTTACATAACTAACCCTAACTCCAACCCTAAATACATAAATATTTCAATTATTAAATGATGAATATGAAATTTACAAACATAGACAAGGGAAATAATTAAACATGTGGTGGCATCTACTTGCACTGTACCAAATAAACGAGTAGGAAACTATAAGTCATAGAAATGTGGTTGTATAGGTGAATGAGGAGAATCCTATATTTAGCAAAACCAAAAACTAATGAGCCGGTTCCGTGGAAGATCAATATGAAACAAAATCAGACACTTACCCTTACTAAAATCAGAAAGGAAGTCCACAATTGTGGACAAATTATAATACATGAAGGTTTGGAATATATTTCTCAGCATGGCTTGATGGGAGAGACAACTGCACTACAGATAGAATATTGTGAAGATCGATGATTGCCTGTGTCAGTCAGCACTGCACACGATCACTATAGTGCAAGACATGGCATCTAAATTAGTTGTTGTCTGTCCTCAGAAGAAAGGCTTCAAGCGAGCAAAACGATTATACATTTTGTAGCTTTTGGATGGTAGTCAAGCTAATCATAGGAACTCTGTTCTTCATTGTTTTGGTTGTTTTGGCTGCTGTGAGTTTCTGGTCTCTAAGGCAGATAAATGACTTGCAAGACAAGATGGCTGCATGTAAGTAACTCATTTACAGTATATTTATCAATATTATTCTGTGGTTTTATCATAATGAACTTGCCTGTGTGGCAACCTTGGCCTGGACTTCTAGTTCTAGGTACAAAGAATAGTGACACCATCTTCTTTCCAGCCATTTTGTCTGATATGACTAAGGAAAGGTGGGTGATAGTCTGATAGCCTGTCACTTGTGACAAAATCTTTGCCACATCTTGTCTAAATTTCTTACTTTTGCCTTCTATAAGACTATAGACTGTCAAGAGCTACTAGGTCACAGCTAAAAGGATTATTTCAGCATCATCATGAACTATAGCACAGACATCTAGAAATACATATGGATGAAGCATGCGTCACATTTAGGAGGTTTTTTCCCTTCAGGATTTCCCATTTTGAGCCGATTCACACTTATTTACCCAAAGTGTAAAATGATCTGTTGCATCAGTCAATGTGAGTGATGCTGTGTGAGATCAGCACACAGGACTTTTCCGGAGAAGGACTTGGTAAATACACTGTGAAATCCCGGCTAATTTAAGTAACAACCAACCCTTTCTGTTACATCTGTGCTTCATCCATGAATATATCTAGATGTCTTTGGTTATAGGAATTGAATGGTATTGGCCTAGAGTTTGCTTTTAAAACTTATGCAGTCATGGCATGTGGTGTCAATCCATGGATCATTAACTGGATCGCATACATCCTGATGGAAAAGAATGTAGCAATGTGTTTGGGAATGTGGACATCAAGCACAACAATCGTATGCTCGGGACTACCACAAGGTTTTCCTGTCACATGTGTTGTTCAGCATCTGCACCACAAGGATGGTCCACTAATGACTCTACCACAGAGCAATTGAGGTTTTGCAGCACTTAAAATTATGATAGCTGTGTATCTTGAGCAAAGATTGCTGGTTCATCTTTTTAATTAGTTTTATCTGTGTCTTTTTAATATCCATTGACATTCACATGTGATCATCTGGAACATATACAGAATAAAGAAATGTGTTTAGTCCTTGACTGCACTAGGGATACTTCTGTTGTGAAAATGGGAGATATACTGAAACTACTGTCTATGTAGACTGTGGACTGACGACATTAAAGATAACGTGAATATGTCGTTGGAAAATCCAGGCCACATGACACAAGAAAGAGAAGGGTTCAAGGAGTTCATTGGGAAGACAATATTTGAGGGAGAATACGTCTTGTGACACTATGTTCCCATCATGTTATCACCCAATCCAGAGTATAAGGTATGCTTGTCACTGCACACCTGAGACACTGACTAAGAATAGCAATGATTAGAAGGGCATGAGAATCAAGCATATCATGTCATGGATGGCACAGACTGAATGGACAGTGGAGAGGTGATTATAGTTATAACCTTGCCAAAAGGAGAAGAATGGCATCAGATTAGGGAAATAATGGTAAACTTGCACAGAGTCGTAAGTAGGCTTGGCAGGAAATATAGAGATTGATGAAAGGGACAAGTGAATCTCAAGTTTAACCAGTTGATAGCTGATAATACCAAGGATAGGATGTCATGGGGATTATGAATGGATGTGTACATCATGATGGTAAATAAGGGATTTTATAGCTATTACTGGTGGTAAAGGTATCACTGAACACAGAAGGTGATTCGTGCCAGGCCGGAAATGCTTTCTCTAGCCTCCACCTGAATGCATACCTACACTCTGCCAATCTTAAGTGCAACAGGATTGACTAGGCTCTTGGGAGGCCATGTTGTCTGACCTGACATAATCAGATCAGTACTGACGTTAAAGCCTTTGGGTAGTGTATAGAATTATGAGAAATTTAAAAGAAAAAAACGAAAGGAGAGATTTTACTATTCTCGCTCTTCTCAAGAACTGAATTTCTACTCACACTGCAGCAAGTTTTTTTTGGGGCCTGCATTAAACTTAGTCAGCCATCTGAGGTCTGCCTTTTATGAGTCTTTCACTCTTTTGAGATCTGAATCTAATGGGGGAAGTCTATCAGCACTGATTTTAAGATATGCCCAAGCTCGCCACATGTTGATTTTGTCAGCTACGGTCGTGAAGTCAAGGATAAATATAATTGCCACACTGGTGTATCCTTGGCACATCCCAAGATGATGCGCATGGCCTCATTCTTAATCTTGCCCAGCCTAGCAATCTGTATCACTAACCATGAATATGGCAGAAGTTTAGTGTAATTATACTGCATAAACTAGTGTAATCTGGTTTCCATTAGTTGCAGTTATTCTCATATTCTTTGTCCTTTCTCTGTTTATATTCAAGTCTATTTGCTATGTGACGAATATAGACAGAGAAATGACAAGTCACATAGCAAATAGGTTTGAATATAGACAGAGAAATGACAAGCATATTTTCTATGACTCTGGCCAATATGTCTGCCACAGCGTTTCATACTCAGAACACTCTTGAAGTTTGTTTATTATAATAATAATAATAATAGGATCATTTAAGGTCATAGAGGTGTCATACTGGAGACATGAACACAAAAAGCCCTATCCAAGCACCTATGTCTTCAGCTATTTGGAGGAGAGTAGAAAAACAATGTTGCCCAGACCATGCTTGATGTTATCAATTCAGGACTTTTTAAAATCACCTATTCTCCTTCTATACAATATTTTCTTGCGCTGAGATAAAAAACAGGCCTCACTGATAAAATCTCTCTTATCATTGTCCCTGGACAATGATGTGATGCGGCTAGCCTCACCACCATAACAGATGGTCAGCTATGGACTGAGCAGTCACACTTACTGTTTTGTACACATCTGCACGGTCAGAGGATTTTAAAGATAAAGGACAATGAATCAGTATCAAGAATACGCAAATTGGGATGGAGGATAGGTGTTGCTCATGGAGAACACTTAACATAGGTTTAAAAAATAACACTGAACCAACATAGAAACGGAGCCCTGAGAGATTTACCGAAGCGGAGATCTTAGTTAATGTAGACATGTCTGATGTCCGAAGAGGATAATAAACATACCTAATACATGCTTTGCTTATTAATCAATATTAATAAGACCCACATCCCATCAGGGTCGTAGGGTGCCACAATAGATATATCATACCCTCACGAATTTCTTCTTCTTCTGTCGTTCACTTGAAACATGTCTATATCTGTAATTCTGCTCCTAAATAAAACTCACTGTCTTTTGTAGTTCATACAGTGGCCCACAGAGCTTTGATTTCAGTGTTGTTTCCTCTGGCCAATATGTCTGCCTCAGTGTTTCATGCTCAGAACACTCTTGAAGTATATGTTTGGCACTCTGTGCTACCTGTCCACATGTACTCATGGCCATGTTGCCAATTTTGAACTTTGTATACATGGGACTGCGGAGTCGGTTGTGTCCTGTTCTGAGACGTAGAATTATAACTTGTTCTGGTCTGTTCATAATATGATAGTCATCTTGTGTTGGTATTTGTGGCTTTCTTATTGACTTGATCATCTGGTTTTTTCTGATAGTAGGTGATTGGTATATCTGGTTGGTCTTCGGCAGCACCTTCCTTAGCCAATTGGTCTGCTTTTTCATTTCCTGGTATTCCACAGTGAGAGGGTATCCACTGCATGGTTACCCTATACTGGTAAGACAATTCGCTAAGTAGTTTTTTCAAGTCTGTTAGTTTTTCAGACTGGAGAGCTTGAAGCACCGACCTTGCATCTGTCAGGAATACCACTGACTGTGGGCCAGGGTTGACATTCAGCAGTTTTTCAGTTGCCACCATAATTATTGCAGAATTTCCCTGTTGGTGTTCTGATCATATCTCTAGGCTTATGTGGATATTCTATATATACACCTGCACCTCCATTCCTTGCTGCATTCTGTGCTGACCCATCTGTGTATACTCTGACCCATATATCGTGGATATTCCACATCCAGGAAACTGAGGGTGACTGTCCTTCACTGCACAGTTCTGTTCATTCTCACTTAGTATTCCTTTCACATGGGTCTGAATGTATATTGGTATTCCATGCCTTTCACTCCAAGAGGTTTGTTCTGGTACAGACCTTAAGGGGCTGTCAACTTCAGGTAGGTCTGTAAGTTGTCTACGAAGCCATTTAGCTTGGTGGATAAAACTGCTTCTTTTCAGTCGCCCCATTGCTAAATTTTGGAATATTTGGATGCTTGGCATACACTGAAACTTTTCTGCTTGAATTAGTACTTTTGTGTCTCTGCGTTCGCCAAGTATTTGCATTCTTCCCATTTTCTGCATCTCTGCTATGGGTGTTGATTTCATTGCTCCTAACATTATTCCAAGTGCCTGGTTTTGCACTTTATCTAGATCTTGTAATGTGGTGTTTGATGCAGGACACCACGCAGCTGAACCATATTCCAGGTGTGGTCTTATGCCTTGCTGGTAAACTTTACTGAGTATATTCCCACTGGCACCCCATGTGGTTCCACTTAGTTTTCTCAGGATAGCTAACTTCCTCCTGGCTTTTGTTGTTGCTTTGTTTATGTGTTGATTCCATGTCAGCTTACCATCAAAAGTAACTCCGAGGTATGTTGGTTGTTTGTCTTCTTTTAAAAACTCTCCATCTATCTTGATATCACTGGATTTTTGTTTTGGTGAGAGGGTAAAGAGTGTTGTGCTGCACTTATCTGACGCACCATCTATTTGCCCAGAAGTTTAAGGCATTAATAGCTCTTTGTATTTGTTTAGTGGCCACTGTCGTTCTTCCGTGCAGCAGATCACCAGGTCGTCAGCATACATTGCCACTTTGATCCCATGTGGTAGTTCGGCAACTAAGTCATTGTTGTAAACCAAGAAAAGTGTGGGTGACAGGACTCCTCCCTGGGGGACACCATGACGCAGCAGGACTTTCTTGCTCTTGTGACCACCCAATTGTACACTGGCTCATCTATTATGCAGGTATGCTTTTACCCATTTGTACATTCATGAATTAACCCTGCAATTTCGCAATTTCTTTAAGAGTCCTTTCCAAACCTTGTCAAATGCTTTCCTGAGTCTATCCGTGCTGGTACCAGTATCTTATCTTGGAAGGCTTCCTCAATTTCTTGGGAGAGGTAGGTTGCCTGATCTTCGTAGAGTAGCACTGTCTGAAGCCTGCTTGCTGCGATACTAGAAGGTTTTCACTTTCAAGGTACCACTGCATCCTAAGATTGATAATGCGTTCTAATGTTTTGCATAAACAGCTTGTGAGGCTGATGGGCCAGATTGACAATGCGGTCTATTGTTTCGCATAAACAGCTTGTGAGGCTGATGGGCCTGTAGTTGGAGATTGTGCTGCAATCTTCTCCTGATTTGAGGAGTGGTATTTTTAATCATCACGTTTTTAATCATTTCATTGAACACTCCATCAGCTCCAGGGGACTTTTTCATTTTCAATTTGGATATTGAATGCTCCAGTTCTTTCATTGTGATTGGTGCTTCCATAATTTCAGGTATAGGTTCGCCTTGTCCAATGTTTTTCTGGTTTTCTCGAACCTCCTGTTGTTTGTCTGGGATAACTTTGACATTATTGTCTTCTGCAAAGTAATCAGCTGCATATTTACCTGTTAAAATGTTTCTATCTTTGTAAAGTGTGATACTTGTGTTTCTTCCTGTACCTTCATTTATATGTTTTACCAGTTTCCATAATTTCCTAGTGTCTCTTTCAACCCTCATGAATAAAATGCTCTCCAAACAGCTCTGTCCTACATCATTCGGAGAAGTGTCTTCAATAAATTGGCATAGATGGAAAAGACATCAGGTTGATTAGAAGTATTTATTTGGAACAGACTGCATCAATAAAATATGAGAACAACTACTAACCATACATAGAAATAAGAAGAGGGGTAAGACAAGCACTTTATTTATCACCCAACCTATAAAAAACTCAGAGAAAAATTGTAAACATATAGAAGGAATGCCAGGACACAAAATCAGTGGGAAAATAATAAACAACCTGAGATATGCAGATGACAGTTCTTTTGCCAGAAAGTGAACATGAACTACAAAGACTAATAGATCACGTCAATAAATCAAGTAATGAATATGGATTGGATATAAACATTAAAAAAACACCAAAAACCATGATAATCAGCAAAGTCACAGAAGAACCTGTGCTAATAAAAATACATGGAGAAAATCTACAAGTAGAGAGAGCATTATCACTATCTTGGACACATAATCACAAATGATGGCAGATGTGAAACAGAAGTTAAATGGAGAATAGGAATGGCTAAAAGTACTTTCAATTACCTGAGGAAAATATTGATATCTAAAAAAAATTACAAAGCTAAAAATTGAGAATTATAAAATGTTATATCTATTCTATATTAATGTATGGCTTAGAAATATGGACAACAAACAAACAATTAGAAAGTAGAATTGATGCCTTTGAGATGTAGATATATAGAAGAATAGGGATAACATCATGAAAAGATAAGAAAACAAAGAGGTTCTAACAACACTTTATATGAAGAAAGAATTATTAAGAAAATAAATATCAAGCAAATAAAATATTTTGGACACATTAAAAGACATGATACCCTGTTGAAGACCTTACTTGAGGGTACAGTCGATAGGAGGCGAGCATGAGAGATACACGTGGAAGAGTAACATTTATCACAAGATGGACAGGTTACAGTCTAACAGAGCGCACTATCAAAACAAGAGATGTTGGAGGTCTTTTGTCGCCAACTTTCGTTGCGGAGATGGCACTTGATAATGATTGGTTAATTATCTAAAATACAACTCCCCTAACCCTAAATAAATTAATATTTAAATTAATTGTTGATTTATTATTGATATATTATTTAGATTAATTATCCCCAAAATAAGCAGATAGGCAGGCATCTGATCTGGGATTGGACCCAAAATAATATAGTCTGGGTTTTTCATGGCGATCTGGGGTTATTTCTAAAAAGTCAGTGGTAACTGTGTGGCAGCCAGAGAAAACTTCCTGTTAAAAAATAACAACAGTACCCTATCGATCTGATGTTTTTTTTGGGTGGTGGAAACATGTTTCCTCTGATATATTTCTTTTTAACTTCGTAAAATGACCCGACTTACATTAATCTAGATTTATTTATAGAAGATACTTTATCGGTGCATTCGTTTTAAAAAGATTGGGTAGTCATTAACTTTGTGGGCCCCGTCGTTCTCTGATTTAGCGATCATTTCCAGTCTTCACTAAGTTTACTGATCATGATTCCTTAGCCTTAAAATAAAACTACCGGTAGTTTAGTCCCTAAAAGTTAAACTAACGTTTGAGTTGAAGTTTCGCAACTGTTACGGTCGATTACACATGTTGGTTATAACATAGGTGTACATATCTGTTTATCACTGCATTTGCATATTTGGATCTAATCGTTTTGTGTCCATATCTATCATCACCAAACTGTAAAAAGAGCTAACTGGCCTAGATATCATCATATTATTTATAAAAATAGGAGAATGTAATGAATGAAAAATCAGACAGTTGACATTTTATTAACTAATGATTAGGCTAATGAACATACCGTAATTCTACTTATGGTCTGTAGTTTAATCGCCATTTCTAACTAAAGTTTGATTGTAGAGTCCTAAAATATAAGGGAAGTAATAGACCTACATTGATTGACGGATATTTATACACAACATTTGCAAGTACCGATGTGTAGGTCTAGAGGCCCTATCAGGCATAAGCATAAAAGGCCTCTGCTATGGTTCATTGATTTTTAAGTCATACAAATCATTAGCAGATATCACTTTTGCTTTTATATTGTTACAAGTATTATGCCTGTGTAGAAAATACAGTAGCTTAATCTTGGGTAAATATTACATTTTACTACCAGGCAGTGATCAGACTGATAGATATGGCAGAAATTAGGGATCATGTTGGTTATAAGCTACCCAAAAAAATGAAAAAACGCAGACAATTGGATGCATTAGTTAACACAGTTAAATTGCCCCGTACCCATAAGAGCAGTGTTCAGGAACTGTTAGATTCAGAATCATCAGAGAATGATGAATTCTCTTTGCCACAGAAAGGATCCAACAGAAGAAAGTAATGCTGTCCTTACTATCATACCTATATTTGTATTATACATAATATTTGGAGTGTGATTTTGTGAAATTAAGTGTTCACTTAATGAGAATGAACCACAATTGACCATCAGCAAGAGCATATAACATGAGAATAGAAACACCAAGAAGATGGATTAAAGTTGTTGCAGACACACTGTGATGTTATAATATCACCATATATCAACTCAAATCATGCTATTGCCTGAAAATTGATTGTCATCCTGAAGTATTTGTATCCAGTACATATCATAAAGACCATAGGAGAGGAAAAAAAATGTTTCCTCTATGGAAAAATCAGAAGAATGCACAGCCAACAACTGACTGGGTGAACTTATATACTCTTAAGTGGCTGGTGGACAGACGAGCTGAGAATTTAAAGGAATGTCCCCAGTGCCTGATGTTGATTGGAACACTGAGCTTATATACCTTTAAGTGTCTGGTGGACCGACGAGTAATTTTTTTTGGAAAGTTTGAAGATCACACAATCAACATCTGACCGGGACTCTGAGTCTACATACACTGGGATGGCTGCTGGAACAGAGAACAGAGCACTTATAGAAGTGCCCCATGTGATGTGATACTAGTTTCGAAACCAATCGATCAATCAGATGAGCTGAGCATTTGAACAAATGTTTCCAGTGCCTGATGCTGACTGGAACACTGAGCTTATATACCCTTAGGTGGCTGATGGACAGACTAGACGAGCATTTGTAGGTTTGCCACAATTGCCCTGATGCTAAGGTATTTAATCAAGAATAAAGGAGTGCAGTCAACAATTTTGACCATCAAAAAGTCAAAATAATACTTAAAATGTGGAATTCCAACACACTACAAAGACATAGTCCAAAGTATATAATGGAAAATAATATCAGTAAACGTGTTGTCGGAGACCAAGAGAGAAGCAAAGATTAAAAATAATTTTTTCTGCAAAGCATGTCATAAAAGGCAACTAAGTAGATTTTATTGATGTATTTGGCTTTTTCATCACATAATTCCAAGTATCAAAAACCATGCTGAAGTTGAATATGTCTGGCAAAAATAAAGATAACATAGTCAAGTTGTAAAGCATGATGCAACACAAATTCTATTCTGAAGACTACATCCTGCTAATCAACAAGAGCTTGAGAATGAGTGCAGAAGAAGAATATTTTTAGATGCAACATTCAAATAATCTGCAATGTGAGAGATTTAGATAACATTTTAATCATCAAATATTTTTGTGCAATATTTAAAAAAAACACTGTCTTATGAGAGATTAGGATGCAACATTCAAATAGTCGTATGTATAGATACAACAATTAAACAATTGTATGCTTAGAAGTATCAATGATACAACAATATGTTTAGATGCAACATTCAAATAATCATATGTATAGATGTTTAAATGCAACATTCAAATAATAGTATATATAGATACAACAATTAAACAATTGTAGTCTTAGATGTATCAATGATACAATCACATGTTTAGATGCAACATTCAAATAATAGTATGTATAGGTGTTTAGATGCAACATTCAAATAATCGTATGTATAGATGTGTAGATGCAACATTCAAATAATCGTATGTGTAGATGCAACATTCAAATAATAGTATATATAGATACAACAATTAAACAACTGTATTCTTAGATGTATCAATGATACAATAATATGTTTAGATGCAACATTTGTTTGTTTGTCACTAACCCCAGGAATTTTGAGCATGCAATAAATCCTATGATGAAGTAATAATGCTACTTAATCAACTAATTAACAAATATTAAAAAGTAAATAAATAATGAATAAAGAAATCAACAGATTTTTTTCTACGTTACAGTCCAACTGGGTCATTTTATCAAGAAATGCAAAACAAACAAGAAACACACATGTAACTTGCTCTTATTTCCTATGTGCAGTGTGGTAGTTTCTCATAGCTTTCTTTTATACCCAGGAGACTTCGGCTTAATGTAATGCCTATTGAATAAGCCTTCTACTTGGAGGGGGTATATAATACAAGATGAGCTGATAGTTTGTCTGGGTCACCCACTGTGCATCTTTTCCCCGAGGTGCTTAGCAGCCGATAAGCCGATAAACTATTCTTTGTGTAGGATGACAATTCCATCACCACCCTCCATGTCTCTAGGTCCTAGACCTAATTTCTTCTGTAAGAGCCATATTCATCATGAAGAGAGTGAGAAACAAAATAAAACCAGAAATAAGTCCAGAACAATGTGGATTTGTAGAAGGCAAGGGCACCAACAATGCGATTTATATATTGAGAACACTAATAGAGAGGTCTATAGAGGTAAAAACAGATCTGTACCTCTGTTTTAACACTACCGATGACTGTCTCGTGCTGGACAATTGTAATCAGTTGCCACTCAATAATTTCTCATATACAATGCTGCCCTCTAGCATGTGTTGTTTTCTCCAGATTCAATATGTACTCTGATGACATCTACTAATATCGTAACATCTACTAATATCGTAACATCTACTAATATCGTAACATCTACTTATATCGTGTCATCAACATTGACTGCCTCTGCAATGCATCTTCATTTTGGCAAGACAGAGCCAGAATGCCTTGCATCACTGTGTGTCAACAGTACTGCTGGATGTATTGGCGCAAAGTGTTAGATATAGTGCTTGTCCTTTTGCAGTCACTTCTCATTCCATCTACGGACACAATTTCTAAAAGTGTTGGCCAGGGACACAGCAGGAGCTCATGTATGTCTTTTTCCAGTGTGCACCACAAGGAGGTGCTTTTAGTACTTTGGTTATCTGCTAACCTTTGCACCCCAATGCAACATTTAAACAATCATGTTTAGATACAACATTTAAACTATTGAATACTTAGATGCAACATTTAAATCGTTAAATAATTAGATGTAACATTGATACAATCATATGTTTAGATGTAACATTTAAACAATCATATATTTAGATGCAATATTTAAACAATTGTATGTAACATTTAAATAACAAAAATAACTGCTCAATGTACCCTTTAGCCATACTAATATTGACTACATTTGTCTAAACTTTATAATTTAAACAAAAATATATAAACAATTATATAAATAGATTGGACATTAATGGAGTCCATCTTCTGTGTATCACCTGTTTAGTTGTTGCTGCTTGGGGCGGAATATCACTGGTCAGATTTGTTTATTTATGGTGATTGCTGCATGTTTGACAACATGTGTTACTCTTGTCTGGATTCAGTGGCACTTCAGACATGAACTTGATTCTCTCAAGACACGAGTGGCTTCAGGTACATTTTAGTTAGGGACCTATGGAACATTGTATATCGTCTAGAAGTGCTCATGACCCTTATGTTTAAATGATGTTACACTTGACAGCTGTAGCGCACACATTCATATATTATTTGATCAGAAAAAAAAGAGAAGCTGAAAAAACAAATTTATTTGCATCATTCTTCTTCTTTCGTTCACTTGAAACATGTCTATATCTGTATTAGATATAGACATGTTCCAATTGTGTTTTGTGCATGGCATACTGATTAATTGTGCGCCTTTTGGCTGGTTGCTTCTGTCTTCGGCACATTGCCTACTTGGGCAGGACTGTGGGAATGCCTGACCATTCTTAGTTTCCAGCCCCTGATGGCTGAACTAAGCCCCATCACGACTTCACGGTGCTGGCCTTGATGGGGATGTGCATTATGTTTTGTTTATATATAATATATGTCATATTTTTATTTTTAGGCACTGGAGAAGAAATTAAATTATTTCTTTTTCTTCAGCCATCATTCTTAAACTCCTACTGGATCTCTCTTGTAGCAGGACAATGGTCCTATGAGATTTCCAGCAGGATGTAGTCCAGAGAATGGTAATGCGTTGTGTTGACATTTTATTCTTGCCAATGGCCGGACACATCCTTTTCAGTGTGAAATTCAATTGAAAATATGTCTTAGAATAATTATTGACTGGCTCTTAAGTTTGACTAGGAAGAATTTAAATCAAACAAGCAAATAAGAGAAATAAAAATAGCAATATTTCTACAATGATGAGAAGAACATGGTGGGGTTATATTGAATATGTACTTAGGATGATTATAAATAGACTGCTACTACAAGCATTGAAATGAGTTGTTGTTTGTTTGTTTATTTGAGAACCCCCAGGAATTGCAAGCAATTAGCTCTTACTTCGTATGTTCAGTTGGGTGGTTTTTCTGAGCTTTCTTTCATATGCAGGAGACTTCAGCTTTTGGAATGGGTACTAGATGGTAAAATAAAGAGGAAGACAAAGAGAAATTCTTTGCGAACAACCATCAAACAGGGAAAAAACTTTTTGCCTAGGGGTCTTAACAACATGCAAGTACTACACACAGCATCATCACATTGCTCAAACTGGAGAACACTGATTTATTCATTTTGCACTGTATTCAGTACTGAAAGAACATAGATAGATATGAATTGTATAAATAGCTGCGTCCGTTATAGAATATTTGGTAGACATTTTTTTGTAATAAATAAAATAATTATTTCATCGTCATTCTTATAACTTCATGAAGTTCTTCCTCCTTTTTCTTCTATCTTTACAGTCCCCTGCAAGAACATAGAACTACAACTGCCACTTTCCACTTATTTCTGTGCTGCGCTGTCTTTGTCCTTGTGCCCACGAGGTCCCAGTTGATTTGGTCTCTTCCTCCACTGTTCTTCTCTAGGTGTTCTTCAGTCTTCCAACTCTATTTCTCTGTTGGTTCCAGTGCAGCACATATCTGGTTATGTTATGCTTCTTCATCGTTCATTCTCAAACTCCCATTGGATCTCTCTTTTAGCAGGACAGTGGTCCTACTAGATTTCCAGCAGGATGTAGTCAGAAAATGGAAATGAGTTATGCTTTTTTCTGAGGTTGTGTCCTATTTCCATTATCTATTTTTAAAAATCTCTGATCTCCACTGGCACTGATGTATTTTCTTCTACAATTCATCATTTGATATTAATTGATAATTATCTTCAGCTTTCATCTGATTTTCTAGGTTACATGCCATAAAGCTATACAGACTTCACATTTGTATTAATTAACCTAACCGTGTTTCTCTGGGGCATGGTTAGGAAATTTCATACTAGATGAAGAGTCTGACTTTATTAACTCTTTGTCAACATCCTGATATGTTCCTCCATTTTTGCCCCTGTAGATTCCACAATAGGTAAAATTATTTACCTCTTAATTGTCTGGTCATTTACTTTTTTATGAGATCTTGTGTGTTATTAATTCTCATTTCCTTTGCCCCCTTTCCTTTGTTTTATTTACATGTATTTGAAATTAAGTTTTTGCTGCTTTTATATATTTTCCCCTTAGTATATTCAAACTATTCTCTTTGCAGCAGATAATTCTGATAAAATAACAGCAGCAATATTGAAGTTGCAATCACAGCTAGCGGAAGTCAATGCCAGTGTGATGAGTGTGAAGTCTGGACAGGGAAGCTTACCAGAGATGGCAAATACAGTAGCAGATATTCAGAACAAGGTCTTGTAGGACTTAATTTACAATTTTAAAATTGCTGTTATTGTTTAGCTTTAGCCAGTTTCTGGAATTTGTATTTCATCTGGGATGCAATAATTTCAGCTAAATAATTCTAAATTTTTAATCTAAGTGAGTTGTCATACTGAATCACACAGTAGAGATAAAAATACATAAAAAATAGTTCCTCCAATGATTACCTTCCCACTCTGAAATCACTAGAAATCAGAGGTGACACCTTGGTAAGAATTGCAAGGAAAATAGAACAATTCTTCTTCAGCATTCATTCTCAAACTCTCGCTGGATTTCTATTGTAGCAGGAAAATGGTCCTACTAAATTTCCAGCAGAATATAGAGAAATGTGTTTTGTTGTTGTTTTCTTTGCGCCAATGCCAAACACATCCATCTGTGGTGGTGAACAATTCAACTAACCAGTACCATATCATTAGTGTGTTCCTGGAGCCCATAAGAAGTACAAACAATAGCAATACTGTTACCTGCCAGGCATGTCATTAGAGGTGACTAAGTAGGTATTTGGGGTGGAGTTTGCTGTCTTATCCCAAAGAGGGTAAAAGTGGCTCCTAGGCCATGCTGAAATCTGAAGTTTAGGGCCGAAAGGAACAAATATGACAGCTAAGCTGTAAACCATGACACAGCACAATACATTCTCGAACTACATTCTGCTAATCTGCAAGAGTTTGAGAATGGATACAGATGAAGAAGCCTACCATATAAGGTGATACAACACTAATCTACGGCTAATGTACAATAGATATTTTATTAGAGGAACAAAGGATAAACATACTAAATACAAAGGCAACAACAGATCTTCATCTTTCAGCATAGAACTGGACACCAAAGACCACAGGGTCACATTATGTTAAACTAAGATGGCCCACACAAATTAATATCCTGGGGGGGGGGGGGCAAGAATACATACTCCTGAAAGCATACTTCAAGACTACCCTGCCTTTGAGCTGCATGGCCACACCTGATCACAGTGGACTGTGTTGATGCAAAAAGCTTTGGCTGCTGCTGCTCGAACTTGGACTGAGAGCTTTATCCTGACAACTGACCTGAAGATCTAATGCAAGACCCCAAAAAACTATCTTGCAGGGATTAGTTGAGGGAGGATTTCTTTTTTACATCTTCTTCTGCGTTCGTTCTCAAACTCCTGCAGATTAGTAGGATGTAGTCCGGGGAACGGAATGCGTTGTGTCATGGTTTACAGCATTGCTGCGATATCTGCGCCTTTCGGCCTGACACATCCGACTTCAGCATGGCTTTGGATCACTGACCCTATATGGGATGGGACACTGAACTCCATCCCATAACCTCCTTAGTCGCCTTTTACGACCTGCGTGGAAGGTAAACAGTGTTGCTATTCTTTGCTTCCCTTTCGGGCCCCGGCAACACACGGGTGTTTTTTTACATCTAATATTAATCTGTTTTTCACGCTATTCATAAAGACTGATGATAAACTGGTTGGAAAAATAAATATTTACAAGTGAATGATTAGATCTTTGTGTGTTAAATATGTATACTGTATGTCTCCTTTATCATCTTGGTTATGGGATATTTCGTTCATTTGACTCAATTAAAAGTGTAGTCATTCTACTGGTAAAGTATAAGGTTATATAATAATTGTTATTATTTTTGTCATTATTTTAATCCAGCGTTTCATTTTGTTGTTTTTCTCGATATCCAAATGCTTCTGAGTAGTTCTAATCTTGGCAGTACAATGGCATTCTTAAAAAAGTGCAGGTTTTCTGAAATTGACTTAGTGATTCATACAGTGAGTTAGTGGCTTAAGTTTGTCTGTAAGAGTTTTTTCCTAGCAGTTGAAAGGTAAAGGCAGTCAATAAGGAGGTGCATTGTAAACCAAGTGCGTTGTTTCCACTATTTCGTTGGGATGAGAGCAGTGTCTACAAATGGGTAGTTGCTAGGGTTTGATATGGTTTAAATGGCTATTGATCTTTGTATGTCCTGTTTGAAACTGAAAGATAAGGGATTGATTTGCAGAGTGTTAAATGTAAAATAAATGTTTTTTTAGATTTAACATCAGTTTCTGTTTACATTTAACACATTGAAATGTGCTTGTTTTATTGTAGCTGACCGGACTTGAAGATGCGAACAAGAAATTGCAAGATTCAGTGGCCTCATCCAATGAGTTGCTTAATATACCCAAAGAAGTGAAAATGTTGTCTGAAGTGAGTATGACATGTCTACAAAGTTTGCTATTTATATGTGTCTGAATGTGTGTGTAAAAAGAGCAAGAGTCTCATCAGTTATACAGTCCTGTGGACAGAATCATCCATCAAAAGCTATGCTGTTTAACTTTTTTCTGTGATTTTCATTGGTCACTTTGTGTCAACAGCTAATGAAAATTATGGGAAAAGTCTATTATCTCACCTTTGAAGGATGATATGAACTTAACTATAGTTAACTCCACAGGACTATAATTGACAAGGAATTCAGTACATTCATGTGTATGAGTAATTTAGGGCAAGTAATATTTGCAATAAATTTATGATATTTGGTTGCAGTGTACTACAGTGGTTCGAAAAAAGAAATAAAGAATAGTAATACTTCCACCTGTCACTCATGTCATAAGAGATGATTAAGAAATTTGGGTGTGGGGTTGGTTATCTCGCACCATGCTCACTTCTCTTCTCTGTGTTTAAATCTTCTGAAGACTCATGCCTGGACAGCTTGAAAGAAATCAACCCTTTCCTATCTGCAGCATGTCTCAAGATTGCAGGAAAGTTAGAGTGAGTCAAATTCAAT
The DNA here is from genome assembly GCA_034231615.1 of Meghimatium bilineatum. Taxonomy (NCBI): domain Eukaryota; kingdom Metazoa; phylum Mollusca; class Gastropoda; order Stylommatophora; family Philomycidae; genus Meghimatium; species Meghimatium bilineatum. Next base: position 9,610,881 of record CM067316.1, read on the forward strand.
AAACTTATCATCTTTTGCAGCTCATACATGGATCTGTAGAGCTCTGATTCTAGTGTAGTTTCTATGTGCCAGTATGTCTGTCTCATACAGGGATCTATAGAACTCTGATGCAGTGTAATTTCTATGTGCCAGTATGTTTGTCTCACCATCTCATATTCAGGATATTCTTGAAATGTATGTTCTGCAGTCTGTGGTGCCTGTCCACATGGTTGTGTTGCCAATCCTGAATTTTGTTTGCATATGACTGTTGAGTCCGTTGTGTCATGTTCTGAGGCATAGAATTGCAACATGGTCTTTGTGTAGCCGTAATTATTTTGTAATAATATAGTCAGTATAGAAGCCATGTTCTCAGAATGAACAGCCTAAGAATTCCCCATCAGTCACTAAGTTGGGTGCCACGCAGAGTAAGAAGAGGGAGACCTAGAGAAACTTTACGAAGAACCATTAATAGAGAAGGCATGTCAATGAACCTAAACAACACGCAACAATTGAAAGACCTGGCAACACAAAGACAGAAATGGAAAACTATGGTTTTTGCCCTATGCGCCGCCTATGGCCCTGGAGGAACATAACGTAACATAGAAGTAGCTCTAATCTTTGTCATTATATAGCAAGATTAATATTAATAAAGTAGTTTTATTATAGAAGCATATCAGACATGCACAGACAGACACATTTTAGACATGCACAGACAGACATTTTCAGACATAATATTTTTCACCTTCAGAATGTGGCTGCCATGGGAAGCGACATCTTACACTTGAAGGACACAACATTAGAGAAAAGTACAGAACTTGACAAGAGAATAACAGCCCTTGAGGTAACATGTTAGTTTGTCAATGTACTTTCCTGACAATTGTTTGTTATAGAAGAGAAGGGATGAGGAAAATATCTAGATATGGTGAAGTTCACCATTTTGTCTGTGTGCTGTGAGATATGGCATTGTATGTGATTGTGGTTCATTATTTGATTTTGAATTTGTGTATGATCAAATCTGTTAATGATTGTGTGTGATAAAATCTGTTATTTATTTTGTGTAATAAGGTTTGTTATTTATTGTGTGATAAAATCTGTTATTGATTATGTGATTAGATATGTTATTGATTGATTGATTCATTAATTTTCCTTTTGCGCTGAAGTTAGCGCATAGGGCAGAGGTCAGATCTCTCCAATTATGTCTGTTCAAAGCTATTCTGTGCAGTTCTTGAATAGTATGAATATTGGTTGTTTTACTTTCTCTAAGTATTGTTCTTCTAAGTGTTTCTTTTGGTCTACCCCTTGCTCTTTTACCTGTAGGTATCCATTCAAGAGATTGGTGGTGTATTCTGTTGGTGTCTGCGCTTAGGACATGCCCAATGTAGGACCAACTGCGTTTTCTGATAACATCTGTGATGAAATTTTGATGTGTCTCTTCTCTGATTTTATCATTCGATTTGAATTCACTCCAATGGGTGTTATGAACTGACTTCTGTTACACAAATCGGTCTGGACTTTACAATGTTAGTTTGATTAATCCAACGATCGACGGAATGACCCAGACTTGATTAGAGAAACATCTTCCATCAACGGACGTCACTACCGGAAGTTATTGATATGTTGTTGATTGCATGTGATTATATATGTTATTGTGTGTGATTGGAAAGGTAAATCAGACAATAGTTGACCACACTTCATCAGACAATATCAGACTTTCACATTATATTTTTTTGTGTATTTTTTATTGTCCATATTTACAAAAGTTATCAATATAAATCATGGGCTCAGTGGAGTAGATCTATCACATAAACCACAACATAATCGAATTAACTTGTAGTTTAAAAGTTTATTGTCCTCATTGCACTGTGATTTGATTTGATGTGTTAGTGACACTTAAAAAAAAGACCTTCCCACTCTATCAGAAAATTTGTAACCTTCACAATCCATCATATATATCTTCTTCTTCTGCATTCGCTCTCTTATAACTATACAAATCCCACCGACGACGGATGTGTTGGGCCATTGGCGCAAATAAAACGGCAACACAATGCATTTCCATTCTCTGGACTACATACAACTTGAAATCTTGTAGGACCATTGTCCTGTTACAAGAGATATCCAGTTGGAGTTTGAGAATGAAAGCTGAAGAAGAAGAAGAACCACAACAAATAAATCATGTGATTTCTGCTGGGGAGAGTGAAGTAATATATGTCTTAACCTCCACAATGTCAAGCTCCATCAAACAAGAACTCATCTCCACTACCTTATTGACAAGATCTTAAATCTTATTTAGATTAAAGCTCTGTCATCACAGAGATTATCACATGAGAACGGATGTTCTAAGCTCTATTACAACTTTGCTGACTCTCCATTGGCTCAAGTTCATGGCTTAATATGTCATTGTAGATATATACAAATAGCAGATGTTTTATTTTTGTGTATATTGTTAATATGATACAGATCTTTGTATTAAACAATTTGCAAGTATGTTTTATTTTTGTATTATTATATTTCATTATATTTATGTGTTATATTTCACTAAATTTATGAATATTGTTCTAGAATGAAGGATCTTAAACGTATGCGCATCTGTGTAGTTGCGAATAAATTGTTAGCATATTCTATTCAGGATGTAGCCATCAACCCAGCATTTTTTATGTGATTTTCTAGGCAATATAAATACGTTCATTAGTTTGCCATTGCTTTCTGAATGGTCTGGATGCATAATTGACTGGTGGGATTCGAACCCGGTACCTTGGCCGTCACAGATGCGCTCTGTACCACGCTGCCACAGAGCCGGACAGTTGCTAGATAACTTGAAATATTTGTATTTGTTTTCTTATACTTGCTGTAATCTGAGTTTTTAAATATTTAATGTAACCTTGACTACCAAAAACAACAGGTCCTTGCAGACAAGAATAAGAGCCCTGCCAATTCAGTAGATAAACAGGTCAGTGTGTTCTTGGTTTACTTTGTGTGCATATGTTGTAAAGATGGTTGTGATGGCGTTGTATGAAAGTAGCATAACTGATGAGCTGTACATAAACACAACCCAGGTAAAGAAATGGTTGAAAAGGGGGTAAGGATTGGTTTCTTTGTACTTGGGTTACCCCTTATGTACTCTGTCCCTCTCAATGAAGCTGTACACCACTTGACAGGAGTACCAATCATCATCAAGTGCCATCTCCGCAACGAAGGTTGACTGCAACAGACCTTCAACATCCCCTGTATCTTGTTTTTGTGGTGCACTCTGCTAGACTGTAACCTGTCCCATCTTGTGATGTTACACTCCCACTTGTATCTCAGCCTACCTCTTGCTCGCTTCCCTTTGACTTTACCCTCAAATAAGGTCTTCAACAAGGTGTCATGTTTTTTAATGTGTCCAAAATATTTTATTTGCCTGATCTTTATTTCCCTTAATATTTCTTTCTTCATATTAAGTGTTGTTTGTTAAGTGAATCTCTTTGTTTTCTTCTCTTTCCATGCTGTTCCCCCTATTCTTCTATTTATCCACATCACAAAGGCATCAATTCTGTCTTCTGATTGTTTGTTTAGTGTCCATTTTCTGAGCCATACATTAATATGGAATAGATGTAACATTTTATAATTATAATTTTTATAATTTTTATATAATTATTTAATAATTCTCACCACTAATAACATGTAACGCCATATCTTAAGTTTCTTTTGTTCGCTTGGTGCAATTTCGTGTGATAATATGGTTGACAGTAAGCCTATTGGTCCAGTACCACCTACTTCAGTATCACCTACAGTAGCATCTGTGCTTGCTTGGGCAGAACTGTGGATCTGCTCGATATAGGGGATGCCCAATCAATCTTAGTTTCCAGCCTCTGTTGGGTAGACAGAGAAATAGAAACAAGGTGCCAGAAAGCAAATACAGTGACATAACAACTTTCACCATTACTCTTCACCCAAAGATCAAGATGGAAATCAAAAGACAGATAATATCTACAATTTTTATACCAACACTCTGATACAAATGTCATACATGTTCTTTAGATGATCGCTGTAGAAGAAGAAACATGGTCTTTAACAGCCTCACAGCAAAGGAAAATCGTTACATGTGAAATGAAGGAGTCTGAGAAAATCTGCAATTTAGTTACTAAACTAGATAAAATAAGAAATGAAATTAGGAAAAGAGTAGGTATTGAATATCATCTATTGAAATATATCGAAAGACAGCAAGTAAAATGCATCATCACCTTATGAGAATGAACCCAAAAAAAGGACTAGCCAGCATCTTTTCATCATTCATGTGACAGAAGACAAGTAGAAGAAATTGAGACAAGACATGAAGTGATTATGATTTCTTATAGATGACAGTTGTACCTGGAAAGAAGACAATGGCCCTATTCTTTTCACTCTTGACTAGAAGTCCAGGCTCCATTTGCTATATAGGATAGCGCATTGATAAGGATGTAAATAATATTAATGTCTTGGAGAAGTTAAGGATGTAAATAATATTAATAATATTAATTTCCTGGAGAAGTTAAGAATGTAAATAATATTAATTTCTTGGAGAAGTTAAGGATGTAAATAATATTAATGTCTTGGAGAAGTTAAGGATGTAAATAATATTAATGTCTTGGAGAAGTTAGACTAATTCGGAATTTAGTAGTTTTTTAAAATAGCTTTCATTCTCAAGCTTCCACTAAATCTCTCTTGTAGCAGGAAAATTGTCCTACTAGATTTCCAACAGATTGTTGTCCAGAGATGCGCTATTTTATTTGTACCATGTCCCAACACATCCAACTTCTGCTGTAGTTTATTGATAATGATATAATATTTATATGTATTTCATCTTCACCTGTTTACTTGTTGCTACAGGAGTTGATGACCTTCAATGAAAGTTTAACATCAGGCCTGAACAGTCTCAAGCAAATGTTGGAACAACAATCGGTAGTTATATTTATATTTGTGTGAGAGTGTGGCAGATATATATATATACTCGTATATATATATATATATATATATATATCTGTGTGCGTGTGTGGATATATATGTTGATACAGGAGACTGAGGTAGAGATGTGATGGAGTCAGTAAATGAAAAAGAAAATAATGTGACATTCTCATGTACAACCATAGTTTATAAATATATATCACATGTACAACCATAGTTTATAAATATATATCACATGTACAACCATAGTTTATAAATATATATCACATGTACAACCATAGTTTATAAATATATATCACATGTACAACCATAGTTTATAAAGACATATCGGTTCATGTTTGGTCAACTTTTTACCATTCCAGCTTTTTATAAAATTTTAACAAATCCCACATTTTGTTAATTTTTGTGATGTCACTGACTCAGTTCTAGATGCATAATGACTACCGTACGTTTCTTAAGCCAACCTGCGGCAGATAGCAATGCAGTACACATTTTATAGAAGCGAAGACTGCTCCCGGATTCAAAGATATGTGCACAGGGCCATCCTATTACCTTAATTACTGCAATAAGTGTTAAAAAATAAAAAATCAGTCTTTTCTCACCCATACAACCTTCCAGAAATCAGTCGTTCACTAAATAAATATTTCTATGTTTACCCACCGATAGATAATTAGAGCCAATGGAAATAATTAAAAAACCCAAAGATTCGCCTGCCCCTTATAATTTGTTCTGTTTCGCTTTCTGCAAAAAAAGACTGTCCTTTAACCAAACATGAACTGATATATCTCTCTTATAAGCACCTATAATCTATAAAGACATATATCTGTTATGTACAGAGCTCATTTATATATTATTAATTAATAATATTTATTCTAAATGATGATGGTAGAACCTGAATGGTTTAAAAATTGGTCACTTTTGTTCCCTATACATGGAATTATTTTACATCCAGCTTTCATGTTTCTCATGAAATTCTATTTGACGGCAAAGTTTTCTAGACATTTTACAAGTCCCAGATAACTGTTTACTCAACGTAGGTGTATCAAAATATCACAAGCTGGACAGACTTGTAACTCTGGAGATGACTGTCATGGCTTTCTTGAAATCTCTAGGCATGCTGAAGTTAAGTGGGTTGATTCTTCCTAGCCCAGACTTGAGTGTACAACAGCTATATCTCAGCTGAGATTATGGAGTGAATTAGTTAGTACCAACTTCCTTAGTTGCTACTATGTTCAACAGCTGAGATTATGGAGTGAATTAGTTAGCCAAACTTCCTTAGTTGTTACTATGACATGCAGCAGTGTTCTTAGTTTTTTGCTCCTCTTTTGGGCAATGGAAACATAGTCATAGTTTTAAATTATTAATTATTATTTTTCACTTTAGAGATTGTGCATGTGCAGTTCTTGTTGAGTTTTGTTTGTTTATTTGTAGATCAGAATAAAAGTTCTTGAGGACTTCATGTTACATCTGAATGAGTCCACATCTTATTCTGATGAACCCAGGACAGATTCCAAGTCTAGCACAGACAGTGCATGGGTCACAGATCTTGTGAAGAAGTCGATTCAAGAAAAGGTAAGGTCATTGCACTGTAGCAACAGTATAAAACAGTCATCATGCACTTTTGCATATTTAATGCAACTGAAGAGGGATGTGTATGGCCATTGGTGCAAATAAAACAGACGGCTCATTCAACAGAAATATAAATAAAAGCGGTTTGGGGTTTTGTTGCCTACAGAAACGGCATGAAGTTGGTTGAGAAATAATCTGCATACTCCACTGTCACATCGAGCATGAGGATGGAGATAGAGGGAGTTACAGCAGTACTTAATTGGTTGATAACTGATACATCACACTCCGTAATACTCATAGACTCTCAAAGCATGCCAGAGAGAAAAATGCATGTTGAGAATGGAATGGCTTGGTTTATTGAGTAACACAATTGCCCAGAGCATTACATGGATAGACTGCCGGGGTCAGAGGAAACGAGAGAGCCTACTTATTGAAAGGCAATGCAGCTTTAGATGTCACAATGCTGAGAAGAGATAAACTAGACATGATTAAGGCAGTCATAAATTCATTGCAAAATGAAGATGAGGTTAAAGAGGGTTGGTTGGTTGGTTGCTGATCCAGCGGTCCATGGGCTTATGCTCTTTGGCCCAATAAATAACTATCACACCAGCAGGAAGGTAGGTTTTAACCTCTGAGCCACTGCAGATAGGGTTCGCTGTGCTCATTCTCCCGTCACCAATTGACTACTGGTTATGCTGAATTTCTTTATTGCATGCAACCAAATGTTCAAGTCAAAAGGATTGTCACATCCTGAGTCAATGTGCCTCTATGATGGGCCTCAGCCATAGGAAAAAAAGACAGTGCTGTCAGTTACCTCCTCCCAAGTGCTGCACAGTACATCTCTGGTTCCCTCCCAACTATGGAGGATACATGCATATATACAAAATAACAATGCATGAAACACATTGCAACAACAAAATAAAAGCATGAGAAGCATAATTGTATAGATGAAATGCCATGAAGCTTCTATAAGAAGATAACCTCAATATAACGGCATGTCATCTACTAAGGTTTTCTGTTGCATGGATTATTTATCTAGTGGGCCAATGGTGAGACCCACAGATGTAATCGCATGTGTAGTTTAAGAGGCGGAGAACGTACACATACAAAGAATGGGAGTGTCTAGAGGTGAGGGAAGGAAAAATAGTCTTTTTGGAAAGTCCCGAAGATCACACAATCAACACCTGACCAGTCTACATACTCAGGGATGACTGCTGGAACGGAGAACGGAGTAGTTATGGGAGTGCCCCACATGCTGTAATGCTAGTTTCTAATCAAGAATCACGTGTCTCGTTGAGTTTGGGAATAAGTTCAGCTACATCTGTGTTATCACACATCAGTGTGTGGTTGAATATGAGAGTATGAGTCCTGCAAACTTCAAGTTACACAGAGACGGCCAACGAATGAAATTGTTATTTGATGGTCCTGTAGTGTCTCTTGCAAGATGTGTTCCGGAAATATATTGTGTTAATATGTATCCTTATTGAGCTTTTATATATAATTAGAACCAAAAATCCAAAATTTTGAGATATATTTAAGAGATTATGCCCCCCAAGTGGACCAAGATTACAGGATTTTGAATTCACAAAACAATATCTCATATCTATAAAAAAAAGTCATCTTATTTACAATAAATGCTGATGTCACAAAGTAGGCATTGCATTATGGGATTTCTCAAAATGGCATGCAATTGTTGAGGATATTTTGTGTTTGTTAATTGTTTTCATAATCAAACAATGTAGTGAAAATATTTCCTTTCTAAAATGTTATAATGCGTTTCATTAGCTTTGCATGTAACAAATGTAATTATCCGAGTAAATGTCTAACATATTAATGCCATTTTTTGCATATGATGTTATTTTTGGTTAGATCCAACAAATTTATACTTTATATTTATGCATCATGTCCAGTTTTTATGTACAAATGTTATTCTTTGATCTTTGTCGGCATACTAATTATTGTCTTTTAAAAAGCAGTTTTACGACTTTAGACATTACACCGGATATAACTATTAAACACTGTCGTGTGTTCAAGAGTACAGAATCATTCAATTTAATGCTTAATCATGTCAAATATATGATAAACAATGTGTAAAATGTCATGTGAAAACGTTATTTAATTGATTGTAAACATCCTAATTTTTGTATGCGAGATGTGTCTTGACGGTAGACTTTTTGTCTATATCGCAAAATTGAAACTAATGAATGCATTTTAATGGGGAAAAAAATTAATTTATACGCTCTATACCATTTTAAATTTACACACACAATTTTCAATAAAATGCATTATATATTTGCTGAGATGCATGATTTCAAAGTTAGGCAAAGCTGCTGAAATGTGCTATAACAGTAGAACAAATGTTGAACTTGCACTAGTATGATTCAGATGATGATGCGCTTGAACTAGTTACGGGCACAGCATAGGTGGGCGGAACAACAAAGAAACTTTTCGCAAGGGCCAGAGTTGTGCCCTGATGTCGACATATGTTTCGGCGGCATTGGACTCGAAACACCATCGAGTCGAATGGCTGCTAGAACAGAGGGCAGAGCACTTATGGGAATGCCCCATGTGCTGTGAGGCCAGTTTTCTAATCAAGAATCAAGAATGATGAATTCAATTTATGTGATGAATATTCTAAAAAATAATATGGAAACTGGATGATAATTTTGTTCAGAAATATATTAGAGTAGAACATTATTAATCTCTCGGATTCAGTCACAAATGATCAGAACTGAATGGATCACTCTTCTCAACAAACCGCAGAGCATTACATGGATCTACTGTCCTGGTCATGCTAGAGTCAGGGGAAATGAAAGAGCCGATGTGTTGGCTGGTAAAAAGACAGGATTTAATTGATTGGAGCAGCATGCATACCCTACGAGAAGACGAGGAAGTCGAATGAGAAAATGTAAATTATATGTGACAATGTACATATTTAGAGGATGGTAGAAATGGGAGTGACTTGAGATGATGGGAGAAAGTGCTCCCTCTCCAGAAAGATCAGAAGAACGCGTAATCAGTAACTAACTGGGACACTGAGCTTATACACTTTTAGATGGCTGATGGAACGGCAAGCAGAGCATATATGGGAATGACCCCAGTGTTGTGACGCTTGTTCTTAATCAAGAATCAATGTCAACACTACCAGAATCGTGATTCATTCAGTGTCCATAAAGAAGACTGTTCTGTAAGGAATAGGTCACCTGAATATATATATATATGACAGAAAGATGAACCAACGCAGACATCTACAGTCCTTGTAAATAGAAGAAGACTAAATATTAAAATAGAAGAAGACTGGCTCCTCAAAATTATTAAAAAGCGCAAGCTAACATATTTCTGACATATAAATAGACACATTAGTTTCGCAAGATTAATCGTGGAGGGAAAAGTTCCAGAGAAGAGAACAAAGGGAGACCAAGATTACGATGGGCGTCAAGATATCGATGACCTTCTGAACACGACACTAGAATAGGCTGGGAAGCTCGCACATAACTGAGAGGCGTACAGAGTTGCAGTGAGGACAACGCTCTACAAAGACACATCACACAGATTGATTGATATATATATATATATACCGTTAAGTTCCGAATATAAACCCATCCGATTGTAGGCCGAGAACCTAATTATCCCTTCCCGAAAGTGGTGAAAGTCTAAGATCTGACTATAGACCGACATCCCCAACTTAACAATGCCGGCAATAATGAACTTCATCATCATAAGAAAGAACTGACATGCTAAATGGAAATTAACACAAACTTTTCCAACTGTAAGAAAATGGCATTCCTTTAATTTGCTTCACTCACGTAACTTGAATGAATCAAGGAATGAAACCCCGGTGGCTACTGTATTCTGTATCAATATATACGAAAATATTGAATATGCTGACTTCCCTATCCATGGCTATAGACGGTTTATGAGATGGTGAGACTTTGGGGAACAAAGTCTTGGTGAGACTTTGGGGAACAAAGTCTTTCCTGAATGAATTGTTTGTGTTGGGTGTCTAGAGGATTGTGAAATTGATCTCGTCTTCCACTAAATGTACAGTGGTTGGGGAAGGGAATCAATTATGGCGTAATTTTACTACAAAATGCCTATGATGTGTCGTGATTTGGAACCTCTGTTTCAAATCTTCTATAAAGAAAGATTGCATTCAGTCACTTATCTGAATGGCATCACATAATGTGAGGGGAAACTTGGATTGGTTGAGCCAATTGAGATGGGTAGGGCCAGTAGTCAATCTGCGGCCTCAGTGGGCTGGACTAATTAACAGAATATAAGGCTGACTTAGCTAGCCAAAAATACTGCACAAGTAGTTTAGCTTCCAGTTCATACATTTTTATTGTCATTGTGATTTTATTCCTGTGAGTGTAAGCGGGGGAAACGGGAAAGATGAATGGCCAGACAAAAACATGCCAGATCACGTTTGTTTTTAAAAGATACAGAAGAGTTTGAACTTTGTGTGACCTGTATGTTTACCATAAACGTGAGGCACAGCTCCAGACAGTTTCACTATTGATTTCTCTCCCCCATTCCCCTCCCTCCAACACTGCCTAAGCGGCAAAGTTTTGGATGTCAAAAAATTTGAGTGTTTGTGCAAGACCGTAGTATGTAGAGTAAGACCTCTGTACAGAATTAATTAGGACTTCATTATATATGTTTCTGATTATTGTCTTGGTCAATATTTATATACTTGGAGTCCCATGTTAAAAATTGGCAAGTTCCGACCAGCTACATGCACGGAAATACTTAAAATCTGCCTTTGAGGTGTTGTTTGAAATTTTCTGTACACAGGTCTTATAGCCTAGTAGACGGTCAGTAACTGTTGTAACATTTGCTTTACCACAACAAGAAAGTGTGTGACAGTGTTTAGACTACTGGTAGTTAGTGTTTCCCTACACAAACAAGACTAGTCGTAGGCTACCGATCAGCTTAGGCTATGTTATTTCATTTGTTTTTTCACAGACTATTACCGTATTTTGGTCAATAAATAACATCAGATACTGGTATACTTTTCTGACCAATTTCGATGATCAATTAAAACCGTTATGATAGAAATATATGTACCATAACGGTAAAAAAAACGGTAATAACCATTGCTAAAAATAGCATTTATGGGGAAAATTATGCTAAAAAAATGGCGGCGTGTCTGAAGTAACGATATAGACCTAGTAAGTGAGTTTTTATCAAGAAATATCGGAGATTTTGAAGGAAATATTGTATGATATATATAAATTAATGTAATTAGACTTATACACGGATCTTAACGGTATATATATATATATCTGATGATAATTTTGTCAATGTCTAGATACCAGCTACTGACAGTTTAGTGGACAAGAGTGAGTTTCTGGTATTCGTGGCTGACACCTTAAGCAAATTTTAGGGTAAGTGTTTTATGATGCAATTATATTTATGTGTGCATATATATATATATATATATAAATATAAATATATAAATTTTGGGGCATATTTTATATATATATATATATTATATATATATATATATATATATATATATATATATATATATATATATATATATATAATATATTTATAATTATATATATATATATATATATATATATATATAAAATATGCCCCAAAATTCCTTAGCTGCCTCTTACAACAGCATGGTAGGTCACATTTGTGATATTTTTGTGTGTGCAAAGGTGAAATTTGCTAATCAATAAAGGTAAAGGTATGTCCATGGCAGCAACCTGTGTTTGGAGATGAAGATAACTCTTCATGTACTAAGCTACAGAAACTATTAGGTGGGGTGGCCAGTTCCCTTTCTTGCTGTCTTTATTTCCCCTAACTTATACGCCAGGTACTCATTTACAGCTGAGTTGACTGGAGGAGTGGTTAACTAGAAACCGTCTGACTGACATCAACTACTTGTGTCAAGTGAGAAATCTGAACTCATAATTTTTTTGTCTGTACGTGGTTTTCAAACCTGTCATGCTGTAACCTGGTGATAGCAAGCAAGCTCACTATCAACTAGGCTATTGCTCTCTCCTAATCATTGTTAGCACACATAATAGCACATTGCTTTTCATTTGAGTCACTGACAACACACACTGATGGCAACAAAGTAATTTTCTTCTGTGCCTTCTGAGTCCTTTTGAATTAATGAGTTATTTCTTTTAACATTGGCATGGTTTATGAGATAATTTATAATGTATTAATTAGATTAATATGTGCCTTGTAATATTAGCATGACATTAATGAGAATTATTGTAATGCTAACATATCAGTAAGATGTTTCGTGTTTGTTTAACATTTATATTTCTTGAAATGTTAACATTTATGAGATGTTTCTTGAAATGTTAACATTTATGAGATATTTCTTGAAATCACAACAGGTCACATGCTGCAAGGACACATCTGCAAGTGACCTAATGCTGCAAAGTTAACGATATGTTCCTTCTAATCCTCACAGCAACTGAATGATACATTTACTACGTTGAGTGATGAGTTGGATGTTGTGACCAGTCGCTTGGACAATCATGAATATGCTATAATAAATCTGACTAAAGTATTTAGTGGTGTCATGAACAAAAATGGTAGTCATGTTCCAGAGACAGTGTCTGAGAGTACACTGGTCAGCACAACTACTAACAGATAACAGCAGCTTCTGAGGTCAACAGTTCAAGAGAAGAATCCAGTAAAGGTGAGTAAGTTAGTCGATAGATCATCTGTACAGCACATAGATCATCTGTACAGCTTCATAGATCATCTGTACAGCACATAGATCATCTGTACAGCACATAGATCATCTGTACAGCTCATAGATCATCTGTACAGCACATAGATCATCTGTACAGCACATAGATCATCTGTACAGCACATAGATCATCTGTACAGCTCATAGATCATCTGTACAGCACATAGATCATCTGTACAGCTCATAGATCATCTTAAAGCACATAGATCATCTTTACAGCTCATAGATCATCTGTACAGCACATAGATTATCTGTACAGCACATAGATCATCTGTACAGCTCATAGATCATCTGTACAGCTCATAGATCATCTTAAAGCACATAGATCATCTTTACAGCTCATAGATCATCTGTACAGCACATAGATCATCTGTACAGCACATAGATCATCTGTACAGCTCATAGATCATCTGTACAGCACATAGATCATCTGTACAGCTTCATAGATCATCTTTACAGCTCATAGATCATCTTTACAGCTCATAGATCATCTGTACAGCACATAGATCATCTGTACAGCACATAGATCATCTGTACAGCTTCATAGTTCACATTGAGCTATATTTTTATGGAGATCTGTTGAAGGTAATCTTTAATGCTTTTACCTGTCATGGTGACTCCATTTACTAAGACATTTATCATATCTGATTCTGGCGATATTGAAGCCGTTCAGTTACATGAACTGTCTTGTCAGAAGTGGCGAATATTGATATACCATATTGTTGGAAAAACCAAAAGCTAAAACTGAAAACAAAGTTGCAGATCTATAAAACGTGTGCTGAGCGCACTATACTATGGAACATAGACTACCTGCACAAAATACAGGAGACCAGACACCTTTCACCTAAGATGTCTCAGTCAGTTCCTCTTTTGCCAAGTTTGGCACATAGGGCGAATGTCATAGTTCTCCATGCCTGTTGCAAATTATGGTCAGTTGCCAACGATTGCAGGTCTTGTGCATTTATGCCTGTTGATTTTAATTTATTCATAAATGTTCTTCTGAAGGCTTTTTTTGGTCTTCCATGTTTTCATTTCCTGTCTGGTGTCTACATGAAGACTTGTCGTGGGATTCTGTCTTCCTTCATTCTAAGTATGTGGCCGATGTATGTCCAGTGGTGTTTTCTGATGATGTTCATCACATATTCTTGTTTTGTCTCCTCTCTTAGTGTGTTGTTTGATTTGAAGTCTTTCAGTTATTTTTCTGAGGCATCTATTTTCGAAGGCAACTAACTTCTTATCTATTGTAGTAGATTTCCAACTTTCACATATGTCAATAATTGAACCACACTTGCATTGAATAGTCGCAGTTTGATGTGTTTACTTGCGATCTTCAATCTCCAGATGATTGAAAGTTTGTTAAAGGCGTTGGAGGGGAGAGCAATTTGAGTCTTGATTTCAGAGTTGTTATCACCGTCTGCTGTTATCTTGGTTCCCAAATATACTAAATTTGAAACGTTGTCTAGTATATTGTCATTTAGTTTAATTGATTCTGTCAGGCCGGTAAAGTTCATTGTTTTCATTTTATGTGTGTTTATTCGAAGGCTTACCGGGTATTTGTTGCACAAAAAATTTGAGTCTTTCTGGTTTTTCTTGGTGTGTTGAACTCAGTAGAGCAATATCATCTGTGAAGGTGAGATCTTCCAGGGTCTTTTTGTTTACCCTTTTGATTCCTAGTTTTTTTTATAGATGTCTCAGCAGAATCTTAAACATCAAATGGCATGACAGAATCACCAATATGGAAGTGTTACGCCACACTCAGCCATGGTAGCATTTAATAGAAATAGATTGCACTGGCTGGGTCATGTCCTTGGAGTGCCAAACTGCAGCATCACAAAACAAGTACTATTCAGAAAACTGGCTGAAGAACAGCGAGCCTACACTATACCAATGCTCAGGTATAAAAACATCTTGATTCTTGATTAGGAACAAGCGTCACAGCACTGGGGGGACATTCCCATATATGCTCTGCTTGCCGTTCCGTCAACCATCTAAAAGTGTATAAGCTCAGTGTCCCAGTTAGTTGCTGATTGCGATTTTTTTTAAGGATAGTATATACGGATTTATATACTAGCAAGGACTAACCATGACATCACAGTAGGGGTTGGTTATCAATACACATTGCCTCAAGATTTTCAGCCTTGAATAAATTCTCACAAGTATAGCTAAAAAAACAAGACTATCTCCACTGTACTTTTGTGCGCTGACCACACACAGCGTCGCTTAACTTTCATTTTTGTTTGTTCTCAAACTCCCATCGCATCTCTGGTGGAACCGGATGGTCTTACTATATTTCCAGCAGGACATAACCCAGAAAATGGAAATGCGATGTACCGCTGTTTCATTTATGCCAATGGCCAGACACATCCAACTTCATCACTTTGCTTGTCTGACCTTTCATTGGCTGGCGACATAAATTACACGCAAAGTGACAAATGGTCAGTCACATTATCTAATATAAGTGACTGTGTGAGATGCATGCAGCATAATTCTAGAGAAGGATTTGGTAAATACTAGCATAGGAAATCTTAGCAATAATTGTTGACAGCCCGACGACAGTAGTTAATCCTTTCTCATACCTAGAAGTTTGTGAAATAACCCATAATTTCTGCAATTCTAAAAAAGTAAATATTGCTGTATTAAAATAATTTGTAATATAAAATTGAATATGTAGAGAAAATCTGTAATGTTTCAACCTCATATATATATATATATATATATATATATATATATATTTACTTATTTAGAAGGACACACATCAAGAAAAGTCATTCATATAGAGGGGATAAACTCGTGGGAAGGTAAGTCATTCATTGTTTTCACATTTATAGTCAGATATTTTATATATTTATTTTTGGCAAAAATTGAGTTGTTGGCTACGATGAGACTAAGTCTGACCAAAGCTAAGAAGTTTCACACTGTGACCAACATTTATTGACTTCAGTGTAACCATCTATTATTGAGATTTTTACTTCAATGTAACCACCAACATTTGTTGACATATTTACTTTTATGTATCATACTTGTTGAGATATTCAATGTATCCGATACTCATTGAGATATTTACTTAAATGTAGTCACCAACATGTGTTGAGATATTTATTTCAATGTAGTCACCAACATGTGTTGAGATATTTACTTCAATGTAGTCACCAACATGTGTTGAGATATTTACTTAAATGTAGTCACCAACATGTGTTGAGATATTTATTTCAATGTAGTCACCAACATGTGTTGAGATATTTATTTCAATGTAGTCACCAACATGTGTTGAGATATTTACTTCATTGTAGTCACCAATATGTGTTGAGATATTTATTTCAATGTAGTCACCAACATGTGTTGAGATATTTACTTAAATGTAGTCACCAACATGTGTTGAGATATTTACTTCAATGTAGTCACCAACATGTGTTGAGATATTTATTTCAATGTAGTCACCAACATGTGTTGAGATATTTACTTAAATGTACTCACCAACATGTGTTGAGATATTTATTTCAATGTAGTCACCAACATGTGTTGAGATATTTATTTTAACCTTCACCGAGCCGATATGATATCCAGCTGCCGAAAAACAAAATGGCAGCGCGCGCTGATGGCGGGCCGTCCCACCCAGCGAGATTATCGTGAGATTTACACGTACCACAGTCCGTACACATAGCTGGGGACATGCGCAATCGAAGCCGGTACATCCCCTACTTCCGACATGATCGTTTTTGAGAATGGCTGGCTATTCGTAAAAGTTTAAGAGCAATTAATCTGACCACATCTGTACACCGGTACGATGCCATGATGATGGATCGGTTTTACAGACCTTTATTTCATCGTATTTCGAATAAAATAACATTGAATCGTGGATTGAATCATGGATTATTATGTTATTTAGTTTCACAGCAGTGAATATACAGAATGCCGTGCTGGTTTGGGGACTTGTACGTTTGATATCGAATATTTTGAAGTGGCAGAAAAAATAACTCTAGGCCTAAGCTCAAAGAACGATTTTATTGCAAATCTACATGTTTTATACAGTTCCCCCGGCTATATTTTGATAATTTCGCAGTGAAAGAACATAAATACAACAGATTTACGTGATTTAGTTGACAGTGTTGCCAAGGAATTCGATATGTAAGGTAAGTTATTTTTTTTCCTTATTTTTTCCCTCTTTATTTGTTATAAAATATATGTTTTTTGTGAAAAACGTCCTTACCACTTTCTCATACATCTGGTATCACACACACACGTACATAAATTACACCAATATATGCATAATTCAATTCTTTATTTATATGTGCAAATATTATTTAAATATCTCTAACAACCAAAAAATTATCACATTTTCAAAAGTCACCATCAATAATGAAAATTTTCAAAAAGAATCCGGTGGCAGGGAGACGTTTCGTATTTTTTAATCTGGCTTGCTAAAGGTTAATGTAGTCACCAACATGTGTTGAGATATTTATTTTAATGTAGTCACCAACATGTGTTGAGATATTTACTTAAATGTAGTCACCAACATGTGTTGAGATATTTATTTCATTGTAACCACCAATATTTGTTGATATATTTACTTCAATGTATCTACCAACATTTGTTGAGATATTTATTTCAATGTAGTCACCAACATGTGTTGAGATATTTACTTAAATGTAGTCACCAACATGTGTTGAGATATTTATTTCAATGTAGCCACCAACATGTGTTGAGATATTTACTTCAATGTAGTCACCAACATGTGTTGAAATATTTACTCCATTGTAACCACCAATATTTGTTGATATATTTACTTCAATGTATCTACCAACATTTGTTGAGATATTTATTTCATTGTAACGACCAACATTTGTTGAGATACTTACTTCATTGTAACGACCAACATGTGTTGAGATATTTATTTCATTGTAACGACCAACATTTGTTGAGATACTTACTTCATTGTAACGACCAACATGTGTTGAGATATTTATTTCATTGTAACGACCAACATGTGTTGAGATATTTATTTCATTGTAACGACCAACATTTGTTGAGATACTTACTTCATTGTAACGACCAACATGTGTTGAGATATTTATTTCATTGTAACGACCAACATTTGTTGAGATACTTACTTCATTGTAACGACCAACATGTGTTGAGATATTTATTTCAATGTAATCACCAACGTGTTGAGATATTTACTTCAATGTTGTGGTGCACCCTGGAAACAGAAATAAGCTGCTCTTGCTGATTCTGGCTGAAACTTTTGGGGATCGTGTCTGTGAATGTGAAGGCAGCAGATGGAAAGAGAATTGACTGCAAAAAAGACAGGCAATATCTCAGACACCTCTGTGCCAAATTATACAGTATCACTGTCGAAACAGTGACACTAGTCAGTTTGGAGGAATCATTGGAGGGGCGGCCAATGCAGATATTATGAAGTCGACAGATGTTGTGAGTCGGTGCGTCAGACTCCATAAGAATAACATATTGAGTACACTGATATGGTAGGACAGCGCCATGTGTAAAGAGAATGGAGAAAATGTTTCACGGAAATCGGAACATAAGCATTGTCAGCTCGAAACAAGCTTCTAGTTACCAGTTTTCCCACCTTGGGCTCAACTCTACTGTCGAGCCTTTCCTATACCGGAATCAAAAATCGCTCGCGGAGAGAAAAGGTTCAGTACCCAATAGACACATACACAAATGTCCAAGGAGACAATTTCTGTTCAGCTTGAGAACAAACTTTTAGTCCCTGGTGCTCCTAAATACATGTATAGACTCAGACTTGGACGAGGTGTTCACAACGTCGGTGAACAACACCTCGGCTAAGAGGGTGAACAAACCCGGGCCCAACTCTTCTGTCGAGTTCTTCCTAAACTGTAACCAGCCTCCTGGATGAGAAAAGGTTCAGTACCGGATGGGCACAGTACATCTAATTACACAAGACAAGTTCAATGGCTGCGAAACACCTCGTGCAAGATAGACGTGAAAGACAACTGTCTCAACGTAGGGTCAATACACATTCGCCGCCTGGCAACAGATAGGAAGGTTGTCACAGACTAGGCTAGCCCACCCGAAATGTCAAGGCATGCTGAAATCGGCTGCGCTGGGTCTGCGGTGGCACAACATAACTATGCTCCCTGCGTAAATTGCATGAATATTTGTGTTGATTATTATGAAGCGAACGCAAAACAAACTAGAGAACTGAGAGAAATCATATCAACATCTGTCGAGAACTAGGGAGAAATCCATATCAACATCTGTCGAGAACTAGGGAGAAATCCATATCAGAGGTTGTCTTCAACTAGAGAATTAGGCAGAAGTATAACTAACATAAATAATCAAGTCTGAAGCTTGAATGCTAAATTAATAGTTGTCATGTATCACCTTGAATGCTAAATTGAAAGTAAAATGTGAAGTTTTCGTGTGACATTTTCAGACCTTGATAGAGCTTTCCGTGAAGTTTGGCCCTTAGATGGTAAGAATCAGTTAAATATAGATGACCTGAATAGACTGTCTCCTTCCATAATAAATAAGGATGACCTAAAGCCATTTGATGCAGATGGAAATGGGTTGTACAGTGAAGAAGAAATGGCTACAGCATTGGGCTTTCTTCCTAGATGTAAGTATAGTTCTATGTAACTTCTTTGTTCTTCTATGCAGGGAGGGTGGGGAAAAATTTGACCAGTGGGCAAAATCTGACTATAAACTAACATTCCTAAGAACTTGCATATTCCCAGTGACAATATGTAGGTGTGAATCCTGGACAATCATCAACAAAGTGAAAAATAAAATAGCAGCATTTGAAACAAAATGTTGCAGAAAAATCCTTAGAATACCATGGACCAAAAAGATAATCAATGTAACCACCCTGAGAGAAATGAATGTAAATGAAAACTGGCTAAACAAGCATGGTTCTTTCAAGAAAACTTCAATATTTTGGCCATATCAAACACCATGACAGCCTAGAGAAGACCATAATGGAGGGGATGATGCCAGGGAGACAAAAAACAAGAGGCAGACCAAGAAGAAGATGGATGCAAGACATCAAAGAGCACCTGAACATGACAGTAACAGAAGCAGGAAGTCTAGCTCAAGATGGACAGAAGTTTTGAAAGTCTGCGATGACTGCTACATCCTGTTCAGGATATGTTACCTGATGATGATGACACACTCAAAAATAAGTTCATAATCTCTCCATGTTTCAAAAAGTGCACCATGTGACAGATACATTATTTTAATCACATTGACCTACCTGTTTTTTCTTGTGCCTGATCAAATCTTCAGTTATACTATTGTTAATATCTAAAATAATTCTATACAGTTGTAATTTATTCTGTATATTTGATAATTTGTCTTAATGGAATGTCTGCAGATTGGAATGTTTCTTTTGCTGTATTTTATTCAGAAACTGTGAACATTTGTCTTGTTATTTTAGTCTGTAGATTTGAACATTTGTCTTGTTATTTTAGTCTGTAGATTTGAACATTTGTCTTGTTATTTTAGTCTATAGATTTGATCATTTGTCTTGTTATTTTAGTCTGTAGATTTCATCATTTGTCTTGTTATTTTAGTCTGTAGATTTCATCATTTGTCTTGTGTTTAGTCTGAAGATTTGAACATTTATCATGTGTTATTTTAGTCAATTAATCTGAACATTTTCCTAATGTTATTTTAGTCAGTAGATCTGAACATATATTTTGTGTTATTTCAGTCTATAAAGTTGAACATGATGAATGTCATGTGTTCTTTTAACCTCATTATTTGAACATGTTTATCTTGTGTTATTTTAGTATGTAGAAATGCATTACACTATCTAGAAGTTGTTTTCATATTTCATTTGTACCCCCAGAAAACATGCAATGCAGACTCAAGACAACTGGTGTCTGGTCAAGTGATTACTGTTGAACAACCTTGCGGCAGTTGATGCGTATTTTGCTGTCAAACAACATTATCCAAAATGTTTTGTCACATAAATATCCATGTGATTCAAAAATCTCACAGAGAATATTCAGAACTAATTGATCCACGCAATATTTAGTATATAAATAAGTTGAGTTTGTAATATATCTTGGAGATGATTTGAAAGTACCTCATGCAAATTTTATTTGAAGTCTTTTCTTGTTGACCATCCACAGTGATTATTTTTGTTTCCTGTTAATTTACTTATTTTTAAATATTAGCTCTGTATAAGCAGCTTTTTGTAGAATTTGGGAATGGAAACTAGTTTTGTGACTTGTCCCTAGAAATATACAGTAGCAGATTTGAATAGCAATGGATTATGTTGTATTTTGGTAATCAAACATGTAAATGTCAATTTTCTTGTTGTTTATAGATTTGAGTAATGAATGAATTATGTTATATTTTATTGATCAAATATCTAGGTGTCAACTTCCATATTGGTTGGAGATGTGAAGAAATTATGAATAATGTAGTACGTTATTATTGACAAGGTATAGTTAAATAAAGTGCCTTCTCAAACTTCTATGTGATATACATAATATTCTGTGTTAAGCAGACAATAGCCATATCAGCCCAAAGCAATTACCCTCATGTAGAAAATACTCTCATACAAACAAAACAGTTGAACATCGTATTGGCTGCCCTTTCCTCTCAACTGCCAGAAATTTGTATATATTTACAGACACCCTTAATAGTCACTCACTTTATGAATCACTAAGTCAGCTTCAGAAAACCTGCACTTTGTTAAGAGTGACATTGAATGAACTGTCAAGAAAATTACCCAGCAGAAATTGGCAATGGCTATGTTAGTCATGTATGTTTAATTTGTCCTTGACCAACAACAGCAAGTAGGAGTGAGGGGAGTTGATGTTTTCATGCTGGCTGCTTTTACTTACTCAAATTTGTTTAGTACCCATTTCTTGAATTATAATTGATTCTGGGGGCTGCTTGTTTATCTATTTATTTGTACACTGTAGCCCTTGTTTGTTGCCATGTGGCGTCATCGGTAGAAGAGTTCTCTGGAGATGGCCTTCTTGTGTGCTGTTTGTAAGCTTGTTACTCTTTGATTTCTGTGATCCATCTTTTACATCAGTGTTTCCCAACCTTTTTCTTTTTTTAACCATGCCCCCACCTTTTTCTAAAGTTCGGACTCCCCCCCCCCCCCAACGTAACATATACATATTTTTTATAATCAAAATTGTATTATTTCCCCCCCCCCCCCTCTAATAGCCTCCTCCCTTGAACAATTAAATTGTTGCCCCATCGCCCAATAATAAAATTGTCTCTCTTCCTTCCCCTCCTTCCCCATCTCCCCCCCCCCCCCCCCCCCCCCCGAATGTTAGGAATCACTGTTTTACATAGTCTGCCTCTGACTTTATAGCCGTGATGTCTATGTGTCATGGCCATCTGTGGCATGCTGTCTGTTGGTAGTCTGGAAGTGTGTGAAAACTACTTGGTTTCTAATTTTATCTCTTAATGACAGTCCTAGAATTCTTCGTAGACATGTCATTTCTGCTGTCACTATTTTTCTTTTGTCTTGTGCTGTCATTGCCCAGATTTGACACTGGTAGCACATACATGTGATAATAATAGTCTTGTATAATGCAACTTTAGTGTCTATGTTTACATTTCTGTTCTTAAAAATATGTGTTAAACATTTTTATCACTGATAGTGACTTAATTCTTCTCTTATTTAAACTGCCTTTTCTTTAAATGTTGACACAGACATCCGATGTGCCAGATCTGACATTCAAAATGAGCCATCCTTCTTGTATCAGTTATTGCTTGGATACATGTAGAATATATACTGATGCTGTAACATAAGCATGTCTTATGCAGCTAAATATCTTATTATTGCTACCATGTATATTACTGTTTAATAAATACTGATAATATGGCATCTGAACTGTTCAAATAGCAATGGTTTTTAAGCAATTTGATAATCATGCACGATTGTTGTCTTGGGCGCCCTCTTCCGCCGCTGCCGTTAACTCTGCCATCAGCTATTAATCTTTCCATGCTGTTATGTCTCTTTATATGACCACAAAACACAGCTTTCTTGTTAGGATGTTGTTACGCCCGTGTGTTGCTGGGGCCCGAAAGGGGAGCAAAGAATAGCAACACTGTTTACCTTCCACGCATGTCATAAAAGGCGACTAATGAGGTTATGGGATGGAGTTGGCTGTCCCATCTCATATAGGGTCAGTGACCCAAAGCCATGCTGAAGTTGGATGTGTCAGGCCGAAAGTCGCAGATATTGCAGCAGTGCTGTAAACCATGACACAACGCATTCCGTTCTCCGGACTACATCCTGCTAATCTGCAGGAGTTTGAGAACAAACGCAGACGAAGAAGGATGTTGTTAAAGAGCCAGCCCTCTTTGATGTTTATTGATCATAACACTTCTTGAAACAGTAAATATATACAAGAAATTATAAATAGGATTACATAGTAGTTTTACATGTAACTATACACAGAATCAAAATATTTACAAATTGTTCCACGTAAAATTGAATTTTTAATTCTTTTTATATTTTTCTTTCTATATTTACCTACCAATTGGTGCACAGTTTTATTATAGTCTCATGTTTGCTCTGTAAGTGAGACTGTCGTTAAATGTGATGTTTCAACCAAAATGTGTTTACTCTTTACGGGAGACTGTCGTTAAATGTAATGTTTCAACCAAAATGTGTTTGTTAAGATGGGGGACAAAGATATGAATCAAACATGGGGAAATAACAATTATATGTGAACTAAAGGGGTAGGAGGGGGTTTTTATGTTGTACAAATGCTTCACAGTAGTTCTACTTTTTGTAGTTCAGTGCTATTTTTAAAAAAAGGTACAGGTCTTCCAATATTGACTTAGAAATCCATACAGTAAGGTAGTGACTGTTGAGGGTGTCTAAAAGTATTTTCCTGGGAGTTGAGAGATGGGGGAGTTCTGCTGTTTCTGTTGGGGTGAGAACTCTGTCTACTTGGGTAGTTACTGTGGCTGATACTGTTTAAATGGCTATTGATTCTAGCACATCCTGTTCGAATCTGATAAGAAATTGGTTTCTCCTGCAGTTTGCTTTATGTTGTCATTGTTTTATGGGCATGTCATTTCACGAAATACATTTTGATAAGTTCAGCCAGATTTCATTGGTGTTATTTCTGAGAATTTAATAGTTTTCATACTACAAGGTCTGTTTTGAGGCACCTTTTTTTAAGAAGTTTGTCTATTGATTCATACCATTTGGGATGGTTTTATTCCATGATATCTTCGTCTTCAGCATTCATTCTCAAACTCGTCAGATCTCTCTTGTAGCAGGACAATTGTCCTACTAGATTTCTAGCAGGATTTAGTCCAGAGAATGGAAATGCATTGTGTCGTCGTTTTATTTGCGCCAATGGCCCGACACATCCATCTTCGGCGGTATTCCATGATATAAAACTATGTACTATTTCAGTGGCTGTCGATTGCCACAGCCTTTGCTTCATAATTTTAGCAATTTTTTTCCACTAAAGTCACAACCTCATTGATTGAACCATAAAAGAGTATAACCGACTACACAAGAGCAAAAAGAACTTTGACTTTTATGAACGAAAAAAAAGAGAAAATAACTGACTACATGAACAAAAAGGGGAAAATAACTGACTATATGAACAAAAAGGGGAAAATAACTGATTACATGAACAATAAGGGGAAAATAACTGACTGCATGAACAATAAGGGGGGAAATAACTGACTGCATGAACAAAAAGGGGAAAATAATTGACTATTGTGACTATTAAAACATATATTAAAAAACTACTTGGCAACGGTCTGTATTATTTGCATGGATGCATTATACTCTCAAACATACATGCATTATACTCTCAAACATGCATTTTTCTCATGGTTTGGCAGAGTAAGCTCTGTTACTATTTGGTACTTTCTAATATTTGTTTAAAAAAAAACACCTTTCTACTTCTTAATGTAAGTATCCACAAACTTCTATCTAGATCTTTCTTGAGAAAGTCATCCTAAGCCAATTTAGGCCACTCCTGTTTCTTTTCGTATCCACAGTTCGTTTTCATGTTCTATGATCACCTGAAATGTCCAGAGTGCATCACCAAGGTAAGAAGAGATGGGATATTGGAGGCCCATTGCAGCCAAATTTTGTTGACCATCTATCTTCACTGGATTCTATTTCCTAATCACTGTTCAATACTATGTGTGGGTGTCAGGTTTTCAGCATTCTCAATGTCTGCCCCAGCCATTCCCTAATTCCTGTGTTAATTATATAATTGTTACTTGTTCTTCAACTATTTTCAATTATAAGACAACTCTCTGCTGCTCCAACTAATTTCAAGAAGTCTTCTAAGACATCAGTAGTTTCCCTTTATTATATAACATGTAATGAGATTTTATTACTTACTGTAACCCTGGATCTAGTATATTCAAGATTCTCCCCTCCTTCTTTTAATGTATAAGTTTTTCTCTATTTTGATAAAGACCATTTTGTCAAAACATCAACTATATATATATATTTGTGTGTGCGTGCGTGTGTGTGTTCATTTGCAAAATTGTGTTTAAACTTCTTTCACAAATATTTTTCATTGTTTAATGTATTTTCATTGTTTATTGCATAGTGCCAAATGTGAACACTGACAGCAAAAGATAAAAGAGAACTTGTTAAGTTAGAAATGACATGTCTACACAGAATCTCGGAGGAACAATAAGACAATCAGAAATAAAAACATCAGAAAACTAAACTAGCACAACCACAGTTTTAGATTACTTCAGAAGACAACAGATTAAGTGGTTTGCACACACCACCAGGTTACAACCAGACATCACTCTCCAAAAGTATTGCTACTTAGACACAACGGCTATTCCACTGAGGGCGGATGTGTCTGGCCATTGGTGCAAATAAAATGACGGCACAACGAATTTATGTTCTCTGGACTATATTCCTCTGGAAATCTAGTAGGATCATTGTCTTGCTACAAGAGATCGAGTGGGAGTTTGAGAATGAATGATGAAGAAGAAGACAACGGGTACAAAACCAGAGGCAGACCTTGCAAATGATGAGTTACAGGAATAAAGGAAACCACAGAAGCAAGCACTATATGAAGCACATGTATGGCATACATTTTCTAGACATCTACTCTGGTACCTATATGTTCTAGACATCTGGATGACATACATGTTCTAGACATCTGGATGGCATACATGTTCTAGACATCTACTCTGTTATTTATATGTTCTAGACATCTACTCTGGTATCTATATGGTCTAGACATCTACTCTGGTATCTATATGTTCTAGACATCTACTCTGGTATCTACATGTTCTAGACATCTGGATGGCATATATGTTCTAGACGTCTAATCTGTTATCTACATGTTCTAGACATCTAATCTGTTATCTACATGTTCTAGACATCTAATCTGTTATCTACATGTTCTAGACATCTACTCTGTTATCTACATGTTCTAGACATCTACTCTGGTATTATGTGATTATTTTATATGCATTGTGTCAGGCTCTATGGTTGAGCGGTACAGTGTGTGCTTCTGATGGCTAAGGTACAATTTTCAAACTCCGCCGCAGGCAACTTCACATCCAGACCATTCAGAAAACATTAGCAACACACTGAATGTATTTATATTGTCTAGAAAAACCAACCAACTCTGGGTGTATTCTATAGACTTCTTTACTGGCATGATATGTATGCTAATTGTGTTCCTTGGACTTCTACACTGGTATATGTATGCTAATTGTGTTCCTTGGACTTCTACACTGGTATATGTATGCTAATTGTGTTCCTTGGACTTCTACACTGGTATATGTATGCTAATTGTGTTCCTACAACTTCTACACTGGTATATGTATGCTAATTGTGTTCCTTGGACTTCTACACTGGTATTATGTATTATATTAACTTCTAGTAAGTGTATGCATTTCTAGAGTGCATGCTCTCTGTTTTGATTTCTACCTTGGTGATATGTG
This sequence comes from Meghimatium bilineatum, assembly GCA_034231615.1. Lineage (NCBI taxonomy): Eukaryota > Metazoa > Mollusca > Gastropoda > Stylommatophora > Philomycidae > Meghimatium > Meghimatium bilineatum. The sequence goes on from CM067316.1 coordinate 9,637,993, forward strand.
CATGTTTTTTTGTATCCTATATACTTTTACATTGGGAATATGTGTATGGCTTTTGTTCTATTGACTTCTGTTATTATGTGCATGGTTCTATGTTTACTATAAACCTTTACATTGGTAATATGTGAATGTTATTGTGTTCTGTTTACTAACATACACTAGTAATATATGCATGTTCTGAGTGTACACATGATGAGGCCAAATATTTTATGTATGTGACTATTCAATTCATTAACCCTTTAGCTACTGTGCACAAGTTTATTTGTTCCTCTATCTTAATGCTAAAGACGAGTTAACTCTTGTATTCTATCCCCCTATTGCTAAAAATGATTTCACTGTTAAATTTTCAAGCACCACTGTGTCAAACATCCCATCCATGCAGTGTATGTTTTTTAGTGTCAAGAAAAAATACAGTACTGGGAAAGCAATTAATTTTTGTAGGACAAGAAAAGGATTCAGCAAAGAGGAAAGTCGTTGGAAAAAATACTAGCACATCAGGGATCGGTTACTGAGAACAATGTAGCTGCTAAAGGGTTAATGTTACAACTGATTGTGTGACTATTCATTAATGTAACAACTGATTGTGTTATTCAGTAATGTAACAACTGATTGTGTGACTATTCATTAATGTAACAACTGATTGTGTTATTCATTAATGTAACAACTGATTGTGTGACTGTATTCAATAATGTAACAACTGATTGTGTGACTGTATTCAATAATGTAACAACTGATTGTGTGACTGTATTCAATAATGTAACAACTGATTGTGTGACTGTATTCAATAATGTAACAACTGATTGTGTGACTATTCAATAATGTAACAACTGATTGTGTGACTATTCATTAATGTAACAACTGATTGTGTGACTATTCATTAATGTAACAATTTTAATAAAATAGAAATATTGAAAAAATGTTAAGAATTGACTTCACTGTACTCAGGATACTCCATATGTACTCCATCTCTCACAACGAAGCAGCACAACACCTTCAGAAAGTATCACTCATTGCATGTAACTCTGTAGTTTTGAATTATAATCCCCAGGAATCTTCGCAAACATTCACTTTGTAAACAAGATGTTGCTAGCAGGATTCAATCCAGTGGCATTTTGAACATAAAGCAAATGACTTAAGCACTACGCCAGAGAGATTCCCTAATCACTGAATATGTGACTGTAACATATACTTACACTGTTGTTAGTTTAGATACGTATCAAACTTAAAGGAATTTACACTGTTGTTAATTTAGCTACGTATCAAACAAACATGAAGGTCTTTCACATTCAATTTTGCACTCTCAATATCTATGATTATACTGTGTTTCTTTTTGACTATATTCTACAGTTTCTGACTTGAATTATACATTTGATGAATATGTACAAATGTATGTAGGAACAAACATACATATTGTTATGTTTGTGTCATTATATTTGGGTTTACACACCACATGTTATATATGTCATGTTATATATGTCATGTTGTGTATACGAGCAACTTATCTTATATTTTATTGTCCTTATAAACACCTTGTCATATATTTGAGCATATAGAGTACCAGTAGTCTTAACTACTGTGAAATGTCTTTATCGATATTTCATTCTGTTAAATAATGTATGTATTTGTTACATTAAAAATGTGATCACCGCTGCCTTTAATGTACCAGAAAGTTTAGGCAGATTAAATGCCATTGAAACTGATCATCCTATTCCGATAGAAGGACCTATAGGGCTTATCAGTCACCTATGAATTCATGCTGAAATCGGATGTGCTAGGCCTACAAGGTGCATAGCGGTGGCACAACGTAATCACGCTACCGGCGGAAATCGCACAGATATCCATGATGGTTACAATGGAGCGAACGAAAAACAAACAAACAAACCTATGAATTCATAGATAAGCACACCACTGAACTAAGATAACTTTGGGACTAGACTAGTCCTACAAGCCACATGACAGCACACCACTGAACTAAGATAACTTGGGGACTAGACTAGTCATACAAGCCGAATGACAGCACACCACCGAATTAAGATAACTTGGGGACTAGACTAGTCATACAAGCCGAATGACAACACACCACTGAACTAAGATAACTTGGGGACTAGACTAGTCCTACAAGCCGAATGACAGCACACCACTGAACAACTTGGGGACTAGACTAGTCCTACAAGCCGAATGACAGCACACCACTAAACTAAGATAACTTGGGGACTAGACTATTCCTGCAAGTTCATACCTTTTTATTAAATTTCATAAACTGGATGTAACAAATGGTCATTATCCCTTGTGATTGACAAACAGCAATAAATATATCGACATAGACAAAATATTTTTTCTTAGATAGTACAGTAGACTTTATAATCCAGTGTTTACTACTCTAGCCTGTCCCAATAACCTGTTGGGCTCCTTGCAAGCACGAATAAGCAGAACATTTCATGACAATTGACTGTTTATTTTTCACTCTAATGAAAGATAATTACCATGTACCATTGTTGGAATTTTTTGAAATCTTTATGAAGTGTGTGAATAAATTATGCACAATTTTCAGTAAAATTTAGAAATGTATGATATTTTCTGCTCATATTTGAAGTTCAGTTTATTTTCTGTTCATATTTAAAGTTCAGTTTATTTTCTTGCATTGTTTGTTATTCCGTAATAAAAGTACAGTACAAAAAAAAGGTGTTTTTTTTAAAAAAAAGGTATACCACCCATTCATAAACCCATAACCTGCTAGAGTTATAGAGGTACTACATTCTACATTGGATGCGTCAATACACATCCAATGTAGTCCTCCAGCGATTTCTTTCTTCAGCAATGCAAACGAGTAGGAAAATATTTTAAGTTTAGCCTTTGATGTTGTTTGCCCATGATTTTCTTTGCCTGCCTCTATTTCTTCAATCTGTTCCGTGTAGTATTGTTTTTGACAAGGAAATATGTCAGCGTATATGTCTACACCATGCAAATTTTCATTGTTTTACTATTGAAAGTTGTGATTCTGTTGAGCCTGTATACATCTATATTTCTTTCTTATGTACACATTTGTTTTATGATATTCACTTCAGATGTCGCGCAGAATTATTTGTCTGTAAGATTTGTATTCGTTTGTCGGTGTCTTGAGTGTTAGAAAGCACTAGTGAGCTATTACAAACAAGCTAAACATTAGAATTATAAAATGCTACATCTATTCTGCATTAATGTATGGCTCAGAAACATGGACAATAAAAAAAACAATGAGAAGACATAATCAATGCTTTTGAGATATGGATATATATATATATAAAAGAATAGGGAGAACATCATGGAAAGAGAAGAAAACAAAGAGGTTCTTGATATGAATGATTAAAAGCAATAAAAAAATCAGCAAATAAAATATTTTGGACATATTAAAAGACATGACACCTTGTTGAAGATCTTACTTGAGGGAAAAGTCTAAGGGAAGCTATCAAGAGGTAACATTTACCGAAATACCACGATAACAGATTTTTCGCTATATCATTGAACACATTACACAGATTCATTTTCATATACAACCCTATTATCCTTTGTACTATGGGAATCTGTGACACATCATATACAAGAAAGGCAGAGTATTTATATTTTAGAGCAAGGGTCGGGAACCTTTTTGTCTGAGAGAGCCACCACATATGGACACCACATATTTTGAAAAGTAATTCTGTTAGATCCATACATTATATTTAAAACTAAAAATTCAAGTAAATGTGTGTATTTTGTGTAATTTCAACACTAAAAGTACAATAATTATGTCTCTGAATTCTTTTTAATAACATTGTTAGTCTGTTGCTTATCAATAATGAGTATTTCTTACCATTAATGCGACTTCTGATGCTGAGCTGCAGTAGAATTTAGCTCATTTGTAGAATGAAATATTGATATGCAATTAATATGTAGATCAAAGGAGTTTAAAGAAACATTTCATTTATAATCGAACATTTGTTTGCGAGCCAGATGCAGCCATCAATAGAGCCACATCTGACTCGCCAGCCATGGGTTCCCGACCTCTGCTTTAGAGTATGATATTACCTTTCACTGACGATTATTAATACTGCAATTCTAATGTTCAAAATGCAGCCCAAGTGACAGAATCAAAGTATATATGATTCATATCTTGTTGTCTATATCTAAGTGCTACTGTGTTGATCATATTACACAGTTGAAAATCCACTGTCATTTTGTGTAGATAATCCTCTTCTTAGCTTCCCAGGGGGAAAAATCTATCTTGATGCTTATAATAAAGCTTACAGATGAATTGTTTCCCTGGGAAACTAAAAGGAAGAAGATCTCAGCAAAATAGCAACAACCCCTCATTGTATCCTTAAGGATACCTCAGCAGCTAATTAAGTTGAAACAGTATTTCGCTATACAGCTGTATACTACTACTTCTTCACTGTTCATTCTCAAACTCCCGCTGGATCTCTCTTGTAGCAGGAATGGTTCTACAAGATTTCCAGCAGTATGTAGTCCAGAAAAAAGCGTTTTGTCGTCATTTAATTTGCACCAGTGGCCCGATACATTCGTCATCGGCGGTCATCTGTATACAATAAAGAATAAACTAACTGGGGATTTTGAAAAGGATTGCTAAATACGGAATTGTGTTATAAAAGTATGTGTTATAAAAGTATGTGCTATAGCGAGACTACTGTATTGATAGTAACAATGTAACATGTCTTGTGTTTGTGTCAGCTATATCTTATACACAGGTGCTATTCATAATTCAGTTTGTCATTGTTGTTTAATTTCTGCACATTTATGAATTGACTTTTCAACAATAGTTGATGACTAGATTCTTGAATGATTTAACAAGATTTATCCAAATAAAAAAAAAGCTATTGTAGTATATTTCTGTTGAAACTTATGACTGGTTGAAAGATCATTACCTGTGACCATTTTGAGTCTTTGATTATTATGTGAACTTACCTGTAGTTCTGTATTCTGGCTGGTACAGGTATGTAGTGTGTAAACAGAGTTGGGTGTGATGAAATTAGTACAATGGAATTCCGTTATAACATCTTGGTCCAGACCAACAACATATGTATGTTTTAACAGAAATTCACTATATACAGTACAAACAATGTAAAATAAATATAATTGAAGATTTTGAAAAGTATTGTTATATAGGGAAATTTGTTATAAAAGAATATGCTATAAAGGGATTCCACTGTATAGATCACAGAGATAATCTAACACCATCACAAAACAATCATTACATAGACCAGCCCCATACAACAGGCACAACCAATGTTCCCTCTAATGTTTGTGGATGTGCTCCTCTTTAAAAAATACTGAGCAGGAAATTTAACACTCCATGTATAAATGTTTATAAATCACAGACATGGTAGAAATGTTTATAAATCACAGACATGGTAGAAATGTTTATAAATCACAGAGATGGTAGAAATGTTTATAAATCACAGCCGGTAGAAATATTTATAAATCACAAACACAGTAGAAATGTTTATAAATCACAGACACAGTAGAAATGTTTATAAATCACAAACACGGTAGAAATGTTTATAAATCACAAACATGGTAGAAATGTTTATAAATCACAGACATGGTAGAAATGTTTATAAATCACAGAGATGGTAGAAATGTTTATAAATCACAGACGGTAGAAATATTTATAAATCACAAACACAGTAGAAATGTTTATAAATCACAGACACGGTAGAAATGTTTATAAATCACAGACATGGTAGAAATGTTTATAAATCACAGACATGGTAGAAATGTTTATAAATCACAGACATGGTAGAAATGTTTATAAATCACAGACATGGTAGAAATGTTTATAAATCACAGACATGGTAGAAATGTTTATAAATCACAGACATGGTAGAAATGTTTATAAATCACAGACATGGTAGAAATGTTTATAAATCACAGACATGGTAGAAATGTTTATAAATCACAGACATGGTAGAAATGTTTATAAATCACAGACATGGTAGAAATGTTTATAAATCACAGACATGGTAGAAATGTTTATAAATCACAGACATGGTAGAAATGTTTATAAATCACAGACATGGTAGAAATGTTTATAAATCACAGACATGGTAGAAATGTTTATAAATCACAGACATGGTAGAAATGTTTATAAATCACAGACATGGTAGAAATGTTTATAAATCACAAACATGGTAGAAATGTTTATAAATCACAGACATGGTAGAAATGTTTATAAATCACAGACATGGTAGAAATGTTTATAAATCACAGACATGGTAGAAATGTTTATAAATCACAGACATGGTAGAAATGTTTATAAATCACAGACATGGTAGAAATGTTTATAAATCACAGACATGGTAGAAATGTTTATAAATCACAGAGATGGTAGAAATGTTTATAAATCACAGAGATGGTAGAAATGTTTATAAATCACAGAGATGGTAGAAATGTTTATAAATCACAGACGGTAGAAATGTTTATAAATCACAGACATGGTAGAAATGTTTATAAATCACAGACGGTAGAAATGTTTATAAATCACAGACATGGTAGAAATGTTTATAAATCACAGACATGGTAGAAATGTTTATAAATCACAGAGATGGTAGAAATGTTTATAAATCACAGACATGGTAGAAATGTTTATAAATCACAGAGATGGTAGAAATGTTTATAAATCACAGACATGGTAGAAATGTTTATAAATCACAGACATGGTAGAAATGTTTATAAATCACAGACACGGTAGAAATGTTTATAAATCACAGACATGGTAGAAATGTTTATAAATCACAGACACGGTAGAAATGTTTATAAATCACAGACACGGTAGAAATGTTTATAAATCACAGACATGGTAGAAATGTTTATAAATCACAGACATGGTAGAAATGTTTATAAATCACAGACACGGTAGAAATGTTTATAAATCACAGACACGGTAGAAATGTTTATAAATCACAGACATGGTAGAAATGAACTCTGCTGAGCTGCTATAAAGACAATCTCACTTTGTAAACTCAACTCTGTCCAATTATCTCACAGTTAAGAAGCCAATCGTTGACATTATATTGGTGATGTGATCGCACGTATTAGTCGCGTCTAAACATTAAACAATAGATGATGATGATGATATAATCCCTTTAGGTGTAAGCAGGTAGCTCCTGACACATGATGATGATGAAATAATCCCTTTAGGTGTAAGCAGGTAGCTCCTGACACATGATGATGATGAAATAATCCCTTTAGGTGTAAGCTGGTAGCTCCTGACACATGATGATGATGAAATAATCCCTTTAGGTGTAAGCTGGTAGCTCCTGACACATGATGATGATGAAATAATCCCTTTAGGTGTAAGCTGGTAGCTCCTGACACATGATGATGATGAAATAATCCCTTTAGTTGTAAGCTGGTAGCTCCTGACACATGATGATGATGAAATAATCCCTTTAGTTGTAAGCAGGTAGCTCCTGACAGTCTATAGCCTTTCTGACAAAAGTTATTCCAAGTTGTGTAACTGTGACACCTGCACCTCACATAAGGTTGTCTCAAAGGTTTGGGCAAAATGTAAAAGGAAGGGAGTTTATGGATGTATGTTTTGTCTATGAAGGGAAGCATTCCAGTTCACTAGTATTCCAGGATTCTGTATTCTGACAAGATGACAGACCACACTTCTTCAACTGTCGAAATATCCTGACAAGATGACAGACCACACTTCTTAGTCAAATGTCCAAATATCCTGACAAGATGACAGACCACACTTTTTAGTCAATTCTCCAAATATCCTGACAAGATGACAGACCACACTTCTTAGTCAATGTCCAAATATCCTGACAAGATGACCGACCACACTTCTTAGTCAATTGTCCAAATATCCTGACAAGATGACAGACCACACTTCTTAGTCAAATGTCCAAATATCCTGACAAGATGACAGACCACACTTTTTAGTCAATTCTCCAAATATCCTGACAAGATGACAGACCACACTTCTTAGTCAATGTCCAAATATCCTGACAAGATGACCGACCACACTTCTTAGTCAATTGTCCAAATATCCTGACAAGATGACAGACCACACTTCTTAGTCAAATGTCCAAATATCCTGACAAGATGACAGACCACACTTTTTAGTCAATTCTCCAAATATCCTGACAAGATGACAGACCACACTTCTTAGTCAATGTCCAAATATCCTGACAAGATGACCGACCACACTTCTTAGTCAATGTCCAAATATCCTGACAAGATGACAGACCACACTTCTTAGTCAATTGTAGAAATATCCTGACAAGATGACAGACCACACTTCTTAGTCAATTGTCCAAATATCCTGACAAGATGACAGACCACACTTCTTAGTCAATTGTCCAAATATCCTGACAAGATGACAGACCACACTTTTTAGTCAATTGTCCAAATATCCTGACAAGATGACAGACCACACTTCTTAGTCAATTGTCCAAATATCCTGACAAGATGACAGACCACACTTTTTAGTCAATTCTCCAAATATCCTGACAAGATGACAGACCACACTTCTTAGTCAATGTCCAAATATCCTGACAAGATGACCGACCACACTTCTTAGTCAATGTCCAAATATCTTGACAAGATGACAGACCACACTTCTTAGTCAATTGTAGAAATATCCTGACAAGATGACAGACCACACTTCTTAGTCAATTGTCCAAATATCCTGACAAGATGACAGACCACACTTTTTAGTCAATTCTCCAAATATCCTGACAAGATGACAGACCACACTTCTTAGTCAATTGTCCAAATATCCTGACAAGATGACAGACCACACTTCTTAGTCAATTCTCCAAATATCCTGACAAGATGACAGACCACACTTTTTAGTCAATTGTCCAAATATCCTGACAAGATGACAGACCACACTTCTTAGTCAATTGTAGAAATATCCTGACAAGATGACAGACCACACTTTTTAGTCAATTGTCCAAATATCCTGACAAGATGACAGACCACACTTCTTAGTCAATTCTCCAAATATCCTGACAAGATGACAGACCACACTTCTTAGTCAATTGTAGAAATATCCTGACAAGATGACAGACCACACTTCTTAGTCAATTCTCCAAATATCCTGACAAGATGACAGACCACACTTCTTAGTCAATTGTCCAAATATCCTGACAAGATGACAGACCACACTTCTTAGTCAATTGTCCAAATATCCTGACAAGATGACAGACCACACTTTTTAGTCAATTCTCCAAATATCCTGACAAGATGACCGACCACACTTCTTAGTCAATGTCCAAATATCCTGACAAGATGACCGACCACACTTCTTAGTCAATGTCCAAATATCCTGACAAGATGACAGACCACACTTCTTAGTCAATTGTCCAAATATCCTGACAAGATGACAGACCACACTTTTTAGTCAATTCTCCAAATATCCTGACAAGATGACAGACCACACTTCTTAGTCAATTGTCCAAATATCCTGACAAGATGACAGACCACACTTCTTAGTCAATTCTCCAAATATCCTGACAAGATGACAGACCACACTTTTTAGTCAATTGTCCAAATATCCTGACAAGATGACAGACCACACTTCTTAGTCAATTGTCCAAATATCCTGACAAGATGACAGACCACACTTCTTAGTCAATTCTCCAAATATCCTGACAAGATGACAGACCACACTTCTTAGTCAATTGTCCAAATATCCTGACAAGATGACAGACCACACTTCTTAGTCAATTGTCCAAATATCCTGACAAGATGACACCACACTTCTTAGTCAATTGTAGAAATATCCTGACAAGATGACAGACCACACCTTTTAGTCAATTGTCCAAATATCCTGACAAGATGACAGACCACACTTCTTAGTCAATTCTCCAAATATCCTGACAAGATGACAGACCACACTTTTTAGTCAATTGTCCAAATATCCTGACAAGATGACAGACCACACTTCTTAGTCAATTGTCCAAATATCCTGACAAGATGACAGACCACACTTCTTAGTCAATTGTCCAAATATCCTGACAAGATGACAGACCACACTTCTTAGTCAATTGTCCAAATATCCTGACAAGATGACAGACCACACTTCTTAGTCAATTGTCCAAATATCCTGACAAGATGACAGACCACACTTTTTAGTCAATTGTCCAAATATCCTGACAAGATGACAGACCACACTTCTTAGTCAATTGTCCAAATAATGAAAATATATACATTATATGCTTCAGTTATTTTTAGAAATTTTTTTTTAACACGATGAGATGGAAAGTCGAGGAGACTAGTACAAAGATGATTTAGACTTTGTAGCTAACTGTTTAACTAATTAAGGCTTTTTAGTCGAAACGTCGCCAGTCACTGGTTCAAGCGTGCCATAGCCCGAAAACCAATCGTCATATAATGCTGCGACGCCTTAAAGCATTATATCAAAAGTAGAGAAAAGACGATAGATATACAGTAGGGCTACAGTGATTAATCAGATTCATAATGTTTATTTTTTTAATTAAAGGGTAACTCAGGGTTATGAAGACATTCAATGACGTAGTTTGGTTTCACTCAATGAAGAATCTAAAATGTTGTATCTTCTACTAGATCTTTGTGCAACGTTTCAGAAATGAATTTTAGGTTTAAGCATTATATATGGCATCAAGATTAAATCACGAAACAATTAGCATTGTGTATGGCATCAAGACTAAATTACGAAACAATTAGCATTGTGTATGGCATCAAGACTAAATTACGAAATATAACAATATATGATGAGAATAACATTTTTATCAGGTTGCTGGTTGGAAAATTGATCTTGACAGGATTGATCAAGTATGATAAACACAGAAGGATAGTATAGCAGAGACTTCCACCGTGTAAGTATAGTTTATTTCTGTTGTGTATCCATACACACGGCAGCATAATAAGTAGACCTACTAAGTGGAATCCCGTTATAACAACTAGGTCCGGATTGACAAATCATTTAGGGCCTATGTAATAACAGACATTCGCTATATACAGTATAAACAATATAGAATTAATATAATTGGAGATTTTGAAGAAAAAAAGTTTTTAATTGGGAAATTATTTGTTATAAAAGAATGCGCTATAGAGAGATTCCAGTGTAATAATTTCATTATGGTAAAATATGAAAAGTATGATATTTATTTCATGTGCTTGCATCTATTCACGCACACATACAATGTACAATAACAAATGCTTCATTCTAAACACGTTTCGCTCACGAGAAGAACAGAGCTGACCAGGCATCTTTTTTTTTTTGCGGGGTACACAACAAATCTGTACCATCGCATTGTCATACATCTCGCTGACTTACTTTACATTCATTTATACTATCCTGATTTTTCGAGGAATGGTCATGGCAAATCTGATGTACCGTAGTATGAGATCGGATGGTGGGGTGGGGGGGGAATTAAGTGTTTTTCCACTATTCACATTTTGAAACTGTCACATTAAATTGATAATGAAGCACGTTAAATTTGTCTCGGTACGGTTTTCCTGCTCTGCCGAACACGATAGTAAATTCATATTAAAATGTAGATTTGAGCGGCTTTTCGGCATAGTGGGTCTCCAAAATGTAGATATTAGCGGCTCGGTGGACATAGAGAGTTTTAACGGGAACAATTCCCGAAGCTTAATTATTACAACTCTTCTAAAATTACGGTTGCGAAAATTGGAAAATAACGAAATAAATTAAATTCATTTGAAATTAAATGTCTTAGATAACTCTTAAATATTGGTTGGGAAGAAGTCCAACAAGGCAAGTAGAAACCAAAAAGCAATATGTTTCTACAACAAGAAGATGAAAACGATGGACTTCTATCGGAAATGAAAGAATGAATAAATACAGACTGGCACTACAAACATTAAAATTGGTACAAATTGGCACAACAAAAGTAAGACCAAGAGAGACTCTTCTCAGAAAATTATCAAAGAAGGTTGACTATGGGTCTCAACAACATGGAATATTTACACACCGTAGCATCACATCGCTCGAACTGGACAACTGGGGTTTCTGCTCTATGCACCGTATATGACGCTGAAGGAACATAGATAGACTGGAATTAACATGCAATAATATTTACTTACAACTGGATGGCTAGTATTAACATATTTTCTACGCCACGTACGAGCCAATTATTAAATAGATGTTCCCTAACTGGGTTACTGAAACACCAGCTCTCCAGATGCATGTGTGATGTCATTGGTAAGCTATGGTGATGTAAATGATAGGATATGGTGACACATATTTAAACTAGTCATTGAGTGAATATTGTTTGTTATTATGCTAATACATCTCTTAGAAATGTTACTCAAAATAGCTTTACTAAGATAGCTTGGGGACTAGGCTAGTCCTACAAGCCGAATTACAGCACACCTCTGAACTAGACAAGCGCCTACAATCTGTGTTTGTAAACATTAATAAATGCGCTATTAAAAGAAATATTATCTCCACAATTTATTATCGTATTCTTATCTCGCTGACACATTATTCTGTGCCGAATAGACTGTTCGAGACTAATTATGTCTGCATGGTTTGGAAATTAACATTGTGTTCATTTAGAGATAACATTATTGCTTGGCTTTTTATCCCATAAACCCCTTCCATGTCTCTCGTAAATTATACAGTCCGGCTGGCTCATCTCGGATCATCCTTCTAAACTGACACGTATGATTTTTCCCATGATTTTCAGTCGTCACTTTGTATATTCTTTTTGTACAGAGCCAATGAAAATCGTTGGAAAAGTAATATTCGTCACCTTAGAAGAATGATTCCCAATTTAGCACATACGAGGGACCTAGAGGTGGCTATTGCGATTCTTCTCTTGATTTCTAATGCGCAGTCAACTGCATTATTGATGTTCGCTTCTAGATATTATACATGTGTTACTTCTTCTAGTTCATATTATCAATTGTTTATCTTTGGGTGGCTTTTTATTGTGTCTGTTGTCATGATTTTAGTTTTCTTGGTGTTTAGATATAGGTTATGGGTACAATACAAGAAAAAGTGCCTACATTTTAATGAAACAAAGCTTAAACTTGAATAGAACTAATCCTACATTATTTAACGAAACGAAATATTGATACAGACGCATTTTACAGTCTCTAGATGCATCGATCTTCTACCGGAATGAGCTGCGCTACCCACAGAGGTCCATCTTCTGCAGTACTCTAAAAACCATAGGACAGGGTCTCTCAGCGCAGATAGATTCATCCGGCAGCAGTCCTCGTGACTTTTAAAATATTCGATTATATTAACCATATTGGCAACACGGTTTACTAGTGCACACCTGTTTTTCCTTTCTAAAAATGTTAACATTTAGTTCGGCCACACACAAGGCATTTCAGCTATTGTAGTCCTGAAGGGGTGTAACAGACCTGACATATTTATTACCCAGCGCTGAATGAAATAATTCGTGTGGAGGCTTGGATTTCGCTTCTGGTTCAAAGATACTGTTTCTCAATTTTGTGAATTTTATACAGCAGCCAGAGTGTGTGCATTTGCAAGCACAACTCAACATTTTCCATCCTCATATTTTTGTACAAGTCCTATTAGGTTGTCATTGTTTTTGACCAGTGCACATTCAATATTTATACAGGTAAGATAATTTCGTTGTTCTTCATGTTAATTTAGTAGGCCTAATATCATTACTTTACATACAGTGTCAAATTTGTTAGATCATCGTTTACCATAAGAATGTACAAATTAAACCTATTATGCCACGATCAAACACTAGTTTAGCATGTATATCTAGTTAGATCTCATTTTACTTGTGCAAATATGATCGAAATTAGTTACATTGCGCAATTAGATCATGTAAAAGATTCATTCTTTGTGTAGCATTAACGCTACGAACTTGTCTTCATGATAATTTTTCTATTCGTGGTCGGCAAATATAAGTCCAAAATAAACCTATTATGCCACCATCAAATACTAGTTTAGCTTGTATATCTAGTTAGATCTCATTTTACTTGTGCAAATATTAGAACATTATTAGAAGGAAGAACATTATCTAAGAAAGATAAAAGGATGCAGAAGAAACCACGGTCCTGTAGCTTGTATCAAAGTGACATATCTAATATTTATGGGATACATATCATGGACGATAGTGAAACAAAACATTCAACCACATTGTGTGTCAAGTGTGTAATGCGAAATCATAAACTCAAAATCAACAAGGATAGTAAATCTCTAGCTCGAGCCAAATTGATAGCTAATAACAGTGCCCACATCTGGATGGAGTTTAATCCTAACCTAACTGTTTTAGAATGTTCCGTGTGTAGTCATCATCAAAGTATGAACTGTGGCAGCATAAAAAGAAAGAGCGATTTTGATAATTCTGATAATGATCATGATGTATCTGTGTCTGTGTTATTTCCTGCTACAGAAACAGAGGGAGATATTCTAATGCCAGTGACAGCAAGATTGTCTCCACAACTCACCAATAGTAATAACAATCCAACAAATTTAACAGTACCCACAGCTCGCCGTTGTCTTCAATATAATAATGGAATATTTTCCACATTTGCAACAACTGCATATCCACAATGTAGCTATACCAGCACACCTTCCATATTTACACCTGCATTTGCACATCTTCACTATAACAGCACACCTTCCACATTTACAACACCTGCATATCCACAATGTAGTTATACCAGCACACCCTCCACATATTTTAGACCTTCAGCGCCCAATAACATACACGATTCTGCTATATCTAGCATATAACCTGCAGTTACAACATGTACAGTTTCTGAATTCAGAAAGTTAACATCAGACAGCGCCACTTCTCCCATGATGAAACATGACTTTAGTTTTTAAAAATCTATCAGCAAACCTATATCAGAACAGAACCATTGACAAATAAGGAGGAATTATTACTCACACATCTAATTAGAAGGAAGCTTTACAACAACCCTAATAAACTTTTACGGTGCAAAACAGGAGGACAACCTTTAGTGTTTCAAAGAATAATAGTTCCACGAAAACAAACAAATCTAATTGGCACACCAACAAAAAGAAGAAGAACTAATTTGCTATGCAGTGTACGGAAACATATTGCATGAGATACGCGATACATGTGGGAGAATAACATCACAAGATGGACAGGGTACAGTCTAGCAGAGTGCATCACCAAAACAAGAGGCAGGGGATGTTGAGATCTGTTGCAGCCAACCTTTGTTGCAGAAATGGTACTAGATGATGTCTACCTGCCAAGTTTCTGGCTTGCCTCCCCTGATTTCACCAGGGGACAATTGAAGGGTTTCTCTTATTTCCCTTGAATTTTCTAATTGCAATTGAATTGACAGTGGGCGTGAACAGTGAACACGCCCACCTCTGGTTTATTGATATCTCCTTAAAAACTAAAAGTCCGTCTAGTCACAGGTGTGAGTGACGTGATTACAGTGATTTTATTAAATCTGTGTGTACTATACCAAAGTTGAAATGGAACTGCGCACAACATTGAAAAATTGGAATGCACACACTTCTTCCTGCACTGTACCAAGTAATGTGTTTATTCACTATGTCTTCTGTTGGGATCAGTTATTACGACCGTCTGCACTAGTTGGTAAGAGAACAGTGTCGTCTCTTCGTATTTCAGTTCTGGAAACTGTCCCCCCCCCCCCACTAAAAAAAAGTAAATTGTGCACAATTTTCTTGGCTGTTATGTGGAACATCGTTGTAATTATGTGTCTTAAACGAAAGTTATTTCATGCGATCAGCGGAGATAACGAAATAATTTCCAATTGGATCTACTTTGGTTTTCCTTTGTCACAAGGTCCTGGCTAGATTATGGTATGTTTACCGGGGGTCCCTTTTAATTTATAATCCGGTGGACTCATTAGTATCATCCTTCAAAAGTAACGCTATTGGACTGTTCCTGCGAATTTCGTTGGCTGTCGACACAAAGTATACACAAAGGGATTACTGAAAATCACGGGAAAACTCAAATAGATACACTTTTGAAGGATAATTACGTAAGTCCACATGAGTGTATAATTGATGAGGGGCTCGGTTTACAGCTAGGAGTTTACAAAACTATAACACAGCAACGGTTTGATTTACAATCATGATATTTTCTGTACACCCTATCTTCTTCTTTATTCTTGTGCGTTCGTTCTCAAACTCCTGTTGGTTAGCAGGATGTTGTATTGGTCACACGAAATGAGATTAAATAGATTCGAGATGGCGATGGCTTCCGTGTCAAGGTCGAATGTGATTTAGAAAGTAAAGAAGTATTACAGGAAAGATCACATATTATACGAATTGTAAAGTTGGACACTCAATGCAGACACGGAAAGAAGGTTTCATACTTTAGAATACGAGTTCTACAGACGTTTTTTAGAAATGCGGTATATATAAAACAGGACAAATATATTAATCCGCCAACAAATACACAAATTTGAAGGTTATATTTGTTTGCTTGTCACTAACACCGGGAGTTGCGAATAATTTGCTCTGTTTTCTCCCTATGAGCAGTGAGGTGGTTTCTCTGAGCTTTCTATCATACCCAGGAAACGTCAGTTTTTGGTTTGCAATGCCTATTGAAGAAGATTTCTACTCGGAAAGGGTAAGCAGATTATCAAGCGCTACTTTTGGCAGTGGCGAGACAGCGTAAACGTGTTCAGTTTTGACATGTAACGAGATACAGGTCATTTTCTAAAATTATTTTGAAAGGAACAGTCAAGGGTTTAAGAAGAAGAGGCAGTCAAAGAAAATCCTGGATTGATAACATCATGGAATGGTCTGGGCATGATTGTTCTACATTCTTCGTGATGGCTGATATGTTTGGATAGCCTTTTGTGCTGATTTCATATAAATAACCAAAAACATCAGGGGATGTCCGACAAAATGGAGAGTGCCGCAGTCACGAAACAAAAGAGTCGTAAATACTAAATGAAATATAAAGGTTACTATAAAATCCTAACTAGCAATGTTAAAAATAAATAAAACAAAGAACAAGGACAATTTCCAACGTTACGGCCCAACATGGACTTTTCTCAAGAAACACATAACAATAATTAAAAAAAAACACACATAACCATTAAAGTATACAAAATTAGAATGACTTGGGCATGTTTTTCTCACAAAAAAATTATAATTAAATTTAAAATATGACTTGGCAATCTTTTTTTTTGGTAGGAAAAAACATATCCAAGTCATTATAATTTTGAAGATTTTTATGTTTTAAAAAAATGTTATGTTTCTATTCACATTCAGAAAAATGAAAAATATACTGTGTAATGAACTTGTCATTAGAGGTGAGAAAGAGAGTTCTGCAGTGCTATATAGCCCCTATACTAACATATGGGTGCGAGTCTTGGACAATAAACAAACTTGGACAATAAACAAACTGGAAAGTGGGAAATTAGAGGCGGTAGAGATGTTGTTCTACAGAAGAATGCTGAGAATACCATGGACTGCCAGAAAAACTAATCTAGAGGTGTTGAAAGGGTCAAATGCGAAACGGACCTTAATCAACACTATAAGAAAAAGGTAATATCCTTTTTTTTGCCACTTCATGAGACAGGCAGGTTTAGAGAACATAGTCACAACAGGCAAAATTGAAGGCAACAGAGACAGAGGGCGACAACGTGAGAAAATAGTAGACAGTTTGACATCCTGGCACGGCAAGGAAACAACAGCGACCTTGATACATAATACTGTGGACAGAGAGTTGTGGAGAGCCATGACCGCATGCTCCAGCAGGCATGGCACCTGATGATGATGATATGTTTCTTGGGAAAAGTCCCTGTTGAGCCGTTACGTGGAAAATTGTCATTATTCTTTGTTTTTTGTTAGTTATTTATTTTTTAAATTGATATGTATGATTTTACAGTTATCTTTTTGTTTTTACTTTATTTAGTATCACTATGAGGTAACAGTTTTGCTATTCTTTGTTCCCTTTCGAGCCTCGGCAACCAGGGCGGTAATATTATCTTATCTATACAAAAGTTCACATTAAAAAAAAATATACGATATTCTACCTAGTAGATTTACGCTTCCTACAAGGCAATGTTTAGGAGCGCATTTTGTAAAAGCTGAAAGAGTTCGAGCAAAGCTGGTCGATACATAGATCCCGTAAACACTATAAGACACTCGCGTGAAAGAGAATCCAGCAACGGCTGCAGCGAGATATTTGTTTCTGCGGCGGTTTACTATTGATGTTGAGAAGTAAACAGACCGGTGCCATATTGTTTTAACTCGCCGAGATAAAATCCCATTAGTGGTGTCCGGTATTCACAAAACTAACATCCCTCTTTTGAGTTTGCCCTCTACAAAAATGGTTTTAGTGCCGTCGCAATCGATATCGGTTTAACACGAAGAATATAGGTGCAAAAAAAAATAATAAAAAAAATAACGAACAATCGAATAAATAAATACACTTCAACAAACATGGTTTCGTGCGAACAGATACGTTGTGTGCTGAGGCACAATAAAAGCAGGCATGACATTCGAAGATTCCCTGAAAGAACTATTTATTTTACATTGTTTATTTGGTTACCATGGTGTTTCCGAAGCTGAATGCTATTTGTCTTGACCTTTGTTAATTGAAGTATGAAGAATTTGTTAGCAACGGAGAGAAAAACAAAAGCACAACAATTTTATGATTTTTATGGGCATTTATATCAGAGTTCCTCAAGGTTGTTTTTTTTCACTCTTGGCCCATTTTCCAGCATAGATGCTTTCATTGTCCCCATAGTAGGCATACTTGCATACTTCATCATTGTTATATTGTCCTTTTTTTGTTAGGCAATCATCGTGTGTTTACTGGTAGAACTTATGTTCCAGTACTCAGTGCAGGATTTACCTATAAGTTAAACAATCTATAGCTTAGGACTCCCACTTTCTTGGGGCCCCCCAAAAAATCATATTTGGCACTGACATATAATATCTGGACTTATAAAAGGCCCCATATCTCAAATAGCTTAGGGCCTTATAAAGTCTAAATCCGGCGCTGCCAGTACCACTTACCTGTATATTTATAGGTCCAAGCTCATCAGGATGGTGGAGGATAGAAATGTGTAGAGATCTTGCTGATTAAGTATCTCAACATTGACACCAGTACGATCTCTGACGGGTTATTGGTTTTACTACTACTACTACTACTACTACTACTACTACTACTACTACTACTACTACTACTGCTGCTGCTGCTGCTGCTACAACTATTATTATTATTATTACTATTATTACTACTACTACTACTACTACTATTATTATTATTATTATTATTATTATTATTATTATTATTATTATTACTATTACTACTACTACTACTACTACTATTATTATTACTACTATTATCGCCCATGTGTTACCGGGGCCCGAAAGGGGAGCAAAGAATAACAACACTGTTCACCTTCCACGCATGTCGTAAAAGGCGACTAAGGAGGTTATGGGATGGAGTTGGCTGTCCCATCCCATATAGGGTCAGTGACCCAAAGCCACGCTGAAGTCGGATGTGTTAGGCTGAAAGGCGCAGATATCACAGCAATGCTGTAAACCATGACACAGCGCATTCCGTTCTCCGGACTACATCCTGCTAATCTGCAGTAGTTTGAGAACGAACGCAGAAGAAGAAGAAGACTACTATTATTATTATTATTACTATTATTACTTTTACTACTACTACTACTACTACTATTATTATTATTATTATTATTATATTGATAATATGATATTGACCACTCTGAGTAGGATATATCTTCACAAAATAAGTGTACACAGCTGAGAGTTGGTGTCTTCTGTGTATAAAACAAAGCTCTGGAGAAGTCACATCATAGCACACTGAAGTAAAAGACAATCCTTTGTACTATCTTAAATCGAAACAACAATCTTTTATGATATATTGTCCACATAATATCCGATACTGACTTTTTGTATGGTATATGGTATACTCCACACACACACCCACACAACACACAAAATACCTATTTTTCCTTCATGGTTTTCAAGCTATCAGTAAGACATTGAGGCAATATTGCGGTTCATATGGTTCCCGTTGAGAATTGTCTGTCATGTGGATAGAATTCAATTATTATATTTGATATGAGTAATGTTCAATAATTATCTTTGACTTTGTAATGTTCAATTATCATCTTTGATGTGGGTAATGTTCAATTATTATCTTTGATGTGGGTAATGTTCAATTATTATCTTTGATGTGGGTAATGTTCAATTATTATCTTTGATGTGGGTAATGTTGAGCTAGTGTCTGTAATATGGTTAATGTTCAGCTATTGTCTGTGATGTGGCCAATGTTAAATAATTGTCTGTGTTTTACATAATATAGCTACTGTCTGTGATGTGGTTAATGTCCAACTATTGTCTGTGTTTTGCGTGTTATTCGATTATTGCAGACTCGTGTCAACGACGTCATATCCGATTCAATAAATGGGGCGGCTACATATGTCATTATTTTCTCAACGTTATTAATTGTTTACATAACAACAAATGATTGCATGTAAGCGCGACAACTGACTTCGCGCGCTGTATAGGTTTCAACTGAGCCAGAATATATCCATAGACTAAATCTCTGACACTAATTTAAAACATATTGTCTTCTAATGACACACGTACATATAACGTACATATTTTTTTATATAAATAAAACAAGAATTATTCATTTCATTACATATTGGGAGGAAGTACAAGTTGCAGAATTGGTGTCTGGAATTGTAAGGAAAAATGAACAGAACAAACATGAAGTCTTCTAGTAGTATCAACACACAGAACACGAAATTAGACAGACTGGACCGCGTGGACTCGTCAGTAACTAAGGTATTTATCTTTTCCAGCGAACAGCACCAGGCTTGTGGTTTTTTACTTCTAAAGTTAAAACTGTCATTATTTTGATTAATATCGAATTGTTCCTTAAATTGCATAAGTTAACACTGTGGTTGTATTTATTGCGCTAACACTTTCGTTATATTTTTATGTTAACACTTTCTTTATAGCTCTTTTGTTGGCGCTTTATTTATATTTATTATGTTAACAGTAACAATTTAGTCATATTTCTCATGTTAACAATTTCTTAATATTTATTATGTTAATATTGTCTTGATATTTCTTATGCTAACCATATCGTTATATTTCTATGGTAACAATTTCGTTAAATAGGACCTGTACTATTATTGATTTTTTTTTAAAAGGCGCAACTTTTTGGGATTACATAAAAGATATTCGCTGATTAGACATCGTTCAACCTATCGACTGTGTCCACCTGGTCATTAACTTCTCGTGGTTACCTGAATTGTTCTCCCTCAAGATTCGTGAGAATATGATAGAGATCAAGTTCAAAACAATATATTTGGCAGTACTCGAAACAGAATCATGATAAATCATGAACATGAGCATGGTCAGGAACAGGCTGCACGACACTGGTCTTTGGGCTAGAAGACCCTAAAGAGGTCCTACTTTTACGGACCGGCTTCGCCAGAACCGACTGCAGTAGGCGAATCATTTTCTCTTCAATGGACCATTTGGAATGACTGGAAACGGGTTTCGTTTAGTGATGAATCATGTTTGTGTGCTCCAGTGACACGATAGACGAGAAGAGTCATTGAGCGCTATCCCCAGAGAAGCGTTCATGAACACCACACATGATATTTGAGGTTTACTGTTTGGGGGGCGGGGCGATCAATTTGATGGGAAGAAGTAACCAGGTGAAAATTGAAGAATACTTGGATGCCGAAAGATATATCGCTTAAATAGTTCGTTCTTGCGTCCTTTCAATCTTTGCTGCACGAGGGTTAATTTTTCAGCAGGATAACGCTCGACCTCATGTGGCACAATTAATCACCCATTTCCTCACTGCCAACAACGTCTAGACCATTCTGTTGGTAGCCATGTCATCCGTCATGAACCCCAATAGAACACTTATGGGATGAACTCGAAAGAATACTCCGCCAGCGTGACGAGGCTCTAGCCAATCTCTGACAGTTGTCTCTTGCACTTCCAGAAGAATGGGCAGCCATCTTACAGCAACACATCAAGCTGCTAATCGGATCCATGTCAAAGAGACGTCGTTCTCAAAAAGAGCCCAGAGGAGACCATACATCTTGCTGAAACGGCGGCCTCAGTCGCAAAGAATAAA
The DNA here is from genome assembly GCA_034231615.1 of Meghimatium bilineatum. Classification (NCBI taxonomy): domain Eukaryota; kingdom Metazoa; phylum Mollusca; class Gastropoda; order Stylommatophora; family Philomycidae; genus Meghimatium; species Meghimatium bilineatum. Next base: position 9,660,087 of record CM067316.1, read on the forward strand.
AGTCCATTAATGTCATAAGTTCATTATAAAAGTCTAAACATTTCTTCATGCCAAAGTTGAAACATAAATTCCGTAAACTAAAATTTTGATGCACTTTTGAAATTTTGTGTCTATTAGCACTAGAACAATTTTTTTAAAGAAACAATTAAAGAAAGTTTCTCATGTTTACACTTTCTTTATATTTCTAATATTAACACTTTCTTTAAATTTCTCATGTTAACATTTCCATTATATTTCTCATGTCAACACTTTCTTTATATTTCTAATGTTAATACTTTCTTTATATTTCTAATGTTAACACTTTCTTTATATTTCTAATGTTAACACTTTCTTTATATTTCTCATTTTAACATTTCCATTATATTTCTCATGTCAACACTTTCTTTATATTTCTAATGTTAATACTTTCTTTATATTTCTAATGTTAACACTTTCTTTATATTTCTTATGTTAACATTTTCTTTATATTTCTCATGTTAACATTTCCATTATATTTCTCATGCTAATATTTACATTATGTTTTTCACAGTAAAATCATTTCCCTTAATGTTTATCTTCGTGAGTTGATCTCCCTGGCAGAGTCTTTAAGGTTTTTGATTGTGCTCAAAGAATTCGCGGCGACCTATATGTATACACGCTGCCATCTGAACTCTGGCGGCACAACTTTAACAACGTCCTCAATAATGTTGCTTAAGTTCCTGATTTTCCTCTTGCAGGTGTGCGACCTACATGTATACAAGCTGCCATCTGAACTCTGGCGGCACAACTTTAACAACGTCCTCAATAATGTTGTCACAGAAACCGTTTCTGTAGGAATCATCAGGTATGAGTGACAGATGTATGTACTGTCTAAAGAACATATCTATACATGATTATATTACACGCAGCTGGTTTTTTCATAGGTGGTTATATAACCAGTAGTTGGTGGTTTAACACATGTAGTTATGTCACCAGTAGTTGGTGATTTCATACAAAAATAATTATGTCATCACGATACTATGTCAAACGATACTAATTGGTGATGTTAATCGTCTGAAATGTTCAAAAGAGACACACAAGAACGAAAATAAATCAAAGAAGAGATTAGACTGTTTTTCCTCATCTCCAGACCTACTACATTTCTGCTCACATTGCAACAGGTCGGCCACCTGATGACTCACAATCAACCCAAACTTGACCCTTTGTAATGACATGACCATCTTTGCATGCGAAGGAGGAACACCATCATCAATTGGTGATATCATCTAACAGTTTTTTACGTTATCAGAAGTTGGTGATTTAATACGTAGTTCACAATTATTTTGGTGATGTTTAATACGTAGTGCACAATTTTTGGTGATGTCACCAAATGTCTACGTTACAGGTAGTTGATAATTTTATACATTAAGGGCTACACCCACTGATAGTTGGTGGTGATCTATAGATTGCTACCTCGCTAACATATGTAGCTGTTACCAGTAGATGCTGCTGCTATATATATATATATATATATATATATATATATATATATATATATATATATATATATATATAGGCCTCCCTGTCGACCCTACCTTAAATGGGTACCGGATTAATCCGGGAAGTAAAGACTGCGAGGGAGAGGAGATGGCTACCGCCCTCATTTGCAGAGCCTCTAAAATGTGAGATCGCTAACATCTCACACTCCTACGGCATTAATAAATTCTATGGGTTACTTTACTTACTTTTTACTACAGAGATTATACATAAGTTCTAGTAGTTCCTTCCTGATGAAGGACTTGTGAGCATATACGAGAAGAACAGCTGTATAACAGATGTAGAACACCTATAGAACAAATGTAGACCAATTGTATAACACCTGAACAACTATAGAACAAATGTAGAACAATTGTTGTATGCTGTTATTTTCTTAAATATCTCGTGTAATATGTGTATACAGATCGTTGTTTTGTGTGTGTCCCGAATGACGCAAACAATGCTTGCAGACTACAAAGGGGTTTAAATTATCTTTCTAACGATCAAAATGGAGATCAATTCAACTATAAAATAATCAATCATCGCAACTATCAAGAGCCAGTCACGTAATCACGTGTAGCTGTACGTTCATTAGCATTGATTTTGTACACAATAGACACAGAGTTAACCAAGCAATACAAAACCACTACATGTGATTTGATAAATAATATAACAGACATAGTGAAATAATTATCCACGAGTGTTATAACATGTGGATTATTTATCTCGAGAAAACTTCGGAGGTTGTGGTTCACGGAACCATATTTTTTTTTGTAAACCGCTCTGATATAAGCAAATTGTACAAACTGTTTCTGTTGAAAGGAGAGAGCGCCACCATACGAGATTATTGGTAGCATATTCTTCTTTTTCTTTGTTCACTTTCATACATCCATATTGATTGGCCAAGGGAGGTTCTACATGCAACAACATAATGTAGGGCCTACCAGTCAACTATCACCAAAATAAATCCATGATAAATCCACAAGGACCAGCCTAACTTACCTACAGGGAATGATTACCATCTTCTAAACAGACAAGAACAGGTCATCATATTTCGACTTATAACTGGACACAATAGACTAAACAGACAAGAACAGGTCATCATATTTCGACTTATAACTGGACACAATAGACTAAACAGTCATATATACACGCAATTTAAAATTGGCACAACAGCAAAGTGTACACGTCAGCAAGCCAAATCAATTTCAAAACATATCCTTCAAGAATGTGCAAACTATGACACATTAAGGTGCACATACTGTCCTTCTGATACACTTATGAATGTTAAACCCAACCGAATACGGACGTGTTGGGCCATTGGCGCAAATAAAACGGCGACACAGCGCATTTCCATTCTCTGGACTATATTCTACTGGAACTCTAGTAGGACCATCGTCCTGCTACATGAGAGATCCAACGGGAGTTTGAGAATGAACGATGAAGAAGAAAAAGAATGCTAAAATTCATGGTACAAAACAAGAAATGGAAAACACTGCTCAATTTATACGAGAAACAACGCTGCAGATATAGACACCTATTCTCCGAGCAATGTCGTAGATAGAAGTCAACCCTATTCTCCGAGCAATGTCGTAGATAGAAGTCAACCCTATTCTCCGAGCAATGTCGTAGATAGAAGTCAACCCTATTCTCCGAGCAATGTCGTAGATAGAAGTCAACCCTATTCTCCGAGAAATGTCGTAGAGTTATTCATGAAAGGAGGCAGGGCATGGGCCAATTGTCTGTCCGTTCTTCGTCATACGTTGCGTAGGTCTGCAACAAGGGCAGCATATCTTATTCAATACAAGGGATGAATTGCAGCAGCACTAAGTTGGTTAGTAACTGATACATCAACCCACTCGGTAATACTCACAGACTCTCAAAGCATGCTGCGCAAGATAGAAAAGAACATACCGCGAAAGGAATGATTTTCGTTATTGAACAACTCAATTGTACAGTCGCCTGTGTGTTGTCTGGGCCCGAAAGGGGAGCAAAGAATAGCAATACTATTTACCTTCCACGCATGTCGTAAAAGGCGACTAAGGAGGTTATGGGATGGAGTTGGTTGTCCCGTCCCATATAGGGTCAGTGACCCAAAGCCATGCTGAAGTCGGATGTGTCAGGCCGAAAGGCGCAGATATCGTAGCAATGCTGTAAACCATGACACAACGCATTCCGTTCTCCGGACTACATCCTACTGATCTGCAGGAGTTTGAGAACGAACGCAGAAGAAGAAGAATTGTACAGAACATTACATTGATACATTGTCTGGGCCACGCTAGAGTCAGAGGAAACGAAAGAGCTGACTCATTGGCAGGCAATGCTGCGATTGATGTACAGTACTGAGAAGAAATATAACTGACTTAATTAAAGCAGGTCATAAATTCATTGCAAAATGAAGACGTTGACAATGAAACTGAAAATGCATACAAACAAAGAATGACAAAAATGGAAGTGATCAGAGGTGAGGGAAGAAAATGTACTCTTTTTGGAAAGAACCGGAGATCATGTAATCAATACTTGACTGGGACTTTGAGTCTACATACATTCCAATGACAGCTGGAACGGAGATCGGATCACTTATGGGAATATTTCGTGTGCTATAATGCTAGTTTCTAATCAAGAGAATCAAGATATTGCTTAGGGCCGTGTGATCTTCGGATCTTTCTAGATTGGACACACTTTCTCTTTCCCCTGTCACTCCAATGTCTATCCCTAACTGTACATATACCACTTTGTATTCAGTTTCCCCATCTTTACTTTGTAGTAAATCTATGTCTGCACTAATTAACCTTTTCACTCCTGAGTCGATTTTTTAAAACCACATGCAGCAACTGTCTATTTATAGACTTCTAACAGGCATCATTTCTTCTGCAGAAACACCATTCCACCTACTCAAATCAACATAAGGTAATACTGCAGTGAAATGGAACAACAATAGTACTTACGTAAAACAAAGGTTATTATTGTTTTACTTGAACGCAACCGACGGACTATCACTAAAACTTAGGGGTTAATATTGTTTTTACTGTTTTCATTATTTTTCACTGCTTGTTTTATATATTCCTGAGAAAGACTTAACGGTTCGAAACGTTGAAAATGTCTTGTGTATTGTAATGTGTATGTTTTCGTGTTTACACATCATAACGCCTTAGTCTTAGTGATAGTCCGTCTGTTGTGTTCAAGTGAAACATCAATAACCTGTGTTCTACGTAAACACTTACTCAAACCACATTCCATATTCATTTCTCATCTAAGCATTTCTTCTGCAGAAACACCATTCCTGCAAGACACACACTATTCCAGCAAGACACATCATTCGTTCAAGACACATATCATTCCTTCAGCACAAATATAATTCCTTCCACATAACCAGCACGACTAGTGTCTTGTTCTGCTTTATCGTAACATCCTAGCAACTGTTTTTGACCTTGTATGTTTGATTTACCCAGAGTGCCATACGAGCTCCGGCTTGTAGATATCCGGGATGAGATTTTGCAGCAGTTGAGTGTCCACTCTGACCATTTAGTTCCCAGGGATTATGTGTTTCTCAGGAGTGTTGGACGAAGTCTAACCACGGTATGCACTAAGTGTTTTTGTGGAACTATACATATGTGTTTGGTAAATTGTATGTGTGTGTATATCTCTGTATGCATGGCTATAACTATATGTGCGTGTGTACTTTGAGTGAGATAAAACATGGGTATGTAGATATATAATATATCACCTAACACGGATGTTTCGGGCCATTGGCTCAAAAAAACGCGACACATCGCACTTTCATTCTCTGGACTACATTCTACTTGAAATATAATGGTCCTGCTACAGGAGAGATCCAGCGGGAGTGTGAGAATGAACGCTGAAGAAGAATATATATAATATATTTAAGACCCATAACCAGCCAGGGCCTCGGGGGTGCAATACTGGGGACTTCAGCACAAAAAACCCCAGATACATCACAGTTTTAACCATTCGAGGAGTGTAGAAAAATCATGCCCGAACCATTTCTTTGATGCTGTCAACCCAGGATTTTCTTTGATGCTGTCAACCCAGGATTTACTTTGATGCTGCCAACCCAGGATTTTCTTTGATGCTGTCAACCCAGGATTTTCTTTGATGCTGTCAACCCAGGATTTTCTTTGATGCTGTCAACCCAGGATTTTCTTTGATGCTGTCAACCCAGGATTTTCTTTGATGCTGTCAACCCAGGATTTTCTTTGATGCTGTCAACCCAGGATTTTCTTTGATGCTGTCAACCCAGGAATTTCTTTGATGCTGTCAACCCAGGATTTTCTTTGATGCTGTCAACCCAGGATTTTCTTTGATGCTGTCAACCCAGGATTTTCTCCTACTCTCTCTTCTCCTTCCTCCACAACTGCTTCTAGCAAAATAGTTGTATAAAGTGAGTCGTTTCTCGCTACATAATCAAATCAAACAATTTTAGGCAGTTTGTCGCCATATAACCAAATCAAACAATTTTACGCCGTTTGTCGCCAAATAACCAAATCAAACAATTTTACGCCGTTTGTCGCCATATAACCAAATCAAACAATTTTACGCCGTTTGTCGCCATGTAACCAAATCAAACAATTTTACGCCGTTTGTTGCCATGTAACCAAATCAAACAATTTTACGCCGTTTGTCGCCATATAACCAAATCAAACAATTTTACGCCGTTTGTCGCCATGTAACCAAATCAAACAATTTTACGCCGTTTGTCGCCATGTAACCAAATCAAACAATTTTACGCCGTTTCCTCATTCATCATTGCCTAAACTGGTTCTTGATAACCTGAAAGTTTGTTATTTGCTGCTGAACGAATATTTTTATACATATGGATATGAAACGGGATCAGCCACGTCACCGTAAAAGTCGCAACACACTATTTGCTAGGAGTTCTTTTACAGTATTTATATTTTCTAGCTGTAATTTAAGACATTACTGTAAGGCATTTGATAAGGTGAAATACGAAGATATCATTAGAATGTTGGAGAATTTAAAGATTGATGGTAAAAGTCTGAGAATAATAAGAAATGTATGTTAGCAACGAAGAATAGGCAAAATAATATATCACCAAATAGTGTCGGTTCAACATATTAAATAAGGAGTTAGACAGTTTTGTGCGTTGCAACTTGTCAGCAGAACTGTTCACAATTTATAGTGAAATAATAGTGAGATCCATACAAGATATGTAAGGAATATCAGTTGGAAGACATATTGTAAACAACATACGATACGGTGATGATACAGTTTTGATTACCGAAAATGAAACAAAGATACAAGAAATGATAATTATCATTGATAAAGAAAGTCAAATCAAAGGGTTCAGTTTGAATAATAGAAAAACTGAAGTAATAGTAATAACACAAATCTAATGGAATTCAACATCAAAGTAAATGAGGCCAATTGTTATGAAACAAGATAACACATATTTGAGTACTTTTAATAACAGCAGATGGAAGATGCATTAAAGATGTCAAATGTAGCATAGCTCCAGCAAATGGAACATTGTACTAGACGAAGAACATCATACACAATATTTATTTGATAATTGATGTGGGTTAGAGAGTTCTTAAAAGTTATATAGAACCAATTCAGATATATGGTAGTGAATCTTGGACAATCAGCAAAATAATAACAAATTGATTAGAAGATGTGGTTTTATAGAAGAATGTTTAAACTACGGTAGACTGATAAATCAAATATTATGAAGATATCTTGAGATAACCGATCTTAGATAAATGAAGTTAATTCCAAAAGATTAACTGGAATCAGAAGATGACAATCTACATTTCCTGACACATGATTGACATGATGAGAAGAGGAGACGACTAAGGAACGTTCGGGGATAGACTGCTAACCTGTCAACTTTGAAGAAATTCTTCATGCATGTCTTGTCTCAATTTCTGTCTTGTGTCGTCTGTCAAATGGTTCTAATGGATGACGAGGAGACGCAGGTCAGCTGACATCGCACGATTGTCCTTTTGTGGCAGGTCCCCAGGTGGTAGAGAATTCTACGTATGCCATCATTGCAGATGGATTAACATATTTGACAGAAGAATGATGAGCTGCTTGGCGCAGACATATATGCTGCGTCTCTTACAGGCCGAGACGATCATGAGATACTACCGCAAGCCTCCCTTCGAGGACTAAGCATGCATCCATAAATCCCCCCTAACACAACCATGCCTTTGAAAGGGGAAACATTCTAAAGGTTAGGTTGTCATCTCGTTTATTCACTGAGGGGAACCTGTACTTTTGTCAGAAAGGCTGTGGGCTGTCAACAGCTACCTGCTCACAGATAAAGGGATTACTTTATAATTATCATTATCATAATCGCCATCATCATTTTTATCATTATTCTGATTGCAGTTCAAATAAACTCTCTGCATATATTTTCTGACTATATGTGCAATTTCTTCTTCTTCTTTTGCGTTCGTTCTCAAACTCCTGCAGATTAGCAGGATATAGTCCGGAGAATGGAATGCGTTGTATCATGGTTTATAGCATTGCTGCGATATCTGCGTCTTTCGGCCTGACACATCCGACCAGTATGGCTTTGGGTCACTGACCCTATATGGGATGGGACAGCTAACTCCATCCCATAACCGCCTTAGTCGCCTTTTACGACATGCATGGAAGGTAAACAGTGTTGCTATTCTTTGCTCCCTTTTCGGGCCCCGGCAACACACGGTCGATATGTGCAATTTCACTATCTGTACCATTGTTGCAATTTCACTATCTGTACCATTGTTGCAATTTCACTATCTGTACCATTGTTGCAATTTCACTATCTGTACCATTGTTGCAATTTCACTATCTGTACCATTGTTGCAATTTCACTATCTGTACCATTGTTACAATTTCACTATCTGTACCATTGTTGCAATTTCACTATCTGTACCATTGTTGCAATTTCACTATCTGTACCATTGTTGGAAATGAACAATGAAATGTAAATTTGCATTATTATAAATATAAGTATATTTTGTTTTCTATATGTATTCTTATTATACTGGTCTATCTGCACAATTATTATGTCTGACTATTTACAGAATCATTATGTAAATCCACATAATGAAGAGCGGACTGTTTACACAAGACATGAGAGGAGACTTTGCCGGGCTGCCGCATCCCAGGACGGGTACTATTCGGTGAGCTGGCTGAGGACCATCAAGCCCGCGGTGGACCAATGTTGAGTTATAGAGACATCTGTAGATTCTCAGTGAAAGGCTTCCACATAGTATCCAAAATCTGGGAAAACACACTCGAGACTTGGATGTCTGAAGACAGGGCTTGCGTGCGGGAGCGGCATTGTTCAGGGATAATATGTTTAGAGATATGGAGGGGGAGGGGAGACAAGGACGCAAACAAGAGTCTTCCGGTGCTGTGACATGATCGCTTGAAGGGTCACCATTTCTGAGAAAATATTTAACGAATTGCATCTTCTTATTGCTGAATGACAAAAAAAGGCGATACATTTAAATCCGAATTTGAACTGACTATGCATATTTTTTCTCTATCTGTACAATTATTCGGTGCTATTTAAATATACATTCTTGCTTTCAGCTTCGGGGATCACAAGAGAACCAGTTGAAAGCCAAACATTTTGTCCCGCCAGTGGTAAGTGTGTACACAAGAGAATCAGTTGAAAGCCAAACATTTTGTCCCGCCAGTGGTGTGTACACAAGAGAACCAGTTGAAAGCCAAACATTATGTCCCGCCAGTGGTAAGTGTGTACACAAGAGAACCAGTTGAAAGACAAACATTTTGTCCCGCCAGTGGTAAGTATGTACACAAGAGAACCAGTTGAAAGCCAAACATTTTGTCCCGCCAGAGGTAAATGTGTACACAAGAGAACCAGTTGAAAGACAAACATTTTGTCCCGCCAGTGGTAAGTATGTACACAAGAGAACCAGTTGAAAGCCAAACATTTTGTCCCGCCAGTGGTAAGTGTGTACACAAGAGAACCAGTTGAAAGCCAAACATCTTGTCCCGCCAGTGGTAAGTGTGTACACAAGAGAACCAGTTGAAAGCCAAACATTTTGTCCCGCCAGTGGTGTGTACACACGAGAACCAGTTGAAAGACAAACAATTTGTCCCGCCAGTGGTAAGTGTGTACACAAGAGAACCAGTTGAAAGCCAAACATTTTGTCCCACCAGTGGTAAGTGTGTACACAAGAGAACCAGTTGAAAGCCAAACATTTTGTCCCGCCAGTGGTAAGTGTGTACACAAGAGAATCAGTTGAAAGCCAAATATTTTGTCCCGCCAGTCGTAAGTGTGTACACAAGAGAACCAGTTGAAAGCCAAACATTTTGTCCCGCCAGTGGTAAGTGTGTACACAAGAGAATCAGTTGAAAGCCAAACATTTTGTCCCGCCAGTGGTAAGTGTGTACACAAGAGAACCAGTTGAAAGCCAAACATTTTGTCCCGCCAGTGGTAAGTGTGTACACAAGAGAATCAGTTGAAAGCCAAACATTTTGTCCCGCCAGTGGTAAGTGTGTACACAAGAGAACCAGTTGAAAGCCAAACATTTTGTCCCGCCAGTGGTAAGTGTGTACACAAGAGAACCAGTTGATAGCCAAACATTTTGTCCCGCCAGTGGTGTGTACACAAGAGAACCAGTTGAAAGACAAACATTTTGTCCCGCCAGTGGTAAGTTGTACACAAGAGAACCAGTTGAAAGCCAAACATTTTGTCCCGCCAGTGGTAAGTATGTACACAAGAGAACCAGATGAAAGCCAAACATTTTGTCCCGCCAGAGGTAAGTGTGTACACAAGAGAACCAGTTGAAAGCCAAACATTTTGTCACGCCAGAGGTAAGTGTGTACACAAGAGAACCAGTTGAAAGCCAAACATCTTGTCCCGCCAGTGGTAAGTGTGTACACAAGAGAACCAGTTGAAAGCCAAACATTTTGTCCCGCCAGAGGTAAGTGTGTACACAAGAGAACCAGTTGAAAGCCAAACATTTTGTCCCGCCAGTGGTAAGTGTGTACACTAGAGAACCAGTTGAAAGCCAAACATTTTGTCCCGCCAGTGGTAAGTGTGTACACAAGAGAACCAGTTGAAAGCCAAACATTTTGTCCCGCCAGTGGTAAGTGTGTACACAAGAGAACCAGTTGAAAGCCAAACATTTTGTCCCGCCAGTGGTAAGTGTGTACACAAGAGAACCAGTTGAAAGCCAAACATTTTGTCCCGCCAGTGGTAAGTGTGTACACAAGAGAACCAGTTGAAAGCCAAACATTTTGTCCCGCCAGTGGTAAGTGTGTACACAAGAGAACCAGTTGAAAGCCAAACATTTTGTCCCACCAGTGGTAAGTGTGTACACAAGAGAACCAGTTGAAAGCCAAACATTTTGTCCCGCCAGTGGTAAGTGTGTACACAAGAGAACCAGTTGAAAGCCAAACATTTTGTCACGCCAGAGGTAAGTGTGTACACAAGAGAACCAGTTGAAAGCCAAACATCTTGTCCCGCCAGTGGTAAGTGTGTACACAAGAGAACCAGTTGAAAGCCAAACATTTTGTCCCGCCAGAGGTAAGTGTGTACACAAGAGAACCAGTTGAAAGCCAAACATTTTGTCCCGCCAGTGGTAAGTGTGTACACTAGAGAACCAGTTGAAAGCCAAACATTTTGTCGCGCCAGTGGTAAGTGTGTACACAAGAGAACCAGTTGAAAGCCAAACATTTTGTCCCGCCAGTGGTAAGTGTGTACACAAGAGAACCAGTTGAAAGCCAAACATTTTGTCCCGCCAGTGGTAAGTGTGTACACAAGAGAACCAGTTGAAAGCCAAACATTTTGTCCCGCCAGTGGTAAGTGTGTACACAAGAGAACCAGTTGAAAGCCAAACATTTTGTCCCGCCAGTGGTAAGTGTGTACACAAGAGAACCAGTTGAAAGCCAAACATTTTGTCCCGCCAGTGGTAAGTGTGTACACAAGAGAACCAGTTGAAAGCAAAACATTTTGTCCGCCAGTGGTAAGTGTGTACACAAGAGAACCAGTTGAAAGACAAACATTTTGTCCCGCCAGTGGTAAGTGTGTACACAAGAGAACCAGTTGAAAGACAAACATTTTGTCCCGCCAGTGGTAAGTGTGTACACAAGAGAACCAGTTGAAAGCAAAACATTTTGTCCCGCCAGTGGTAAGTGTGTACACAAGAGAACCAGTTGAAAGCCAAACATTTTGTCCCGCCAGTGGTAAGTGTGTACACAAGACCATATATAAGGAAGAGTTTAGAGGATCAAACCTACAACCCCTTTCTTTTGTGAAATTAGAACATGACAAAAAGTAACTGTCAATACTGCACTTTTTCCGTTAGGGAGTTGGAGGGAGTTTAAAGTGGCGTGTGCAATAAAGTTAAGGAGTTGCAAGGATGTTTCCAGTGGCTTGTGCTATAAAGGCCGAATACCCTTGTTGCTGCTACGGCATGTTATGGATATGTTTTTAAAATTTACACTCCGACAGAAAAAAAACCTAGTCCTTATCGGGGTTTGAACCCTGGACCTCACCGGGTATGAGACCAAAGCTATAAACTCTCGGCCATGTGCCAGACTAGAACATGACATTTAGTATTAAGAAACATGCAAGAAAACGGGTAAACCCACTGCCACCATGATTTTTTAATGCCCACCATCATAGGGTTACTCCGTTCACATTGTGCTCAAGTGGTCGGAAGTTCAAACCCCGCTTGAAACGTCTATTTTTCCAAAGTGGATTGTTTTTGTAGATCCACGAGGATTATCGCTACGGATTATCGCTACGGATTATCGCTACGGATTATCGCTACGGATTATCGCTAAGGATTATCGCTAAGGATTATCGCTACGGATTATCGCTACGGATTATCGCTACGGATTATCGCTACGGATTATCGCTACGGATTATCGCTACGGATTATCGCTAAGGATGATCGCAGTTGCAGCTACTTTTTACGTGCTATGGGTAGTTCTCTCAGTAGCCGACGTGACATTCGTTAACAGAGAATCTGATTATATACGATGGTAAACCTAGTTCTCTCAGTAGCCGACGTGACATTCGTTAACAGAGAATCTGATTATATACGATGGTAAACCTAGTTCTCTCAGTAGCCGACGTGACATTCGTTAACAGAGAATCTGATTATATACGATGGTAAACCTAGTTCTCTCAGTAGCCGACGTGACATTCGTTAACAGAGAATCTGATTATATACGATGGTAAACCTAGTTCTCTCAGTAGCCGACGTGACATTCGTTAACAGAGAATCTGATTATATACGATGGTAAACCTAGTTCTCTCAGTAGCCGACGTGACATTCGTTAACAGAGAATCTGATTATATACGATGGTAAACCTAGTTCTCTCAGTAGCCGACGTGACATTCGTTAACAGAGAATCTGATTATATACGATGGTAAACCTAGTTCTCTCAGTAGCCGACGTGACATTCGTTAACAGAGAATCTGATTATATACGATGGTAAACCTAGTTCTCTCAGTAGCCGACGTGACATTCGTTAACAGAGAATCTGATTATATACGATGGTAAACCTAGTTCTCTCAGTAGCCGACGTGACATTCGTTAACAGAGAATCTGATTATATACGATGGTAAACCTAGTTCTCTCAGTAGCCGACGTGACATTCGTTAACAGAGAATCTGATTATATACGATGGTAAACCTAGTTCTCTCAGTAGCCGACGTGACATTCGTTAACAGAGAATCGGATTGTATACGATGGTAAACCTAGTTCTCTCAGTAGCCGACGTGACATTCGTTAACAGAGAATCGGATTGTATACGATGGTAAACCTAGTTCTCTCAGTAGCCGACGTGACATTCGTTAACAGAGAATCTGATTGTATACGATGGTAAACCTAGTTCTCTCAGTAGCCGACGTGACATTCGTTAACAGAGAATCGGATTGTATACGATGGTAAACCTAGTTCTCTCAGTAGCCGACGTGACATTCGTTAACAGAGAATCTGATTGTATACGATGGTAAACCTAGTTCTCTCAGTAGCCGACGTGACATTCGTTAACAGAGAATCTGATTGTATACGATGGTAAACCTAGTTCTCTCAGTAGCCGACGTGACATTCGTTAACAGAGAATCGGATTGTATACGATGGTAAACCTAGTTCTCTCAGTAGCCGACGTGACATTCGTTAACAGAGAATCTGATTGTATACGATGGTAAACCTAGTTCTCTCAGTAGCCGACGTGACATTCGTTAACAGAGAATCTGATTGTATACGATGGTAAACCTAGTTCTCTCAGCAAGTATATCGTGTTAACAAATTGTATATGGTGTTATAAGATTGTATATGGTGGTAACCCTATGATTGTATATTATCGTATCAGATTATATATGGTTATATGAGATTATCTATGGTGATATTAGATCGTATATGGTATTATCATATTGTATATGGTGCTATCAGATTGTACATGGTGGTCACCCTAAGATTGTATGTGGTGGTAACTCTAGATTGAATGTGGTGGTAACCCTGTGATTGTATATGGTGGTAACCCTACGATTGTAAATTGTGGTAACTCTATGATTGTAGATGGTGGTAACCCTACCATTGTAAATGGTGGTAAATCTATGATTGTATATGGTGGTAACCTTTCGATTGTAAATGGTGGTAACTCTATGATTGTATATGGTGGTAACTCTAGATTGAATGTGGTGGTAACCTTGTGATTGTATATGGTGGTAACCCTACCATTGTAAATGGTGGTAACTCTATGATTGTATATGGTGGTAACCCTATGATTGTATATGGTGGTAATCATATGATTGTATATGGTGGTAACCATACGATTGTATATGGTGGTAAGCCTAGTATAATAAACCTATATGCCTTTTAAGCCCCATGTCAAACTTTTGATGAAATCAAGAAAGGGCTCTCTCTGACATAGTGGTGAACATGTTCGCTATGTGCTCAAGAGGTCGTGGGATCAAATCCCGCTTGCGATGTCTTGTTTATGCAGGATTATCGCTTGAAACTACAGTTACATACTATGAATGGTACTATCGGTAGGCCCCTCCTTTTAGAAGGACGGAGTACACATGGGGTAACTCGAGTACACTGAAATAAATCCTCTACGTCATTCGACCCTTTTTGAACAAAGAAAATAACGAAAACATTGAATGTGATCAGACCAAATCGATTGATCAAAGTCTTTATACAATTAAAAAAATATCTAAAGGCCTACTCAGGGGGGGGGGGGGGGGGGCAGTGACAAATCTTCTGAAGTGCTCGGAACTTTCAAGACTATAAAGACTTTTAAAATCTTTCGACAAGCAGGTTTGGTCCATCCTATTAGAATAATACTGAATTTGACATATTGGCCCAAAAAATGCATATGATTGCTTTAACAATCCCGAATTTCACTCGATGCGTCTCCCCCCCTCCCCATAAAACAATCATTGCCTACCATAACTCCACCAACCCTGAATATAACTTGATGACCCTCCAAAAGAAATTGCACATCATAGCTGCCCCAATCCCGAATTTAACCCGATGACCCTCCAATGAAAAGTGCCTACAATAGCCCCAACAGTGCTGAATTTGACCAGACGACTCCCCCAAAATTTGTCACCATTTTCCAACAGTTATGAATGTAGCTCGATGCCTCTCCAAAAGTTGCATACCATTGCTCCAGCAATCTTAAATTCGACCCGATGACTCCCCAAAAGTTGCATACCATTGCTCCGGCAACCATGAATTTCACCCGAGGACTCCCCAAAAATTGCCTACTATTTCTCCAGCAATCATGAATTCGACCCAATGACCTCCCCAAAAATTGCCTACCATTTTCCAACAGTCATGAATTTTATCCGATGACTCCCCAAAAGTTGCATACCATTACTTCAGCAATCATAAATTTGACCCGATGACCGAAAAAAAAAACTTTCCATTTATCTAATTGATTTAATATTGATGTTATCTCTAATTCTATTCTAGGCAGAAGTTCCAGAATTATATATTCTGGAAGCCACACCTGAAGTCAGGGAGGCTTTGGCAATCAGCGAGACACCTTCACATTCGTCTGTTGGGTCTCAGGCAGCATCACCTTCTCATAGAGGCTACCCACAAACCTATCATAATGGTTACCATGGTGAGAAAACACAACACACCCATTTCATACATTTGTTGTGCTCGTTCTCAATCTCTCATTGGATCTCTCTTATAGCAGGAGAACGATTCTACTAGATTTATAGCAGGATGTGGTCAAGAAAACGGAAATGGGTTGTGTCACCGTTTTATTTGCGCCAATGGCCCGGCACATCCGACGTCGCTTTTGTAACTAATATGTTTAGTATTTTTACCACTTCTACCGAACCTTGGACGTCTGCGACCATTACTAGTATAGTAGGCCAGCGGTACGAGAGAACCAGTTCTTGTACTTACACGCAGGTCACCAAACTCAAAGTTAACCATGGTCATGCATGTTTGCTCTTTATGCAGCCGTCTTGCGTCGCTAGCGACATAGCTATAGACACCTACTCATAAGTTTATTTATGTATTATATATATATATATATATATATATATATATATATATATATATATATATATATATATATATATATATATATATATATATATATATATATATATATATATATATATATATATATAATGTGTTTATAGTATTCAGGGTTAGATCACACACGCCGTCTTCAGAGTCACGTCTTATTTTAAAGTCGTAGACTTAACATCTATATGCTCGGCTATTGTTCGGTTCATGATCACACTCCACTCTCTACTCACAACTCACCCTCTACTCACTCACAACCACTTCTCTATTCACTAATAACTCATCCTCTATTCACAATTCACTTTTTACTCACTCACAACTCATCCTCTACTCAGTCACAACTCATCCTCTACTCAGTCACAACCCATCCTCTACTCACTCACAACTCACCATCCACTATTAGTGATTAGAAAACTATTAGTACTGTAAAAGAAATCCCCAAAATGTTTGTTTACAACCGCCTGCTACTGTGATGTAACAAATTCAGTAATTAGTTCTTGCTTGTATTTTTACCACCAACAAGAAACAACAAACAAGTTTCTCTCCGTTGACAAACGCATTCGTAATTTTTGTTGATTTTAGAATACCTAAAAAAAACTTTGTGCCATAGGATTTTTTAAAGATGATATTACATTGTTTAAACATGATATCATCAATGTTTTTAAAGATGATATTATCAATGTTTTTAAAGATTTTATTATCAATGTTTTTAAAGATGATATTATCAATGTTTTTAAAGATGATATTATCAATGTTTTTAAAGTTGATATTATCAATGTTTTTAAAGATGATATTATCATTGTTTTTAAATGGTCTTATATGGTCATCAGGTGATGTGAGCCATCGTAGCAACTCACCTGTGGATGACTACAACAGACGGAAGAGAGCCCAATACAGCAACGAACATAGGTATTACCAAATGAGAAGAGAGAAAGTTTGTGTGAAGAAGGGTGTGGGGGTTGACAACAGTATATATACTATTCTTAACCAGTAAGTAGAGACTATAGTCTTACTAATTCATAAACGTGGTTGCAGGTGATTTTCTCTGAAATTACCTGTTAGATCGCAGAGATTTTAAGCATGCAACTTTCGAATATCAATGACGCTAAATAAATATTTTTTGGTCTTAGGCAATTTATATAGTTTAATAAATTTTCTCCATAGGTTTCATAGATCTAACAAAATCATTTCCATTGTACATAATATAACATTTTCTACAGTAAACAGCTGTCTTTTTCTAAAAATAGTCTTTTTATCAGTGAATTGCTCATACGAAATCACACTACGAAATCAGAGCAGTATATTCATGTAATGTTCTGCACAATAAGTCCCACCATTCTTTTCTCAGCATGAACTTTTCTATCTTGCGCAGCATGCTTTGAGAGTATGTGAGTATTACCGAGTGTGTTGATGTATCAGTTATCAACCAACTAAGTGCGGCTGTAACTCCCTCTATCTCCATCCTCATTGTTCGATGTGACAGTGGAATATATAAGATTTTTCAACCAACTTCACGCCGTTTCAGTTGGCAACAAAACCCCAACCGCTTTCATTTGTGTTTCTGTTGACAGAGCCATCTGTGTGTATAATTATATCTTATGGTTTCGCGTGTAGCTGGGCGAGTTATTTCTATTATTTTATTCATTATTTCTATTCTTGTGTGACCTTATTCCTATACTTATCTGAAGATTGAATTTGTTTAGCAATATTTTATTATTTTTTCTAATAACTATGAATATGTTGACACGTCCCTGAAGTTGTATTGAATAACTAACATCCCACTGTGTGCGTCTGTGACTATGGCGATAGTGACGCAGTCAACAGCAAATAGGTCAAACACGTTTGATCGTGGAAAGCTTTGATGTTGGAGACTGGTGTGTAGTACGGAAACCAGTTCTCTAGTACGACTGACCTACTAACGGTTTTGTTACATACGTCCCCCGTTCAGTGGTAAAAATACTGAATATATTAGTTATCATTAACGAAGTTGGATGTGTCGGGCCATTTGTGCATATACAACTGCGACACAACGGATTTCCGTTCTCTGGGATACATCCTGCTTTGAACATAGCAGAACAATTGTTGTGGTACAAGAGACAACTAATGGGAGTTTGATCACGAACGCCTCTAAAATGACCTCTCAAGATTCAATAAATTGTTTCTCGACCTCGAACCTGAATAAAAAAGAGTGAATCCATATTTGTATCGTGAGAAGAGACAGCAAGGAAAGAGTCACTCCATATTTGTATTGTGAGAAGAGAAATAAAAGGTAAGAGTCACTCCATATTTGTATCGTGAGAAGAGAAATAAAAGGAAAGAGTCGCTCCATATTTGTATTGTGAGAAGAGACAGCAAAGGAAAGAGCCACTCCATATTTGTATCGTGAGAAGAGAAATAAAAGGTAAGAGTCACTCCATATTTGTATCGTGAGAAGAGAAATAAAAGGAAAGAGTCACTCCATATTTGTATCGTGAGAAGAGAAATAAAAGGTAAGAGTCACTCCATATTTGTATCGTGAGAAGAGAAATAAAAGGAAAGAGTCGCTCCATATTTGTATCGTGAGAAGAGAAATAAAAGGTAAGAGTCACTCCATATTTGTATCGTGAGAAGAGAAATAAAAGGAAAGAGTCGCTCCATATTTGTATTGTGAGAAGAGACAGCAAAGGAAAGAGTCACTCCATATCTGTATTGTGTGAAGAGCAATAAAAGGAAAGAGTCGCTCTATATGTGCATTGTGTGAAGAGACAGCAAAGAAGACTTGAGCTACTTTTAACAATTTTGAAAGATAGTCTATACTCTTAGAGCTTTAAAAAAATGTTCCTTTTTTTATCACTACTCCATAGATCCCCGAGAAAGACTGTTACTTCACCTGTGATGTATACACCTGTATATAGATGTGGTGGCCATGTTCGGGAAGGCCAGAGAGTAATGCACCACATTATATTTTTTTTCAAAAACTTTATTCAATAAACAAAATTATGTGTACAAAATGTACATGAATATGTCATGTAGACATCTTTCTCACTCAACATACTTGTACAGCTTTACATAAGTAAAGCTTGTGTAACTTGTTTGTGTCACCTGAGATAGGTAAACAGCAGGTTGGCCTGATGGCATAAATATCATTTGCTGAGATGTACGCGATTGGAATAACTTGCTTGTCTCACATGAGATAGATAAACGACGGGTAGGCTTGGTGGCAGAAATATAATTTGCTAAGATGTACGGGATGGTAATAACTTGCTAGTCTCACCTGAAATAGGTAAATAGCAAGTTGGCCTGGTGGCAGAAATATGATTTGCTAAGATGTACGGGATGGTAATAACTTTACTTGTCTCACCTAAGCCATTACCATCTGCAGTATAGAAGACCTCTACACAGAAGAAATTAGGACTTCCTGCCGAAGACGGATGTGTCGGGTCATTGGCGCAAATAAAACGGCGACACAACGCATTTCCATTCTCTGGACTACATCCTTCTGGAAATCTAATATGACCATGGTCCTGCTATAAGAGATATCCAGTGGGAGTTTGAGAATGAACGCTGAAGAAGAAGATTAGGACTTCATTCGTTTTACTTTTTTGATTATTGTCGTGTTTCAGTTGATCACTATTTATATACTTGGAGTCGCCTAAGCTATTTTTGGCGTGCGACTCCAAGTATATAAATAATGATCAATGGAATCACGACAATAATTTTAAAAAGCAACGAATGAAGGCCTAATTAATTCTTTGCAGGGGTCTTCTAGCGCAGACGGTCATGATTGAGATATAGGTAGATGTTTGGTCAGATAACATAAACGTGATTTGCTATTGTGTATGGGGCTGGCATAACTTTTCTCACCTGAGATGCGCGGTGTACCCCCGTGATGTGTGTTTATTGTAATATGTTCTTACATAGAAATACAACAGACGACTCGCTGGACAGATTGGCTGTTTCAGGGAATGCAAGCGAGCATGAGAGAAGAAGACAGCAAGATTACTCGGAGAGAGGTGACCGGTACTGGCAAACAGACCAGGTATTTGCGTCGTCATGTCACCATATCTTTACTTATCTTTACGTCTGGGCGAAGAGTCTTCACTACGCGTGCCTGGAGACAGATATAGAGGCTGTCACAGGCTAAGGGTAGCCCACCCGAATTGTCAAGGCATGCCGAAATCGGATGTGCTAGGCCTACAAGGCGCATAACGGTGGCACAACGTAATCACGCTCCCGGCGGAAATCGCACGGATATCCGTGATGGTTACAATGGAGCGAACGAAAAACAAACAAACAATACTTATCTTTGCTCTATTGTATGGTATTGTGTGTCTGCAACGGAGTTCCCAATGGAGTATATTACATTTTGAAGTAACAGTAAGGCAAAAATAGCCACAACTTCTAACTTTGAATACTTTTTTGTCAATGATATTTAGAAATTGTCGAATTTTGTCATCCAATGTCTGCACCAACCCAAGTATTTTCTCTCTGTCTGTACAAGAGTGATTTCTTTCTCTGTGTGTACAAGATCATATCTCTCTATCGCCCGTGTGTTGCCGGGGCCCGAAAGGGGAGCAAAGAATAGCAACACTATTTACCTTTCACGCATGTCGTAAAAGGCGACTAAGGAGGTTATAGGATGGAGGTGGCTGTCCCATCCATATAGGGTCAGTGACTCAAAACCATGCTGAAGTCGGATGTGTCGGGCCGAAAGCGCAATATCCGCAGCAATGCTGTAAACCATGACACAAACGCATTCCGTTCTCCGGACTACATGCTGCTAATCTGCAGGAGTTTGAGAACGAACGCAGAAGAAGAAGAAGAATATCTCTCTATCTCTCTCTATCTCTATCTGTGGTACACGATTCTATTTCTCTGTGTAGACGTGTTACACATTTATAAGTATCAGTAACCATACATGTATATACATGTGTTCTCTCTCTCTCTCTCTCTCCTCTATCTCTGTGTGTGTATGTGTGTGAATAAGTTTGCCATATTTGTGTCTGTACAAGTTTGTTTATATGTAAAATTATAGAACATACTATTTATTGATGTGAAGAAATATACAGAAAAAGTTTGTGACCATAAGTAAGACATATAGAAAAATACAAAGAAAACTTGAAAATGTATTGAGAAAATATTTTTGTATTAAGCAATATGTAGGAAATGGTTCAATACCGTTAGACGGGACTACATGTTTTTTGTGACAAGCGACACGAAATAAATGACAATAGGTAGGCAACTATTTGTTTTTTTTTTCAATTTTTATTTCCCGTGGCCATAATAACCCGTTAGTGGATGGAGATATTTATGTTACGAAGGTTGTATGGACTAGGGTTAAGGTTAGGGTTAAGGTTAGGGTTAAGTTTAGGGTTAAGGTTAGGGTTAAGGTTAGGGTTAAGTTAGGGTTAAGTTAGGGTTAAGGTTAGGGTTAAGGTTATGGTTAGGGTTAGGGTTAAGGTTATGCCTGTATCTGCTCATTTCCTTTAGTGTGGCGTAGAACGGGTTGACATTGGTCTCAAGCGTAGATCGCCACATTAACTCTGCCAGGTAGCTTTTGAGGTTGTGCCGTGACGTTCCGCTGTGCTTGTTACTCCGTCACTTAAGACTTCCTCACATTCGTTCAAATGTTTGAGTGTTGGTCCATGTATCTGGATCGACAAAAGTTGTACCTGTGGTCAGGTGCACAAAACCGACTCTCTCCATCTCCGTCGTTTAGTACCCTCTTTATCAGTCGGAGTATATAGTGGACCCAGGTTCCACATTGTCAACTATTGACCTCAGTAGAGTGTTGGCACCTCTGTTCTCCACCGGCAGTAGGAAGCCCTCCCGTGTCTCGAGACACAGACACCCACATATCCACTGCTGAGGTAAGATTCGGCCCGCGTTCGCCTTTCGCTTGGAGCATAGGCTCTCATCCACTTCTACGATCTTGGCCATCTCCTCCGATGTGACGCTGTAGTAACATCTGTGTTATGCTGTAAATGTACAACCTTACTCATAAAGGCATTCCACTCAACCACTGCATTCTTGCAACGTCTTCAGTTTCCACTCGGCATACGTTACATAAAAGGGCCAGCCACAGCAGAATCGGCATATCGTCACGACTGAATTTTTGGTGAAATGTAGGCATAAGCCGACCTTCAACTCTATTCTCCATTGCAGTAATATAGGGTAATAGATTGACCTTGCGCGCACATCTCTGCATCCTACAGAAGTCCACGCGACTGTAACAGACTACATTTATCGGTCGCGGGTAAAGATTAAGATTAGTTTATCCATTTTGTACCTTGGACTCAGCCCGCAGTCAATGACTTACCAAAATTACACACAATTTCTGATAGGCGCAGATTTTATAAAAAGTTAAATTGAAGTTCCGTCTAAAGGGAATATTTATATAGAGAAATATATAGAAAGCAACTTGCTGATGTGAAGAAATATAGAGAAAATAGCTTGCTGATATTAAGAATTATAGAGAAAACAGCTTGCTGATATGAAAAACTATAGAGAAAACGGTTTGTTGATATGAAGAAATATAGAGAAAACAGCTTGTTGATATAAATATAGAGAAAACAGCTTGTTGATATAAAGAAATATAAAGAAAACAGCTTGTAAGAAAAATATATAGAAAACAGTTTGTGTGACTAACATGAA